>CM035425.1:81934324-82044324 GCA_020310875.1 Ceratopteris richardii | reverse complement strand
TTGATTTTAATGCATTTTTGGCTGAACGTGGGATAACCACCATTGTACAATGCGGTATACACCTCAATAGAATGGAGTTGCTGAATGGAAGAACAAGTCACTCATGGAGATTGCGAGGTGCATGGTCAAGAGTCATGCCTACCACATAGTTTTTGGCTTGAGGCTATTATGTGTGAAGCATATGTACTTAACAGGTGTCCCACTAAAGCACTGCAGTCTATCACCCCGTATGAGGCTTGGCATGATCGAAAGCCATCTGTTGCTCATCCGTGTGTTTTTGGTTGTCTGGCATATGCATTAGTGCCTAAACAACATCGCAAATAATTGGATGATAAAGTAGTAAAATGTATTTTTGCTGGGTACAGTTCTGAAAGTAAAGGCTATCGTCTGTATCATCCACAGACTAAACACATTGTAGTTAGCCGTAATGTTGTTTTTGTGGAAGATGCTATTCAACCATTGCTTTCATGTACTAATGAGACATCTGTTAGCTCCAAAGACATGTACGATACTTTGCTGCCTCTTTTTACAGGTGGACAGTCTAGTGCTGGTCCTAATGAGGAAACTTCTCAGCCTTTGCAGGTTTCATGTGATGATGTACATCATTCCATTTCTGATGCAGATTTACATGATGCACTTGATGAGAGAGCTGATATTGAGCACGCAAAAACTATGCCAAAATGGCTAGTGCAGACTTTGCATGATAGCAAATTAGATGCACCTATGTCATATCATACTAGTTCAGGCTCTCATAGTGCCTCTTTTGCATCAGATTGCTATGCTATGGCTGCATCTAGTCTCTATGATGAGAATGAGCCCGTTTCATTTGATGAAGCACAAAATTCAGAAAATTGGATGGCTGCTATGCAATCTGAATACAATGCTATAATGAAAAATGGTACTTGGTCTTTATGTGACTTGCCTCCTGGCAAGAAGGCCATTGGTACTAAGTGTGTATACAAGCTGAAGCATAAGCCTGATGGTACAGTTGATAGGTATAAGGCTAGGCTTGTTGCAAAGGGTTATGCGCAGGAAAGAGGCATTGATTTTGATGAGACCTTTGCACTTACTTGCCGAATGACTACTGTTCGTAGCATCTGTGCACTTACAGCTCATCATGGTTGGAATGTACATCAGTTGGATATCAAAACAACATTTCTGAATGGTGACTTGCATGAAGAAGTGTATGTTTCTCAGCACCGTGGCTTTGTGCAAAAAGGGCATGAAAACCAGGTGTGCAGGTTAAGAAAGGCTTTATATGGTTTAAAACAAGCACCACGTGTTAGATATGAAAAGATACATGCCTATCTGATTGCACATGGTTTTGAGAACAATCCAACTAAAAGCACCTTATATGTTAAGTGTGCTAATGATGTACTTCTGATCATTCTGGTGTACGTTGATGACATGCTGCTCACTGGTCCTCATGACACGCATATTGTTGATTTTAAGGCTGATTCGCATGCCTCATTTGAGATGTCTAATTTAGGGCATTTGCATCATTATTTGGGCATTCAGTTTATGCAGGTTGATGGTGGAATGGCTTTGTGTCAAATGAAATATATTGACACATTATTGTAGCATTTTGACCTTGAAGATTGCAAGCCTATTGCCACTCCTATGGAGACAGGTTTACACTCCTATGGAGACAGGTTTACGTTTGAGTCTTCATGATGTTGGAGATGCATTTGATGTTGTTCTCTATGAGTAGGCTGTTGGATGCTTGATTTACTTATGCATTACTCAGCCAGATATTCAGACTTGTTATTTATGTTCATACACCTATGTAAAGTTTTGAACAATTCTCTAACCACAGCAACAATTAACTTAATTCCTTTTGGGAAACTCTTATACACTTAGTAAGCTAACAATCATGAGTAATTTGATCAAAAAAGATGAACTACACAAATAGAAACAAACTTAGCAAGTCAAAGGATGACCCTGATTTTCTTGGGTTGCAACAGTACTCAGACCTGTGAGTAGTAATAAAGTACTTTTTATTTAACATAGACCTTGCAGCTTCAACAATTGTCCTATTCCTTCTTTCTGCCACTCCATTTTGCTCAGGAGTGTACCTTGTGGTGATCTCTCTTTTGATTCCTCTTTCTTGAAGAAAGGAGTCAAATTCATGGGAGAAGTATTCTCCCCCTCCATCTGACCTTAGCCTTTTTAGTGTTTTACCTATTTGATTCTCCACAAGAGCCAAATATCTTTTGAAGCATGAAAAGACTTCATCTTTGTGTTTCATAAACTATAATATAGTCCACCTACTGCAATCATCAATGAAGGAGACATAATACCTTGATCCAGATATTGAAGCATCCTTGCTAGGTCCCCATACATTTGTATGAACCAACTCCAAGAGATCTCCATGCATATATCCTTTCTTCATGAATGGTAACCTGACTTTCCAAATTGACATGCACTACACTTATAAATCATGTGTTGTTTTGACAAGTTAGGGAGTCCAAGTACACTTTGGTTCCTGCAAATTTGCTTTAATGATCTTTCACCAATATGTGCTAACCTTTTGTGCCATACTTCCAATTCTATGAGTGTCTGACTACCATAATTAAAGCGAGCAATGTTTCTAGTGTCTTGTAATTCAAATGTGAACAATCTACCTATCTTTTCACCTTTTGCAATTCTTAACATAGAGTACCTTATTGAGTAAGTTGATGTTTCCATCAGGTGCTTTGACATTTCCTATTTTCTCCACAAGGTGTCTTGTAACATCTCCTATTTGTACCTCATGCTTGTTCCTTGGATCTTCTAAATCTAATAGGAGGGCCACATTTCCTGCCACATGATTTGAACAACCTGAATCTATGTAGAAAACATGCTCATCAGATTTACCTTGTGGCATGGCCATATTCATGATTAGTAGTTGCCATGGTAATTGTTGAACCTTCCTCTTGAGTAGCCATAACTTCCTCTATTGTAGCATCTGCCTCTTTGATTCTTGGAATTTCTAAAGCAATTTTCAATTGTATGATTAGTTAATCCACAAATAGAGCATGAATTAGAGTCTTGGGATCTCTCCCTACCTTGTCTTCCTCCTCTGCCTCTACCTCTACCATGTCTTCCTCTACCTGCATAGTTAGCTTGATGTGTACCTGCTTCATCATCCACTTTCTTTCCGCTTCCTTTGTTTTCTTTGGACTTGCTTTTGTTAGTATACAAATCTTAAGATTGATTACCTTTGGAGCTTTCTCCATTCTTGATAAGCTTGGCCTCTTGAATAAGTAGTTATCCTATGAGTGTGTTGAAATCTGGTACATGCATATCCATGTATAGATCCATAGCTATGGTGAATGCTTCCCACTTGTCATCTACCTTCAAGCCATTGATGACCTGCCTTACAATTTGCTCTTCATCTATTACCTCTCCATTGTTTCCCAACTGATCTGCTATGTCCTTGAGCTTTATGACAAAATCAGTCACATTTTGTTTGGGAGCTTTCTTGAGAGTTTTGAAGTCTAGCCATAGTTGATGCTTCCTGGCCTTTGTACTTGAAGAGAAGAAGGCTTCAAGTGCATTCCACACTTTGTGAGATGTTTTACAACTTCTAATGTGAGGCAACAAAAAATCTGAGATAGAGTTGAGGAGATAAGACCTTGCAAGTGCATCCTTGGAGCACCATGTGCTCAATCTTTCTTGCTCTTCTTGTGTTGGTTGACTTTTGTTCCTGAAACTTGGCATAACTTCATCTCCAACTATATAACCATATAAATTCCTTCCTTAAAGATAAGCTTCCATCCTTAATGAATAGGTTGAGTAGTTACCTCTATCCAGTTTGTTAATTGATGAAGGAAATCCATCTGCCATGTTGTTCAACCTTGCTCTGATACCATTGTGAAGAGATGGATTTGTAGTTGATGAAGATGAAGTGGTGCTGCAAAAACTTTGCACTACACCAACCAAATGGACTCTAGAGATATGTGGTGGGCCCTTTTAGCTTGCCAAACAATGTATTAGACACCCTATGGACCTTGGAAGATCACTCTCAAAAAGTTGAATCAAAACAGATAAGTTGGAGTAGATTCACGAGCCAAAAACTTGTTATTTATGTTCATACACCTTTCCAAAGTTTTGAACAATTCTCTGGCCACAGCAGCAATTAAATTAATTCCTTTTGGGGAACTCTTATAAAATTAGTGAGATAATAATCATGAGTGATCTGATCAAAAAACATGAACTACACAAAGAGAAACAAACTTAGCAAGTCATAGGATGACCCCGATTTCATCGGGCTGCAATAGTACTCAGATCCGTGAGCAGTAAAATGCACATATCTCAAGCTTTAAGAATCAAATGATTATGAAATTTTGTAGGCACACACTAGACAGTACTTTAAATCTAATAAGCTTTAATTCAAAGAAAATGGTGAAGTACACACTGAGAAATACCTGAGAGAGTGCTGCCAAAGAAGAAGAAAACCAAGTGACATAGTTGACTTCAAATAATCATAGCTGAAGATTAAAACATCCAATTGTAATCAAAATTGGTGATCATATAGTAGACTTAGAGAGCTAACTGTACCAAGTTAAATCACTGAAAATGATTCACCAAGCTCAGGGAAATCATCTCTGCAAGCTGACTGAGAAAACTGAGAGATATGGCAGTGAACAGTACACTTCACAAGAACATGAAGATATGAACTCAAATGATCATGAAAATGAAAGTATATTGATTGTACAATACAATGGACTTACTGATACATATGTGTGCCTTGAAACCACACCTTGATATGGCATAAAACTCAGCTCTTGGAGGTCTTCTCTTAACCACGACTAAAACTGTCATGTATTTATAGTTGATCTTGGGAGCCTAACTTCCCTCAATCACTCTTCAATATATTAGTGATTGATTTGATTCTCCAACTACCATAAATCACAAATTCATGGCTTCTCTTTCCTCTTTTGATCAAGTGGACTCAACCACTTAAGATTCTTTCACTTTTACATCAAGTAAAACTTCAAAAAGTTACAAGAGGTAGTTCACAAATGAAATTTACATTGCCTTCATTTTAAAGCTTCTTCTATGACTTCGTGGGACTCAAGCCAATACTTAGGCTTGTCATAAACTTGCTCCAACATTGTTGAGTGTGTGTGGCTTAGATGCCTTATGGCTGATTTGGGTGTTGATCAGTCTTCTGCCACCACCATCTTCACTGACAGTCAGAGCGCATTGGCAGTTGCGAGGAACCTTGTGTTCCATGCTCGCACTAAGCACATTGGGTGCATTATCATTATGTCAGGGAGAGGTTCTCTGTTGGGGAGATCAGCTTGGCATATGTGCCCACGTAGGAGAGCATCGTAGACCTTTTAATGAAGGCTCTGCCTAGGGAAAATTTTGAAGCTTTTCGCAAAGCTTTGGGCTTACTTCCTTTTGTGGAGTGATTTCCACATAGCTTAGCACTTCCTTAAACATGAGTGCCAGGTCCTTGTTCACCACATCACTCCCAGGGGGGAGTTTGTTGATATATTTAGGTAGTGATGTGTGTGAACACACTAGGACTCTCGAGGCACTTTTTTGGCTCTTTAGGAGGTTTCCCCCCCCCCTTGTATATACACCTATTGTCCTAACGGGCTACTTATCTTTGTACATTCTCTAGTAATACATTCAGTATTGTGTGTTGAGCTCCAAGCTTCTTCTTCTTTCTTGTGCTCAAATATTATCTATTTATAGACACCAGAAGGTCCTTATAAGACACAATTGAAGTATATTAGGACCAATCAATTATGTGCACACATCTATGAGGATGGCCTAAGGCAATCAATTGTCCAACTCAAAAATCTCAATCAACCCTTTGAACTTGAACACCCAGTGGTTGAATTCTAAGAGGGTTCTTATATTGACAAGCAAGGGACCATCTATGTGCTTACCAACTTCCCAGACAAGAGAGATGAGATTGGAACTATCATTCCTAAGAACGAGATGGGAGACCTAGAGCAAGGAGACCATGGATGAGAACCCAAGACTCCTTGAGGCAAATCCATCTTGACCAAAGTGATGACCCCAGAGTGGGTTCCCCAAGACAACAAAAGCATAGAACTCTTCTTGAATAGAGAAACGGAGGAAGCTTTTTGGAGATTCAAGCCAGATGAACTTAGCAAATAGGTGGAGTCACCATCTACGAGTTCAAAGATCTTGAGATACCATGCAAAGTTGTCTATTTTGGATAACATGTTAGAGATAATGTTCTGGTAATAGACCATGGTAGGCATGCATACACTTGGGAGGGCAGCTTGATTTTTCCTTCACCATGATATAATGTCTCCCATGGCCACCAAGGTGTAGGATCATCCTAGGCTCATGAAACCCAACAAGAATGAACTAGAGAGAGACATGAGGTAAGCTTTGCACACACTATGGGCAGAGATAGATCAGGACTTGAAAGTGAAAGACCTGAAAGAGAGAGAGGCATAGATCACATAGGCATCAAAGAGATGAACATGATTTTCCATTACCAAGACCCCAAGAGTACCCAAGAACTCTTAGACCCTCTCAAGTGGTCAAGATAATGAAAAACTACTTTGATGGATCAGGAGATCCTTATGATCATGTGGTTGAGTTCAAACAAGTGTCAAGAGCTGAATAGGTTGAGGACTTGTTTACCCAGTTTGAGGCGTTTGGTTTGACCCTCAAGGGTGCTCGGTTTAGCTTGGTTTCAGCCCCTAAACAATCACAATTACCGAAATATAGGTCAACTACTAGAAGCATTCATCCTAGAATTTTCCAAGAGTGGCATTAGGCATAACACATCATCCTTGATCCACAGCTTCAAGTAGACACCCCAAGAAATAGTTCCGCTAGTCGGAGACAGATTTAAACACTACATGGAGAGATATCTCACACCTGAATTACTTACAAAAGCAAAACAAGTTTCCTTGTTTTTAGATGGACTTCTAAGTGGGAAACTTAGATCATATATATATATATATATATCAAGAAGCCAATCACACTAGATCAATGCTTGAGAATGTGTATTGACATAGAAAACAACTTGGGTGAGGAGTTAGAATTGTCCAAACTCTATAAGGATTCTGGCAGTTCTACTAGTCTTCAAGACCCTCCATTGAGATAGATGAGCTAGCTGAGCAAGTTGCCAAAAAGCTAGGAGTTAAAAATAGACAAACACCAAGGGTCACCTCGTTGAAGTATGTTATACTTGCGGAGGGGACCACATGGCTAACATATGCCCATTGCAAAACCAAAATGTGAGAGAATTGAATGCTCCATATTGCACTATTGAGAGAAAATACACAAACCATATAGCTCAAGATTGTTCGTGCAATAGGCATGCCATCAGACAAACTTATCAGCAATAGGCTAGGTATCATAACCAATACCAATAGCCGTATTATCGGCCACAATAGCAATATCAACCTCAATACCAACAGCAATACTAGGCACCATATATGCCACCACTGGTCCTAGGAAACCAATTGCCACCTCCTACCAATGTGATCCCAATTAACTACACAATGGCAGAGGAGAACCCTAATAGAGCATTGGTGTCGATGACCCCTTAAGTCTCAAAAAAAGACCCTCATGCTCAGAGGTCTCACTACACCCATGAAGATAGTCCACAAGCTTATTACACAGAGTCCCCCAACATAGTGAGACTTATTCATATCAATATGAGGCACTACCTATGGAACCAAATCGAGAGCAAGAATACTCCAATCTCGTGTATCTGAATCCTAACCCCAAGCCCCAATTGAGACAAATGAGACCACAAGCCCCTAAAGGACCATTTTTAGATGTTAAGGCAACCATTTCATCTGTGAATCTCCACACCCACCGGCTCCGAGACAAGGATAGAACATCACAATACAAGGCTTCTATCCTAAATGTAGAAAAAACCATCTCTCAAGAGATTGTCCTAAGAACCCTCCCTCTAGTGAGCCCAAGGTTATGCCAATTAATTTGGTAGGCTTAGTGGTGGATTCAAGTTCAAGTAGCATTAATGTGTGACTCCTATGCTGGTAGTCACTAGGGCACAAGCCTTAAAACATGCTAAACTAGCTGAACAAACAAATTCAAGTGAATCAGGAGATCCTAATAAGAGGAAAAAAAGAACATGGAAGGATATCAGGGAGAAGGCAAATCGTACGTGGGCTAGAAAGTTATCCAAACTAGAAGAAAACCTAAAAGACACAAAACTAAAAATTATAGACATTGCATCTCAAAATCCTTTGCATGTCAAAAAGCCATCCACTCCACTTCATCCCACCCCACCACTCATTGTGAATAGACCACAACTAGGGTCTGTTCTCGTAGATCCAACCCTAGAAGGCTTGGACATGATGTTCAAGGCCTACTATGCTCGACTTCAAGAAGGGCCAATAGTTGCAAACCTAGACAAGAGTTATCCTAGAGCATATTTAGAGATTGAACATACAAAATTTTGTATGAAAATGGTAGAACTAGCTCATGCTATGCTTGAGGCCATTCAGTTGTTCAATCAGACAGACTCTATCAAATAGGGTTTGCATTTTCAGGGCTTACTAGAAAAACTAGAGCAGTTGGTAAACATGCTATAGGTTTCTTTACCTCCAGAGGCTTAGCTAGTTGTTGAAAGATAAATCTCAACACCAAAAAATGTTTATGTTCCTGATTCCACGAATGCTAGAACACCTCTTTCAATTCAACAATACTCTCAAGAGTTCTTGCGGGAAATACAAGAAGAGAAATGGGCCAAGGAGAAGGGTAATCCCCATCCTATTCTTGAAATCGTTGACCTTCATGATCAATTTCAAGAAGACATTCCATCTATTTATGGAGACCAAGCATATCAACAAGAAGATGAAATCTTAGATTTTGAATCTATCACAATTCACAGGCCCATGGGAATCTAAATCTCTTATTATCACAGCTCCCACAACACTGGTAAGAAATGAAGACTCAATGGTTCCAAGAAACATTGAATTCATAAAGAAGACTATGATGTAGTGTCATCTCACCTTAGAAGAGTTGCTCAAAGTAAGACCTGAGCTATGGAAACATGTGGTGAATCAGGTTCCAAAACTTGGTTCCAATAAGTCAAAAGCAGCCTCTAACCAAAAAGTCCCAGAGATACCTCTAGACAAAATAAGAGACATGAGTGAAGGTGAAGAAGGTAATACTTGTCTTCCAATCACCTACCAAGGATACACAGTCAAACCTATCTTAGATTCAAGTGTTGGAGGTGACATTGCGACCACCTCTTTGTGGAAGCAATGGGAAAAACCCGCATTAAGACCAACTAGAATGAAGCTTCAAATGGTTAATGGCCATATTGAAAGACCTGAAGGATTGCTAGAAGGGATAACTCTAACCACTTTTGGTGTAGAGTCCGAACACACCTTTGCTATATGTGACTATGGAAAAAATAATGTCTATGAAATGATCCTAGGAAGGCCTTTCCTATGGCAGCTATAGATAGTACAAGATTGGGCAACCAACGCCTTGTACTTGCAGCACTTAGGGGTCACAATCAAGGTCAATCTGAAGGATTATACCTTCATAGATGTACCACCCCTATAGTGGAATCCTATCCACAAGGTACAAGAAGATTCAATCTCTATGCACTTTCTAAGGTCTTCTGATCCATCTTGGATGCATGAAGATACTCACTTGTGGATGTGCAAGTTCACAAAGGAAGAGGGAAGATGCCTAAAAGTGAGAGAAGAAGGCAATTCTCAAGGAACTAGATTGGTTAGAGGCCCAATCTACACATCAATGATCTTTCCAGATGAGGAATTTGAGCCTCATAGTTGGGCAAAAATCTTATCAACCATGGACATCATTGTCAATTAAGAATAGTGGATGCCTCATTGTGATGAGGAGGGTTACGATATCTCTTTATTCATGTGTGAACCCTTGCTAGAAGAGTGTGACTCTAATGAGGTCATAAAAGAAGAAGAGGATGGTGATGATCTAGAGTCCATTGTGATGGATAGTGGCTCTAACTCAGAGGAGAACTATCTAGAAAATGTAGGAGTATTTACTCAAAAAGAAGAACATCTCACAAGCATTAAAACTATAAATTCAAGGGAGGAAAGTGAAGGTAGTCAAAAGAAAAAGAAAAGAAAAGCAACTAAACAAGCAGAGGAGGAATCATTTTTTGAAGTACTAGAGAATTTCTAGAAATATGAAGTTGATGATCCAAAAATTTTCGTATGAATGCCTAAGAGAGAGGCCATCACAAGAGAAATGTATGATAATAAACAAAAGACCAAAAAAATTGTAGTAGAAGAGAACAAAGAGTGATGTATGTACTATAGGAGAAGACATGACTGAAGATGAAGAAGTATAGCTTGTAGCTTTAATAAGGGAATCTAGGGATGTGTTTGTGTGGACCTATAGAGACATGAAGGACCTATAGAGACATGAAGGGAGCATATCCAAAAATATTCTCTCACACGATCCCCATGATGGCTAACACCAAGCCCACAAAACAAAAACCCTACACATATAATGAAACTTATGCAGCCAAAATAAAAGAAGAAATTGACAGAGTGATTAAATCTAGATTTATCTACGAAATTGAGCATATTGAATGGGTGTCCTCCATCATAGTGGTGCCAAAGAAGAATGGAAAATTGCAAGTGTGTATTAACCTTAAAAACTTTAATGTCGCTATGATCAAAGATAGCTATCAGCTTCCAATCATCGAACATTTATTGGAGCGTGTTGCAAGCAAGGAAATTTATAGCTTCTTTGATGGATTTTTAGGTTACAACCAAGTAGAAATTGTAAAATTACAAAAATATCAAATATTAGTAGGAAGTACCTACAAACAAGATACAGAGTGTGTACTAGCTTGTTGTGTCAAGGAGGATGAACATAGTATTTGGTTGCAAGAAGCCCATGAAGGATTGCTAGGAAATCACTATTCTAAACAATGAACATTGCATAATATGAAATGTTTAGAAGTGTATTGGCATAGTATGGAAAAAGAGATACATGAGAAGATTAAGAATTGTCTAGTGTGCCAGAAGAGACCTCCAGTGGAGTATGCTACCTTTTATCATGTGTCATTAATTCCACAATGGAGTGCTCTATTGGTCGAATTTATGAGATCTAGAACACTACCCAACAAGGCTAGCCTAGCAAGAAAACAAAGTATGGAGCAAAAAGCTCAGGACTATGCCTTAGTAGGAGACAATCTATACCAAAGAGGAAAATATGATTACTTAAGATTGTGCGTTCATGAATCAAACTATTTGATAATCTTAGAAATTGCACATAGTGATGTTGTAGGTGGACACTTCAAGCTTGACCGAGTAATTAAGACCATTCTATCCTCAGGACTTTGGTGGCCCACTCTTCATATGGATGCACATACCTATGTGAAGAGATGTGACACATGCCAATGTGCACAATATCTCATAAGAAAAGACGAGATGCCTTTCAGACCAATGATGGAAGGACATGCATTCTCAAAGTGGGGTATAGACTTTGTGGGTCCTATTAACCCCTATTGACACTCAAGGTTAAGGCCAAAGCATGGAAGCACATCAAGGAAGTTGACACACAAGAAGGAGCATGTAGGGAGCTCCAAGAAGGACATGTCAAATTTTCAGAAGAAATCCCTATAAACATAGTGATTTTTATCACTAAAAAGCATTGTAAATACCATTTTTCATTTTTGCAACTCCATTTTGTTCAAGCCGAGGAGTCCTCAAACTTGAGGAGTATTAGCACTATCATCCTACCAATTTTCATAATTTTTAGACTCCATTTGAGCCCCCAAATGAGCCTTGGAACCTATTTTTTTAACTAGGCGGGGCCAAAACCACTCAAAAAACTATAAAGAGGGCTGGAGAGCTCATTTTTGAGGTTTGCTTGTTGTAGATTTGAGCTTTGTAAGAGAGTTCTTTTGTAATCAAACTCCTTCCATTGTTCCACTCTTTGCTCTTACCTTGTGCACGTGTGTGTGTATGTGTGTGCATGCTTGTGTGTTTTCACTCATGCACTTGTGCCATCACTTGCTCATAGTCCTCATACTAATCCTCACGTCTCCGAGGATTGACATCAATGAGGTGCAACTCCTCACCTTGGTACTCACCATTGTCCTAGAGTGACACCAAATTTGGCGCCATTGTCGGGGAGAGAGCTTTGAGGACGAGGGTGTGACAGTAAGACGTAGAGTAGGGATGTTGGAAGGTAAAAAAATCACCATTTTCAGTTTAGTTTCTGAGTTTTTCTTCACCTTCATCATCATCATCACCACCATCTCCTCTCGTCTTCACCTTCTCTGATTTTTTGCTTTTTTTACTACACATTCCCTATTTTGCCTCTTCTTCTTCATTCTTGGTTGTGCGAAGAGTTCAGAGAGAGTAAGCGTGGATGAAATACAATGATTTGCATTATTAAAACATCGAAAATTGCACTTGTTGAAACAACGTGCATCTGGTACCACGGAAGTGATATCGTGAGTTTGGAGGCTTACTTTGCATCTTCAGGCAGATAGAAGTGACAAGGAGGACACAAGGTACACATACTTGCAAAAAATTTTGAATTTGGGCTTAAAAAACTCCAAGTATCACGTCTGGTTTAGATTTGGTATCACGATACCAGAACTCCCGTGTATCGCGATACTTGTCGAGGTATCATATCGTGCATACCCACTTGAGGTATTGCGATACCATTATGGTATCGTATCGTCAAGTTCTCCTATCGCGATCGGAGTCGCCCCAGTGGTATCGTATCGTGTCGTACACGGTATCGTATCATTGATCGAGCAGTATCGTATTGCCAACTTGGTATCATATCACCTCCTGTTTTGGTATCATATCATGCAATCCTTTAGTAACGTATCGCTCAAAGAGTCAGTATCATATCGTGAGTTACTTCAGTATCATATCGTGTGACTTTTGGTATCGTATCATGTTGGTTCAGTGGTGTCGTATTGTGTTGGTTCAGTGGTATCATATCATTTACAGACTGGTGTCATATCGCCCTGAAAAGTCACTGTTATCGTATCGTCCTAACTACTGGTATCGTATCATGAAGTTGGTATCGTATCGTGTGAATCAGAGGTATCGTATCGTGGCCATTTCCAGTATCATATCATCTGGATAGCAGTACGTATCGTGGAAGTTGGTATTGCCTTGGTGGTATCGCATCATTTGAGGTCGTATCGTCCATAGTGGTATCACATATCATGGAAAATAGAGGTATCGTATCGTGAAAATCTGGTATCGTATTGCCTGTTTTAAGGTACTCCCCGCGAGATCCTATTTCCCTGTTTTAACCCCCAGAACCCTGAACTGGCATAACATTCTCATACGAAATCGGTTTGTTGTGATTTTGGGTTGGTTGGAAAGCTCATGGGGAGTACTACAAAAACATCAACTAGTTACAATAAAATTGATATGTGGATTATTGGATATAGTATTTTGAAGTTGACCCTCAAGTGGGACTAGGAAACCAAGGAGTTCCATAGGATTTTGAGCAATACAAGAGAACATTGGGACTAGAAGACAAGGCTTATGAACCTGAGATCTGGTAGACACTTAGGCAAGGATAGGCAAAGCATTAGATGATCTGAGGCCAGTGTCAACCATACAACCAAGTCTTGGGCTCATACGAAATCCGTTTGTTGTGATTTTGGGTTGGTTGGAAAGCTCATGGGGAGTACTACAAAAACATCAACTAGTTACAATAAAACTAATATGTGGATTATTAGATATAGTATTTTGAAGTTGACCCTCAAGTGGGACTAGGAAACCAAGGAGTTCCAAAGGATTTTGAGCAATACAAGAGAACATTGGGACTAGAAGACAAGGCTTATGAACCTGAGATCTGGTAGACACTTAGGCAAGGATAGGCAAAGCATTAGATGATCTGAGGCCAGTGTCAACCATACAGCCAAGTCTTGGGCTCAAC
Source organism: Ceratopteris richardii (assembly GCA_020310875.1). Classification (NCBI taxonomy): domain Eukaryota; kingdom Viridiplantae; phylum Streptophyta; class Polypodiopsida; order Polypodiales; family Pteridaceae; genus Ceratopteris; species Ceratopteris richardii. Next base: position 82,030,440 of record CM035425.1, on the reverse strand, counting down.
AACTTAGTGGTTACCCCTACACATTAAGTTTTGAAACAAGTGACTCAGATTTGTCTTTTAGCATGGCAAGACCCACATGTACCTCAGGTACTTCCTATTTAAAAACACAAGAAGGTCCCTATAAGACACAATTGGAATATATCAGGACCAATTGATTAGGTGCTCGCATCTATGAGGATGTTCTAAGATGATCAGTTGTCCAACTCAAAAATCTAGATCAACCCTTTGGACTTGAATACCCAGTGGTCAAGTTCGAAGAGGGGTCATACATTCATAAGGAAGTAACCATGTATGTGGTTACCAACTTACCAGACAGGACATATGAGTTTGGAAATATCATTCCTGAAAACAATATAGGAGACCAAGAGCAAGGAGACCCAAGATGAGAACCCAAGACTCCCAGAGGTAAGTCAGTCTTGACTAGAGTAATCACTCTAGATTGGATCCCTCAAGATAACAAAAGCATAGAGCTATTCTTGAATAGAGAAACAGAGGAAGCCTTTTGGAGATTCAAGCCAGATCGACCCAGCCCAATAGTCACCATCTATGAGTTCAAGGATCTGGAGACACCAGGTTGTCTATCTAGATCACACATCAGAGAAAATATTATTGGTAACGGAGTGGGATAGGCATGCATACACTTGGCAAGGTCAATCAATTTTCCCTCCACCAAGGTCCAGTGTTTCCCATGGTCTCCAAGGAGCAGGATCATCCAAGGCTAATGAAACCTAAAGGGAAAGAACTAGAGAGAGACCAGAGGTAAGCTTTGCACACACTATGGGCAAAGACAAATTGGGACATGAGGGTGAAAGACCTGAAAGAGAGAGACACCGAGCACATAGACATCAAAGAGATGAACATGATTTTCCATTGCCGAGACGGCGAGATCACCCAAGAACCCTTAGACCTTCTCAAGTGGTTAAGGCAATGAAGAACTATTTTGATGGATTCGGAGACCCTTATGATCATGTGGCCGAGTTCAAGCAAGTGTTAAGAGCTGGATAGGTTGAGGATTTGTTCACCCAGTTCAAGGCATTTGGTTTGACTCTTAAGGGTACTGCCTTAGCTTGGTTTCAACCCCCTGAATAGTCGCAACTACTGAGAGATAGGACAATTGCTAGAAGAATTCATTATCGAATTTTCCAAGAGTGGTATTAGGCATAACACATCATCCCTCATCCACAGCTTCAAGCAGACACCCCAAGAAACAGTGTGATTTGCAAGAAGAAGGTTTAGACAATACTTGGAAAGATGCCATGTGCCAGAATTACCCACAACAACTTAACAAGTGGCATTGTTTTTAGATGGCTTACTGAGCACAAAGTTAAGATCATATGTGTACTTGAAAGAGCCTAGATCCATAGAAGAATGTGTGCACATGTGCATAGACATAGAGACAACTTGGGTAAGGAGTTAGGACTGTCCAAACTCTATAAGGATTCTGACAGTTCTACTAGTCATACCTCGAGAACCTCCACTAAGATAGATGATATAGCTGAGCAGGTTGCCAAGAAGCTAGGAGTTCAAAATAGACAAACACCAAGGGTCACCTCATTGAAGCAATGTTACAACTGTGGAGGAGACCACATGGCTAATGTTTGCCCAATGATGGCTCAGCCCCAAGGAAACCCTAATGCTCTATATTGCACTATTGAGAGAAAATACACGAACCATATAGCTCAAGATTATCCATACAATATGCAGGCTATTAGACAGAATTATCAGCAACCTTACCAATAGGGTAGGTATCAGAATCAATACCAACATCCATATTATAGGCTACAACAGTAATATCAGACACCATTTAGGCCACAACCAATCCTAGGAAACCAACCACTAGCTCCTGCCAATGTGATCCAAATTAAGTATGCAGTGGCAGAGGAGAACCTTAATAGAGCATTGGTGTCAGTGACCCCTTTGGCCTCAGAAAATGACTCTCATGCCCATAGTTCAGACTACTCCCATGAAGATAGTCCACAAACTTATTACACAGAGTCACCAAAACATAGTGAGACTTATTTATATCAACACGAGACACCACTTATGGAACAAAATTGGGAGCCAGAATATTGTTATGTCATGTATACGAATCCCAACCCCAGACCCCAAGTGAGATAAGTAAGATCACAAGCCCCTAGAGGTCCATGTTTTAGATGTCGGGGTGACCATTTCATTTGTGAATGTCCCCATTCCAAGTCTGTGAAACAAGGACAAAACATCACAATACAAGGCTTTTGTCCTGAGTGTGGCAAAGAACATCTTCCAAGAGAGTGTCCTAGGAATCCCTCTAGTGCACCCAAGGTTACACCCATCAATGTGGTAGGGTTAGTGGAGAATTAAAGTTCAAGTAGTAGTAACGTGGCTCCTATACAGGCAGTTACTAGGGCACAAGCATTAAAACAAGATAAACCAGATGAGCAATCAGAGCCAAGTGAATCAGGAGAGCCTAATAAGAGGAAAACAAGAACATGGAAAGATATCAGGGAGAGAACCAATCGTAAGTGGAATAAAAAGTTATCTAAACTAGAAAAAAGCCTCAAAAATGCAAAAACAAAAATAGAAGACATTGCACCTCAAAACCCCTCGCATGTCGAAACTCCATCGACACCAACTCATCCCACCCCACCACCCATTGTAAATAGACCGCAACCAGGGTGTGTTCTTGCAGATCCAACCCTAGAAGGCTTGGACATGATGTTCAAGGCCTACCAGGCTCGACTTCAAGAAGGGCCAACAGTCATAAACCTAGCCAAGGGTTATCCTAGAGCAGACTTAGAGATTGAACGCACAAAAATGTGCATGAAAATGGTAGAGCTAGCTCAGGCTATGCTCAAGACTAGTCAATCGTTCAATTAGACAAACTCTCTCAAGCCAGATTTGCATTTCTAGGGCTTATTACAAAGATTAGAGTAGTTGGTAAACAAGCCCCAGGTTTCTTCACCTCCTGTATCATGGTGGTGATATCGTGAGTTTGGAGGGTTACTTTGCATCTTCAGGCAGATAGAAGTGACAAGGAGAACACAAGGTACACATATTTGCAAAAAAATTTGAATTTGGGCTTAAAAAACTCCAAGTATCACGTCCGGTTGAGATTTGGTATCGCGATACCAGAACTCCCGTGTATCGTGATACTTGTCGAGGTATCATATCGTGCATACCCACTTGAGGTATTGCGATACCATTATGGTATCGTATTGTCAAGTGCTGCTATTGCGATCGGAGTTGCCCCAGTGGTATCATATCATGTGGATCATGGTATTGTATCATCGATCGAGCAGTATCGTATTGCCAACTTGGTATCATATCGCCTCCTGTTTTGGTATTGTATCGTGTGATCCTTTAGTAATGTATCGCTCAAAGAGTCAGTATCATATCGTGAGTTACTTCAGTATTGTATCATGTGATTTTTGGTATCATATCATATTGCTTCAGTGATGTCGAATTGTGTTGGTTCAGTGGTATCGTATCATTTACAGACTGGTATCGTATTGTCCTGAAAAGTCACTGGTATTGTATCGTCCTAACTACTGGTATCGTATCACGAAGTTGGTATCGTATCGTGTGAATCAGAGGTATCGTATCGTGGCCATTTCCAGTATCATATTGTCTGGATAGCAGTACGTATCATGGAATTTGGTATTGCCTTGGTGGTATCGCATCATTTGAGGTCGTATCATCCATAGTGGTATCGCATCATTTGAGGTCGTATCGTCCATAGTGGTATCGCATATCATGGAAAATAGAGGTATCGTATCGTGAAAATCTGGTATCGTATCACCTGTTTTGAGGTACTCCCCGAGAGATCCTATTTCCCTGTTTTAAGCCCGAGAACCGTGAACTGGCATAACTTTCTCATACGAAATCCGTTTGTTGTGATTTTGGGTTGGTTGGAAAGCTCATGGGGATTACTATAAAAACATCAACTACTTACAATAAAATTAATATGTGGATTATTAGATATAGTATTTTGAAGCTGACCCTCAAGGGGGACTAGGAAACCAAGGAGTTCCAAAGGATTTTGAGCAATACAAGAGAACATTGGGACTAGAAGACAAGGCTTATGAACTTCAGATCTGGTAGACACTTAGGCAAGGATAGGAAAAGCATTAGATCATCTGAGGCCAGTGTCAACCATACAGCCAAGTCTTGGGCTCAACAACTTAGTGGTTACCCCTACACATTAAGTTCTGAAACAAGTGACTCAGAAATGTCTTTTAGCATGGAAAGACCGACACATACCTCAAGTACTGCCTATTTACAAACACCAGAAGGTCCTTATAAAACAAAATTGGAATATATCAGGACCAATTGATTAGGTGCTCGCATCTATGAGGATGTTCTAAGACGATCAGTTGTCCAACTCAAAAATCTAGATCAACCCTTTGGACTTGAATACCCAGTGGTCAAGTTCGAAGCGGGGGCATACATTCATAAGGAAGTTACCATGTATGTCGTTACCAACTTACCAGACAGGAAAAATGAGTTTGGAAATATCATTCCTAAAAACGATATAGGAGACCAAGAGCAAGGAGACCCAAGACGAGAACCCAAGACTCCCAGAGGTAAGTCAGTCTTGACTAGAGTAATCACTCTAGATTGCATCCCTCAAGATAACAAAAGCATAGAGCTATTCTTGAATAGAGAAACAGAGGAAGCCTTTTGGAGATTCAAGCCAGATCGACCCAGCCCAAAAGTCACCATCTACGAGTTCAAGGATCCGAAGACACTAGGGAAAGTTGTCTATCTAGATCACACATCAGAGAAAATATTCTTGGTAACAGAGCGGGATAGGCACAATCACATTGCTGAATTCAAGCAAGTGGTAAGAGTTGAACAAGTAGAAGATTTCATGGTCCAATATGAACCATTTGGCCTAACACTCACAGACACGGCCTTAGCATGATTCCAGCCCTTACATCCTAATAACTTTCAAAACATGGAACAAGTATATCAGGAATTGATTGAGGAATTCACTAAGACTGGAATAAAAAACAACCCTTCGTCATTAATCCATAGTTTCAAGTAGTCGCCTATGGAATCAGTGAGGTTAGCAGCTAGACGATTCAAGCAATATGTGGATAGATGTCCTGCAGAAGAGAGACCCACCCAAAATAAAATGTTCTCATTATTCTTGGAAGGATTGGTGAATGGGTCATTGAGATCCTTAGTATATGTGAAGAGACTCCAAAGTTTACAAGAATGCATGAAGGAGTGTATTGATCTAGAAGACAATCTGGCAAAAGACTTTAAAATACCTCAAGGAAGTGTTAAGAGTGAGGATAGTGCTAGCAATACTTCCAATCCCAGGAACAATGTAGAAGAGATAGCCAATTTAGTGGTGAAGAATCTCAATGTTCAAGGACAGAGGAATTATCCTAACAACTATGAGAGTGCCTATGCTCAATAGATGCATTCACTATGGAGGTGACCACCCTTCTCATTTGTGCAATAGGGGAATAGTCCCACCACCTCCTTATGCCTATAACAGACCACCTGCCTAGGGTCACACTCACTACTGTAACATAGAGCAAAGGTACACAAATCCCAGTACGAAGAATTGTCCTTACAATCGACAACCAAAACCTGCATAACCACCACCATTTAAGCCTTATGGATACAACCCGAGGGATCAAGGAGGAGAAGCCTATAGATACCCCCCATACCATCAGCAAGCACCTGCACCACGGCCATATGCATATCAAGGATACAATCAACCTCAACTAGTGTTAGGACAATGACCACCTCACCCTCAAAATGTTGTCCGAGTGAAGATCATGCAAATTGGAGAGAATCCTGAAAGAGCAATAGTACTAGCAACCCCATTGACTAGTACTGAGACTTATGATCAATCTCATGACCCTAATCAGGAAAGCTATTACACATACAAAAATGCCATGGCAGATTATGGACAATCCTATGAGCATTTTCCATATGGATCTTATGGTTATGATAGCTCATACGGATATGATCAGGACTATGTGTCATTAATGTACACTGCTCCTAGAGCTCCAGTACCACTATGGCCAATGAATAGACCACCTTATGAGCTATCATAACCATAAGATCATGTTATAGATGCAGAGGTGATCACTTTATTAGCGAGTGTACATTGCCTAACCCACCACCACCTCAGAGAGTTTGGGAGGGTTACTGCAATGATTGTGGTAGAGAACATCTTTTTAGAGATTGTCCTAAGAACCCAAATAAAACCAATTCTATAGCACAAATAAATGTAATAGAACTGGTAGAATCATTAGGAAGTGATCACCTCTGCATCTATAACATGCTCCTAGAGGATCATGTTATAGATGCAGAGGTGATCACTTTATTAGCGAGTGTACATTGCCTAACCCACCACCACCTCAGAGAGTTTGGGAGGGTTACTGCAATGATTGTGGTAGAGAACATCTTTTTAGAGATTGTCCTAAGAACCCAAATAAAACCAATTCTATAGCACAAATAAATGTAATAGAAGTGGTAGAATCATTAGGAAGTGATAAAGAGTACACTATGCCACTGAAAGCCATAAATAGGGCAAAAGCAAGAGAGACCCCAGAGAAATCCAAAGAAAATGATAACCAAAATAAAGAATCGAACCCCCCAGCACCACAAGTAGTTGCAGACTTTGAAGAGTCTGAGAAGGATGCTAAGTCTAGATGAACCCAAAGATGGAGGACTTGTAGAGAAAAGATAAAAGATAAGAGACTGCAACAAAAGTTAGAGAACGAGAGCAAGATGAGGGATGAAGTAGCTACTGTTAAAATCCTAGTTGATAAGGTTGGAGATTTTAGTGAGGGAAATGAAGGAAATACATGTCTGCCTATCACTTATAGAGGATATAGTACAAAAGCCATATTAGATTCGGGAGCTGGAGTAGGAATTGCTACCAAAGGAATATGGGAGAAGTGGGGAAAGCTAGCTTTATGACCTACCAGAATGAAGATTCAAATGGTAGATGGACATATGGAGCGACCCTTAGGATTATTGGAAAATGTAGTATTTACCATTTGAGGAGTCGAATTCGAGCATACCTTAGCAATATGTCAATTCGAAAATGCTAGCAATTATGAGATGATACTTGGAAGTCCTTTCATGAGACAGCTTAAGGTAGTGCAAGATTGGGGTGAAGATGCCGTGTATTTGCAGCATGGAGGCACTATGACTAGGATCAACCTCCATAATTATGCATATCAGGATGTCCCACCACTACAATGGAACCCGATACATAAATATGATGATAATTTAATATCCATCCATAGTGCAGGATCGAGCAGTCAAACTTTGATGAACGAAGATACTCATCTATGGATGTGTAAGGCAGCGAAACGAGAGGAACAAAGGAGACGAAGATGGCAATCAGGATAAGGAATATCAAGGCCTATAGAAGATCCCACTTACATGCCTCAAATATTCTTAGATGAAGAGTTCAAACCCCAGGGTTGGATGGGGATTTTAGCCACTCTGGATGTATGCGTAAATGAAGAAGTAATAACCACGAATGAATGTATCGACGAGGAAGGATATGATGCAAGTCTTTACATGGTTGTTCTCCAAGAGGCTTATGAAGGAGAAGTAATAGAAAAGGAGTGGAATGAAGACTAAGAGAGCATAGAAATGGAAAGGGAAACATTTGAGGAAGAAAACGAAAAACAAGAAGTAGGTGCCATAACTAATGAATCAAAACAAGGAATGACGCAAATGGAAGAAAATGAATCGGACATGGAAAATGAAAAAGAAGAAAACACACCTCAAGACCAATTCGAGGTACATGAGCACTTTAAGAAATATGAGGTAGCGGAGAGAAAGATTGCTATTCAAATGCCAAAACGAGAAGCTCAACCAGGGATAGCATACAACAATAAAGAGCAGACCAAGAAGATGGTAGTCACGATTGAAGAAGGAGAAGAGATGCACCTACATAGGACAAGATGTCTCGCCTGAGGAAGAACAAGAATTAATACAAATCATAAGAGAGTAAAGATATGTCTTTGCATGGACATATAAGGATTTAAAAGGTGTAGATCCTTCTATTTGTGCTCATAGAATCCCAATGACACCGGAAGCCAAGCCCTCCAAACAAAGACCATACACATACAATGATGTTTATTTGGCAAAAATTAAGGAGGAGATAGATAAACTGCTAGAAGCAGGCTTCATTTATGAAATTGAACACACGGAATGGGTATCACCTTTAGTGGTAGTATCGAAAAATAATGGCAAATTAAGGGTGTGCATTAACCCTAAAAAGGTGAACACCACCACCAAACGTGATAGTTACCCATTACCCATCACATATCATCTGTTGGAAAGGGTTGCAGGTCAGGAAGTCTATAGCTTTCTTGACGGCTTCTCAGGATATAATCAGGTAGCCATTGCCCCTGAAGACCAACACAAGACAGCCTTTGCAATTGAATGGGGAGTTTATGGTTCTAGGGTTATGCTATTTGGTCTAACTAATGCCCCAGCCACTTTCCAAAGACTGATGTGCCATGTGTTCAAGGAATTTTTGAGAAAGAGTATGGAGGTTTATGTAGATGACCTATGTACCTATTCAGCTATAAGACCAAAGCACATCCCAGAACTAAGAAAAATATTTGCCAAATGTCAACAGTATAGAGTCTGTCTCAACCCAGACAAATCTGTCTTCATGGTTCGGCAAGGAAAGATCGTAGGACACATTGGAACCAAAGAATACCCCAAAGTAGCTAGTTTGGCAGCCCTTGAGGAGCAAAGCAAAGATTATGTACTCATAGGCAAACAACTTTTTAAAAGAGGGAGGGACAACCAATTAAGATTGTGCATCCATGAAGACGAGTATATTCCAATCTTGGAAATGGCTCATACAGGAGCTACCGTAGGAATTTCTTTGCAGATAAAATGGCAAATGATTCTCTTTGTTGGGATGTGATGGCCAATGTTGTATCAAGATGCAGCCACATATGTCCAAAGATGTGATGCTTGTCAACGAACAAAGTATCCTATTAGAAGAGATGAAATGCCATTACGACCTATGATAAGTGCCAAAGCATTTACCAAATGGGGAATATATTTTGTAGGACCTATTCCCACCAGCAAAAGGTTCCCATGTAGAATACATAATTGTAGCAACGGACTATTTGACCAAATGGATAGAAGCCAAGGAAACTAAGAAGAACTATGCAAGGACCATGGCTAAGTTTCTCTTTGAGAACATATTCACTAGATTTGGATTGCAAATAGAAATTGTGAGTGATAGAGGCACACACTTCATCAATGAAGTAATAGAAGCTTTCATGAATGAATTCCTAGTGATTCACAAAAAATCGGCTCCCTATCACCCACAAGCCAATGGATAGGTTGAAAGTTCAAACAAGATCTTGTGTACAGTGCTTACAAAGATTGTTAATAATGGAAGATCTGATTGGGACAAGCATTACATCATGCTTTATGGGCATTCACAGTAGCATACAAAGGAACTACTCCTTTGTGTACGGCCAGAATGCCATCTTACCGATTGATTTCCTAGTTCCTACTCTTACAGTAGCATCGACCTATGAATAGACTGGACATGAGTTATCTAATCCATTGGACCAAATCGAGAAGCTACATGAAACAAGATTGCAAGTGGTAGCAGGCATTTATGCTGCAAAAAGGCGACAAAAGGCATACTTTGATGCTCATATTAAGGATAAAGGTTTGAAAGAAGGAGATTTAGTCCTGGTATATACATTAAAGCAACATGCGAAGAAACGGCAAAAAAGAGGATATGGATCCTTGGTGATCGATCGCATATCAACTAGTGGAGCTATCAACTTAGCAACCCTAGATGGAGAAGTCCTACCAAGCTATATAAGTGGCTATCGAGTGAAGAAGTATTTAGAGCCATTAATAGAGGAGATGCTATGAAGACTTTTATCAGCAAAGAGTAGACGTGAAGAAGACGAAAAAATACGTGAGGAAGCACGACAGGAAGCCCTGGAACGAATAAGAAAACGAAAGGAGTGGATGAGAGAAAGGGATGAGAGATACCGCCAAGGTGAAGAGCCCATCCCAATGGCTAATTTTAGAGCCTCAGAAACCCTAGGATATCAAGTGCGACAACCTTATTTGAACCTAGGAGTGGGAAGAGAGGAATATCAACAGGTAGATGCCCTCATTGACACAAGAACAGCTCTAAGCTGCATCAAATTTTCTTTGGCCCATCTCCCTTCGTGGCTTGCAATGTGGGCTCTCTGGTATGTGCGCACATGCTGCTGATGGCTTTGTCTGTATGTCATTGTCGTGGCTTGTTGGCTGTCGAGGTGGCTCAGATACCAATGTTGCTTAGTCTCCTATGAAACCCCTCATTTTGCAAGGTCTTCCTCAGCTCTGTGCATGCTTCACAAGGACGGAAACACACGAAGATTCGAAGATGATGAACCGCCCAGCCACGTGGAGATCCTCTATCTGCCTTCTCTCATTAATTACCCATAAAGGGTAATTCTCAATGTATCTTATATGAATCCCACTTGGCACTCATGTGAGTATCATGCCCAACATATGTAAGAGGAGGTTCTCACCTCTAGATCATAACTCATATATGATACTCCATGTGGTAGAACAAGATCTAAAGGCTGAATTGGAGAGTCAATGTGTGTCTTGTGCACATTCCTAGTTTGTTTTCCATATTGATAATGCTCACAAAATGAAAAAATAGAGAAAGATAACACAAGTAAGTAGCCAAAACGAGAAAGGTTTTCCATTCCACTACGAGATATATGGCCCAAATGGTCATGCCAAATACAAGCCATAGGTTGTTCAATAATAGCTTACAAGTGTTCTTTTTGTGATACAAATAGAGGATAAAGTGAGCCAACTTTGCTTCCTTTTTCAATAACCATGTTGCTCTTTGATATGTAAAAGGATTGAGCATAGAAAACCACTTTGTAACCAAGTTCATCAAGTTGACCAATTGACATCAAACTATGTGATAACCGAGGTACATGGGATACATTATGCATAGTAAATTTTGAACCATCAATGAACTACACAACCACATCTCCAATCCTGAAAACATCACACTGGTAAGAGTCACGAAGCTGCATAATACCAAGAGACTTTGATGCATAAGTAGAGAACCATTCTCTATGTGGTGTCACATGAAAAGAAGCACCATAATCTAGTAGCCATGTGTGAGAAAGAGAATCAACCATAAGAGCCTCAGTGGGCATAGTACTATCAAGTGTCAACACATCAACATCATCAAAAATAGCATTGATCTCGTCAATCTTCATGGTTGAAGTAGATGGTACATGTAATTGTTCAACGTGCCCATCAACATTATGCCCTTTACCTTTAGGATTCTTTAACGCATAGCAACCTTTCTTCATGTGTCCTTTCTTATAATAATGACATTCGATATCCCTCTTACTTGATTTACTTCTACTCTTATTCTGTTGACCATTATTTTCCTTGTTCTTGCTATTTGCCATATTGTTGATTCTTTCCTTGACAAGAATCACGAACATTATATGCATCTCCACTATGAGTGTCAACCATAGATTTTCTACAAATATCATCACTCAAGAGTGCTCCACATATGTCATCATAGACTAGTTTACCACCAAGTTCACTATTATTAATAGCTATGCAAAATGTATCCCATGATGATGCCAAGGTGCATAACAACAAGACTGCTTTCATTTCATTATCCATGTCCATTTTTTACTATGTCCTTCATGCAAAGGTCATATAACTTTCTCATCAAATACACTTTATCAAAAGAAGCTAACTATGCTTATCGAGCACCTATGAACAACTAGCATACATGTCCTATGGCGAGGCTAGGTAAGTCTTCCACCTACATCACTAAAGAGACCCCAACATTTGGGTGTCTCCCAATTAAGAGAACCTCACCACGACCCTCTTTATCAATGTCAAAGGCTTTATGCAAAAACATAACCACTATATCAATGACCACATGGATTTACATAAGCAATATCCATAGAAGCATGCATAGTGTATATGTGCTCAATATATGCAGTAAAATGGCACTTAAAGTCTGAATTGATAGCCTAAACACTAGCCAACAACACCTACAAGTGTCTATCAATGTATATTATTTCGGCTCAAAAAACCTGCATAAACTTGCGATGGATGTTCCTACCACATCTAAAACCTTTCAAGAAACTTGTAGATTTACTAGTGTGGCTGAACAACATAGCCCCAAAGGTGAATATTCATTGATGGAGAAGTACAAAGAGCACTCTTCTTGATGTTCTTGAACCTATGTAAAGAGAATTGTGCACAAAGGTACTCCAAAATGGCTCAAGAATCACCCCAAAAATGCTTCAAAACAAACTTTGAAAGAAAAGAATGAAGCTTTAAGGGCCCAAATCATGTTCAAGGTAATGTAAACTTTAGTCTTTCCCCTTCTTTAGACACCACAAGAGTGTAGCTTAATGGCAAGAGAGCTTGTCGGTTAAGTGAGCTCCGTGGGGAACAAACTGGGATGGGTGACCTCTCGATAAGTGCTGGGAACCTCCATCTTCCTTGATCGTTGAGGTCCTCCCTCATGCATAGCCAATGGTGACTTGGGTGACTCGGGTGCCAAGGTCTATTCCTTGGTCATTGCCTTAGTCGTAAGCCTTAGAGAAAGCTTCAAGCAGACACCATAAGAAATTGTGAGGCTAGCAGGACAAAGGTTCCCTATTTCTTAATGGCTTGCGAAGCATGAAGCTACAGTCATATGTCTACCTTAAGGTACCTTAAGGAATCCCAAACTATAGAGCATTGTGTGAGAATTTGTACAGACATAGAGGATAATTTGGAAGATGCATTGGAGCTTTCTAAAATCTATAAGGATTGTGATTACTCAACTAATGTCTCATCCAAACCCTCTACCTTGATAGAAGAGCTAGCAGATTGAGTGGCTCAAACATTAGGCATGTCAAGTAAGCAAACTCCTAGAATGGTTCTGACTAAATGTTGTTATACTTGTGGAGGTGGTCCATTGTGTGTCCATTGATGATTATGAACCCAGGGAACTTGATTGCCCACTATTGCTCAATAGAGAGGAAGTACATGAACCACACAACTCAAAATTGTCCGTATCACAAGTAGGAAGCTAGGCAAATCCAACAACAACCTTACCCTCAGTCAGGTAGGTATCAAGGCCAATACCAATACCATCCTTGTTATTGACCCCCTCAGAACTATCAACCACCATACCAAGCACACTCTAGACCCCTACCAGTGTTGGGACAACAACCACCATCCCTTGCCAATGTGCTTTCACTGAAGTATGCATCAATGGAGGATAAACTCAATAGGGCATCAGTACCAACATCCCAATGATCATTGAAAATGATCCCAATGCTCAAAGCTTCGATTGTACTCAAGGTGACATTGCACTAGAATACTACACAAAGTCTCCATAACACCTTGAAGCCTATCCATATGAGACACCCTTGGCAAAACCTAGTTGGGAACCTGAATATGCTAATGTGATGTACACCAATCCTAACCATAGACCCCAAATGAGATAGATAAGACCTCATGCCCCTAGAGGACCATGTTTTAGATGTCAAGGAGATCATTTCATGAGAGAATTCCCCCATCCTCCACTTGTAGGACAACGACACTATTTCACCATTCAAGGTTATTGCCCTGAATCTGATAAATAGCATGTCATACAAGAGTGTCCCAAAAACTCCCCCAATGTCTCCACGATCACTCCCATTAATGTGATTGGTATTGTGCATACATCAAATGGGTCTATGCCAACATTTATACCTATTTAGACAGTAACTAGAGCCCAGGCTTTATAACAAAACCAATAGATAGATCAAGAAAAACCCTCAAAATATAGTGAAGTTGGAGAATCTAGTGGAAAGAAGGCAAAATCCTAGAAGCAATCACGAGATAGACTTAAGAGAAAATGGAATAGGAAAATAACAAAACTTGAAGGGACTTTAAACGAAACTAGGGCAAAAATCTAGAACGAACTTCCCATGAGGCCGTAGAAGCTCCCCAATCACCAAAGCCAGGATTTATTTTAGTAGAACCTATCCTAGAGGACTTGGATACGATGTTCAAAGCCTCCCAAGATAGGTTGAGAGACATACCCAATGCAACAAAATTGGACAAGAGTTATCCAAGAGTAGATCTAGAAATAGAAAGAACTAAACTCTAATGAAAACGGTTGAGCTTGCCCATGCTATGTTGGAAGCAACTCAATATGTTAACTAGAGTAACCTAGTTAAGCTAGAGTTTCACTTTCAAGGATTGCTAGAGATATTGGAACAACTGGTGTCAAAGTCAAATCACTTAGGGCACACAAAGGCCCCTTCCATTAGTAGTTTACCAGGAGAAGTCATACCTTTAGTTTCACAAGTACCCAATTCTACCAAAGGTTGAGTTTCCCCTTCAATCCACAAGTATTTGCAAGGATTCTTGAGAGAGATTGAAGAAGAGAAATGGAGGCTAGAGCAAGGAGCTCAACCACCCATTCAAGAGATAAATGATATTCATGATCATTTTCCTCAAGGAAAGCAAGAAGGGGTGTAGTCAAGAGAGCAAATGGATTTGGACTCTAATTCCCTACAAGAATTACCACACTTCACTGGTCCATGGGAATCAAGGTTTGTTCAAATGAGGGCTCCTACCATCTTGATAAAAAATGATGAATCAGTTCTCCTTAGGAACATGGATGTAGTGAAGAATACTAAAGTGCAATGCCATCTCACTTTAGAAGAGTTGTTGAAAGTCAAACATGAGTTGTGGAAGCATGTAGCAAACCAAATACCAGAAATTGCTAATGCCTACTCTTAGAAAAGATTAGAAAGAAAGGTGCCCAAAATACCCATAGACAAGATTGGAGATGTGAGTGAAGGAATACATATCTGCCCATCTTCTACTAAGGCTTCACCACCAAGGCAATTCTAGACTCAGGAGCATGAGTTGCCATTGCCACTACTTCCTTAAGGAAGAGATGGGGCAAGCTAGCTTTGAGACCCACTAGAATGAAGTTGCAGATGGCTGATAGCCATGTAGAGAAGGATTTGGGTTTTCTGGAAGGCATTAACCTCATCACATGTGGTCCAGAGTTTGAGCACACCTTTGCCATATGTGAGTTTGGAAAGAACCACACCGATGAGATGATTTTGGGATGACCGTTCATGAGATAGTTGCAAATAGTGCAGGATTGGGGAACCAATTCCTTGTACTTGCAGCACTTAGGAGTAACCACCAAGATGTATCTTAAGAATTATTCCCATTGAGACGTACCTACATTAGAATGGAATACCATTCATAGAACACCTAAAGAGACAGAGTCAATGCATTCCATAGAATCGGACCCTTCATGGTTGTAGGAGGGCACACATGTATGGATGTGTAAAGTTGTAGCAAATGAGGAGAAGAGGTTAGAAGCCAAGAACTTAGGTACAAAACAACAACCGAGAACCATCCAAGACCCAACCTATACACATGTGGTATTTCTAGATGAAGAGTTTGAACCTCACTGTTGGGTAGAGATATTAGCCACCATGGACATAGCAATGAACAAGGAACAATGGACGACCCATTGTGATGAGGATGGTTATGACATCTCAATCTTCATGGTAGAACCCCTAGTGTTTGATCGTGTTTTAGAGCAGTATGATGATACAACCACATAGTTAGCAAGAGTAAGTGATGAAGACTTAGAGTCCATCATCATAGAACCATTCTGCTCTTTACAGGACAAATATCTATATTTAATAGATGTGACAAATTTTAAGAAATACAAAGTTGAGGATAGAAAAATCATGGTGAAAATGCCGAAAAGGGAAACCCTCATGTGAGAAGCTTATGATAATAGAGAGTAGGCTAAGAAGATTGTGGTCACGATTGAAGAAGGAGAGGAAAAGTGCACATATGTAGGACATGATTCAAGTGAAGACAAGGAGTGAGAGTTGATCACATTACTAAGATAGTATAGAAGATGTGTTCGCTTCGAGCTACAAGGACTTAAAAGGGTTGGATCTGGACATTTATCACATAAGATCCCCATGACACTGGAGGCCAAGCCAACTAAATAAAATACTTACACATACAATGACAATTATGTAGCTAAAATAAAAGAAGAAATCGATTGTTTGATTGAAGTATGATTTAAATATGAAATAGAGCATACAGAATGGGTATCCCCCATTGTAGTAGTCCCTCAAAAGAATGGGAAGTTGCATGTATACACTAACTTGAAGAAAGTTAATGTTGCTACCATACGAGATAGATATCCCTTGCCAATTGCTGGGCATCTGGTTGAACATGTAGCAGGCAAGGAAGTTTACAACTTCCTTGATGGGTTTTCATATCACAATCAAGTAGCCATTGCCACTGAAGATCAACATAAAATGGATTTCACCATTGAGTGGGGAATCTTTGCATTTAGAGTGATGCCTTTTGGGCTCACAAATGCACCTACTGCATTTCAATGTTTAATGTTTCATGTGTTCAAGAACTTTTTGAGGAAGACTTTAGAGGTGTATGTGGATGACTCGTGCACCCATTCCCACATAAGACAAACACACATCCTAGAACTTAGTCAAACCTTCAATAAATACAGAGAGTATCAAGTGTGCTTGAACCCAGAGAAATGTGTCTTCATGGTTAGACAAGGTAAAATTTTAGGCCACATCCTATCAAGGAATGGAATATCAATCGATGAGGATAAAGTAAGATCAATAGCAAAATCCTCCCTCTTTAAGAGGGTTTTCCCCCTGACTTGTATATATGCCTATAGCTCTAACGGGTTACTTATCTTTGTACATTCTAGTGGTAATACATTCAGTATTGTGTGTTGTGCTCCAAGCTTGTTCTTCTTCCTTGTGCTATTCGCATGCTTCCGTAGACCTCAAACTCCAACAAGGTCCACCTCATAATTGTCAATCTTTGGAGACATGAGAACTAGTATGATGACCAAGAGCAAGTGAAGGCACAAGTGCATGAGTGAGAAGCACACAAGCATGCACAAACATATACACAAATTTTACATATACTTCTTGGAGCTCCCTACATGCTCCCTCTTCTTGTGTGTCCACTTCTTAGATGGATTCCCACACCTTGTGCTTGACCTTGAGTGCCAACACTCCCCCCCTCTCTAGTCTGTCATCCTTGAAAGACCCTTGTTGGAGTGGGTGTTCCATGTAGTCCTTTGAGAGATAGTGTCCATCATGTATCAACAAGTGTGGTTTGTCTTCCAAATGTAGCAAGGTGGGTGGTCCTCTTCTTCATTTTGTCACTGCTAGCCTTTGCAAGTTTTAGTCCCTTTCTATGTACTTCTTACTTGGATTCCAACATGAATGTGTATTTGTGAGTGTCCAAAAATTGCTAGTTGCTCAAAAGAGGTTGTCAATGTTGATTTTGATCAGTTGTCAGCTCTAAATTGCTTCATAGGTATTGGGGTTGTAACCTTGATGTTTTTTGGATCTTTCAAACATGGGTTTCACATTTATCATGCCAAGTACTCATAACCCATAATGAATGATGGGTAAGTGTGTTAGTGCATGGGTTGAAGAAGTTACATGCCTTGTGCTAACCTTGTAATGTGGACCTATGTTGGGGAATGCATTGTAAGAAGTATGGTGCAAAAAATTGGGTCTTGAGCTAAGTGCTCAAGGGTATGCTAACAAAGAGGTTTCCTAATATATCATTGTTATAGTGTTGCCAAGGTAGGTGATTCTTACCCTAGTGAATGGCTGGTCAATGTTTATCTCTTTGTGTTGTACTCCCATCATGGTGATTGACCATTGGCTTGTCTTTCATTATCGATGGATGTACTTGTTGATAGTTCACTAATGAGATTCTTGAAGCACATGGTCCTATCTATTTTTTTTCATAACAATGTCACAAAACATGAAGAAAGAGGTTAGTATCAAGAAAATAGTTTACATATGTCAAATGTGTCTCATGTGCCTGGGATTCTCAATTGTGTCTATGCATGGCCTTCTAATGTGGCCCTATATTAATGCATAACTGGAAAGTGATGGTCTATGTCCATGATCTTGATGGTTACTAAGAAAAGATAATCACCCACAAATTGATCCTCACGGAACCAATGACCTTTGGCCTTGGTCACACGCTGCAACGAAAATTCTAACCCCTCATCTTGAATGGTTGCTTCGGAATCTTCAAAAGCCATTTGCACCTGAAACACACCACAATCAGCGTCAATATGATTGCATCACTTATCTTCCACTTAGTCGCCATAAATCGAATAGTTCTCTGAGTGACTTATGTCATCCTTCCCCGTGGGTGTAAGGAAGGCAATACTTGGGATTTTTTTCATATAATTTTTCTTATTTTTGCTGAAAGAAAACAAAATTGTTAGTGAATAGCCGAAGCTTTATTTTATTTTTAATTATGTTCCTTGAGGTTATTGCACAAGTGCTCTCCTATTCCCTGGGAGGGAAATGTGCATCACTAATAAGTAGAAGAAGAATTATGTGTCGAATGCATGACCTTGTAATGTGGCCCTATCATGCACGTTCCAGGTGTATGAAACTCAAGATGTGTGCAAGAAGAAGTTGCTGGGGGTTTGTAGATGGTGCTTGAGATTTGGGAATCCAAATCAGCTTTATTTTTTTGTTCTTGACTACAACTTTGTCTCCTCTTGTGCTTTGTGTAGCTATCGTATTGTGATTCTTCTTTGCTCGCCATACATATCTTTGAGTTGATTTCTTTGAGTACTCCTGTTTCTGCAATTTTGGGTTATCGCGTCCTTCTTGCTCCTTTGACTTCATTTTGGATGGATCCTTCCTTGGTAGTGGTGTCTTCAATTTAGCTGTTTTCTTCATTGGCATAGTTGATTTGGGAATCCATATTTGTCTTCTTGAGGGTTGAGCAACAATCAGTTTCTTTGGGATCCATAATTGAACAATCTTCTGTAGACCTAGTGATCCAGCTTGGCTTGTAGTCTTGAACTATTGTTGGTTCCTTTGTCAATGATGGTTTTGTTGTTGATGATATGTTGCTACTTGATCTTTTCAAATCCATGCCTATCTGGTTCATTGAATGGGATATATTCTAACGTGGGAAGTTTTGGGTTGATTACTCTGACTAGTCGCTCTTGGGCTCAATTCCTCACTAGGGCTCTCAATGGAAATGATGTTAGTTGAAAGGTCCAATGGATGATGAGGAGGTGTGAGATTAATAAATGGTGTAAACACAGATGAAGTACTTGGAGGTGAGGGTTCCATAGTAGAGGTAGATACACAATCACCTTCATGCATGCTTAATTGATCTCTCAGAGCTAAGCAAGTTGATTTGACTAGTCTTTCATCTAATAAACTAAACACTTCTCGATGTCCTATCTTGGCTGAGATGTAGCCTAAGGACAATTGAATGGTTACCTCATATTCGTATATCCAATCTTGTCCTAACACAAGTTCTTCTAATAGATCTTGATCATTGCACACTAATAGCTTTTGTTGCATCACCTTATTGCCTAGGTGAAATGATAAGGTTATCTCATCTATGCATTCAGTAACATTGCCTCCTATTCCAATCAGATGTGCTTTGGTGGGTTGCATTTGGATCTTAAGTTTCTTCTCCTTTTCCCCTCCTCTTAGGTGAAGGAGTGAGTCTTCTTGCCCACTTTATCTACTCACGAAAAAGGCACTGAGCAAAGCTATATGGGATAAGTCTCCTTCTTTTGCGATGCCTGCTACTTCATGTGGAAAAAGAATTCATGGGGGAAGGTATAGTAGGAGTCTTTCAATTCGAGTATTTTTTTCTCTAAATTGGAGGAGAAAATCCATATTATAGATCAAGGATTCAGGGAAGCAATGATATATATATGGACTATGGGTTGTGGATTTGGGCTATGGGTCATTAGTTTGTTCAAAAATCCTCTGGTTTCTCAGTTTGGAGCTCCCAGAGTCACTACTTTATGAAGATTTTCTCTTCCACAGTCTACCCTTGACATACCCGACTTTTCCGCACCATAGCTTGGTCATACAACGTTCGATTTTAGAAATTTTTGTCACTTTACGAAGCTGCTTCTAAGCACTTAGAAACTATCGATGTTTAATTTGGACAAGATTTGGTCAACCAAAAATCTCTCTGTAGTGCTTCAGCAGGAACTAGGCAGCCACGTCCGGGCCTAGTTTCTCACCATTTGGTGTCCAAATCTACTTTTTTCACTTGAGATAGCTTCATATCTTTGAAGTACAGGTGTTGGACTATATCTTTTGGACTGGCAAGGACTATCAAATTTCAAAAGTGCTTCAGTTTCACTCAATTTTCCCAATTGGGACTATTGCTACATCATTTTGGCATTGTTCTTGTTGGTTTTTGGTGATTAGAACCTCCTCGGACCAACCAAAAATTTCAAATTTTTGTTTGGGCCTGGCGAGAATTGACGATCAGTGACCTCAAGCTTCAAAGATCACTTGGATTTGACCTTGTGTTAGGAAGAGAGTGGCTATGGGGGTTGGGAGAAACACTTAAACGAAGCTATCAAAACAACACACTTGAGTTTGAAAGAAATGGAAGTAAATTTTGAAGTAAATTTAGTATACAGGGAGAGAGAGATGTACCTAGTGCACCTCTCATTTCATCTTTAGAGTTGTATAGTCTTTGTCATTTTCAGCATGCACAAGAGATTTTTTTATTGTATACTCAGCATATTGAGCATTGTACAGACAGTTCATCTGATGTATATTTTCGTTCTAGGAATGTAAATATGGACAGGACTTTCTATTATTCTTTCTTGCAAGAGGGTGTGGTTAAAAGTTTTAAAGATCTTATGCTTGAGTTTAGGGATGTTTTTCCCACTAACTTACCTAGAGGGCTACCACTTGAGAAAGGGGACATTGACCATGCTATTGAGGTAGTTACTAACACTAACCCTATTTGTAAACCACCTTATAGGCCTAGTGTTTCTCAGCATGAGGAGATTGAAAGGCAATTACAAGATTATTTAGATAAGGGCTTCATTAGACCTAGTAACTCACCTTGGGCACTGTTGAAGCTCAAGGTCAAGCATAGGCATAAAAGTGCATCAAGGAAGTGGTGACACAAGAAGAAGGAGCAAGTAGGGAGCTCCAAGAAGCACCTGTCAAATTTTCAGAAGAAATCCCTATAAAAATAGTGATTTTTATCACTAAAAATCATTGTAAATACCATTTTCTATTTTTACAACTCCATTTTGTTCAAGACAGGAGTCCTTGAGCTTGAGGAGTATTAGATGTATCATACTACCAATTTTCATAATTTTTCGATTCCGTTTGAGCCCCCAAATAAGCCCGAGAACCTAATTTTTAACTAGGCCGGACACTAGGTCTGAGCAGGGCCAAAACCACTCAAAAACTATAAAAAGGGCTAGAGAGCTCATTTTTGAGGTTAGCTTGTTGTAGATTTCAGCTTTGTAAGAGATTTCTTTTGTAATCGAAGATCCTCCATTGTTCCACTCTTTGTTCTTTCCTTGTGCGTGTGCGTGTGTATGTGTGTGCATGCTTGTGTGCTTTCACTCACGCACTTGTGTCATCACTTGCTCGCGGTCTTCATACCGGTCCTCACGTCTCCACGGATTGACATTTATGAGGTGAATCTCCTCATGTTGGTACTCACCATTGTGCTAGAGTGACACCAAATTTGGCGCCGTTGCCGGGGAGAGAGCTTGGAGGACGAGCATGTGACGGTAAGACATAGAGTAGCGACGTTGGAAGGTAAAAAAATCACCATTTTCAGTTCAGTTTTTGAGTTTTTCTTCTCCTTCATCTTCATCATCATCACCATCTCCACCCACCTTCATCTTCTCAGTTTTTTTTCCATTATCTAGAGTACATTCACCTCGCTTTTTACTTGTGGATGTGACAAAGAACCTTAGAGAGAGTGCAGAACAGAGGCGCTGAAGAAGTAGTACCAAAATAGCTGAAAATTTGAGTGAACAGCCCCGGACATGACGAAACCTGCGCCAAGTATCGTGAGTGCAATATCATGGGTTTGAAGGAAGATTTTGTATCTACAGACACATAGGAGTGACAAGGAGGACACAAGGTACTCATATTTGCAAAAATTTTTGAATTTGGACTCCAAAAAATCCAAGTATCGTGTTTCTCCTGCGGTTGAGGTATCGCGATACCTGACAAGTATCAAGATTTCTTGTGGTTGAGTATCGCGATACTTCACAAGTATCGTGTATCGTGTTTTTCCGATCGCGATACTTGCCAGAGATTGTGTATCGTGTTTGCCGATCGCGATAGTTGCCAGAGATCGTGTATCGTGTTTGCCTAATCGCGATACTTGCCAGAGATCGTGTTTGCTCGATCGCGATACTTCCCAAGTGTCGTGTATCGAGTATCACGTTTGCTCAAGTATCGTGTATCGTGATTCTCTGATCGCGATACTTGTTGGATATAGTGTATCGCGGATACTACTTTCTCGATACCTGGCAAATATCGAGTATCGTCTTGAATTTCCTCACGATACTTGTCGTGTATCGTGTCTGGTGTATCGTGTGATCCCGGTCGCGATAACTACCAAGTATCAAGTATCGTGTTCTCTGAGTGTCGAGTATCTTTTTCCTTGAAATATCGTGTATCATCTGGTTCAAAGATCGAGTATCGTGGACATCAAGTATCGCGATATTTCCCAAATATCGTGTATTGCCTACTTCAAGTATCGCGATACATACCAAGTATCGTGTATCGAGTTCCTCAAGTATCAAGTATCGTGTGCTACAAATATCGTGTATCGTCTGCTTCCAAGTATCGCGATACTTGATTAGTATCGTGTATCGCCTGTTTTGAAGCATTTCCTGAGAGGCCCTGTTTCCCTGTTTTAACCCCCAGAACCCTGAACTGGCATAACTTTCTCATACAAAATCCGTTCAGAGTGATCTTTGGTTCGTTGGAAAGCTCGTTGACCCTCAGGTTGGAGTAGGGGTTCCACAAGATTTTTAGCAATTCAAAGAACAATTTTGGACTTGTAGACAAGGCTTATGAACCTAAGCTCAAGTTGACACTTAGGAAGAGATAGATAAAGTACCAAATCACTTGAAACTAAGGTCAAGTACACAACCAAGTCAGGGACTCACAACTCAGGGGTTAACACTACGTGCCGAGTTCATAGAAAAGTGGGTCAAAAATGTCACTTAATTGGGAGAGACTCTTGGATTTTGAAGACAAGCATAGTTCCATACCTAGGGAAGGCCTTATGTCCACAATGGAAGGGGAATATAGGATATCTCTTCAATACGTATCCACTAACATGCAAGGAATACCCATCTACCTTGATGGTCTATACAGGTCAGTAGCCAGAATGAGAAACTCTACTAAATTAGAAATAGTTCCAAGACCAGCTGTCAAGTACGAAGACGGAGTCTACATGGACAAGATGGGCCAGATCTATGTAGTAACTGAAAACCCAGACCAGATTAATGAAAGAGGAGAGTTAGCTCGAGATCAGACAACTACCTCACAAATTCATTTGAGAGCCAGCAAAGAACAGAAAATGTGATGTTAGGACAAATGAGCCAAGGTAGTATACCCATTAGACCACATGAGCAATTCACCATGCCAGGAATTAATCCCCATTGCCAATTTAGCCAGAGAATGGGAAATTTGAATAGACCTACCTTTAGGACAGAACCGCCCCAAGGTGTCCCCATCATAATGCAATCCCCAGAGCCAGGTAAAAGAGTGAGAGAATCCAATTGGCCAAATGTATGAGAAATCGTTACGATGGCACAAGAGAACCCTATGACCACATTGCAGAATTCAAGCAGGTGTTGCGAGCGGAGCAAGTGGATGACTTTTTCATGCAATATGAATCCTTTGGGCTAACCCTTACGAGAATAGCCTTAACTTGGTTTCAATCTCTGGATCCAAATTGCTTTGAACATATTGAACAATTCTTCCAAGAACTTATTTGGGAATTCACTAAGCGAGGGATCAAGCACAATTCGTCATCCTTAATACATAGTTTCAAACAAGCTCCTAATGAAACAGTAAAAAATGCAGCACGAAGGTTTAAGCAATACGTAACCCGATGCCCTGTGACAGAGAGACCTTCTCAGCAAAAAATGATATCCCTATTTTTAGAAGGTCTAACCAATGGAACATTGAGAGTCTTAGTATACATAAAACGACTGCAAACCCTAAGTGAGTGTCTTCAGGAGTGCATAGATTTGGAAGACAACATAGCTGAGGATCTCAAAATCACACAAGATCCTGCCAGAATAGAGGATACAAGGAGCAATGAAACTTCTAGTTCGAGTTATGTAGAGGAAGTGACAGAGTTAGTGGCCAAAAAATTAGGAGTACAAGGACGAAAGAACTACCAAAACTCTTCATTGAGAGTGCCAATATTAGGAAGATGCACACTTTGCGGTGGGGATCATCCATCTCATGTCTGCACCAGAGAAGCATTTGGGTTATCCCAACCTTATCCTTACGATAGACAACCACCTCAAGCGCCTAACATGGACTCTTATAGTGAGCCAAAGTACCCCAACTACAACACTGAAAACTATCTAATGAATAGACAGCCACGACCATTTGTACCACCCCACTATAGACCATATGGGTACCCTCCTATAGAACAAGGAAGAGAAGTTCCTAGGTATAGCCCATGTCCAGAACCACGAGGAGCAACTAGACCATATGAACACGAAGGATATGGCCAACCTATACCTATACGAGGACAACAATCACCCCACCCACTATCTCCGACACAAGGGCAGAACATCACGATACAAGTTGTTTGTCTAGAGTGTGACAAAGAACAGCTTCTGAGAGATTGTCCCGGACATCCCGCTAGTGCACCAAAGGTTACACCCATTAATGTAGTAGGCCTAGCAAGGGATTCAGGTTCCAGCAGTGATAATGTGGCTCCTATACACGCAGTTACTAGGGCACAAGCCTTACAACAAACTAAACCAGCTGAGCAATCAGAGTCAAGTGAAGTAGGAGAGTCTAGTAAGCGAAGAACAAGAACATGGAAGGACACTAGAGAGAAGGCCAATCGTAAGTGGACCAAAAAGTTATCCGAACTAGAAGAAAGCTTGAAAGATGCAAAAACAAAAATAGAAGATATTGCCTCTCAAAGCCCCTCGCAGATCAAGATTCCATCCACACCACCTCATCCTCACCCACCAACTAGTGTAAATAGACCACCACAATCAGGGTCTGTTCTTGCAGATCCAACCCCAGAAGACTTGGACATGATGTTCAAGGCATACCAGGCTCGACTTCAAGAAGGGCCAACACCTGCAAACCTAGACAAGAGCTACCCTAGAGCAGATTTAGAGATTGAACGGACAAAAATGTGCATTAAAATGGTGGAACTAGCTCAAGCTATGTTCGAGGCCAATCAATCATTCAATCAAACGAATGCTATTACACCGGGTTTGCACTTCCAGGGCTTACTAGAAAGATTAGAGCAGTTGGTAAATAAACCTCAAGTTTCTTTACCTCCACAGGCTCAACTAACTATTGAAAGAGAAAGCTCATCACCAAAGAAATTCTATGTTCCTGACTCCATAGATGATGGAGAGCCTCTTTCAATTCAACAACACTCTCAAAAGTTCTTGCGGGAAATACAAGAAGAGAAATGGGCCAAGGAGAAGGATAATCCTCCTCCTATCCTTGAGATTGATGACCTTCATGATCAATTTCCACAAGACATTCCATCTATTTATGGAGAAAAAATAGAGCAACAAGAAGATGAACGATTAGATTTTGAATCTAATTCTTTACAAGAGTTGCCACAGTTCACAGGCCCATGGGAATCTGAATCTGTCCAGATTAGAGCTCCCACAATAGTGATCAGAAATGAAGACTCGGTGATTCCAAGAAACACTGACGTCGTGAAGAACACTAAAGTTCAGTGTCATCTCACGGTAGAGGAGCTGCTCAAAGCAAAACCCAAGCTTGGGATCATGTGAAGGATCAGGTTCCCGAACTTGATTCCAAAATGCCAAAAGTAGGCTCTAAAGAGAAAGTTCCAGAGATACCTCTTGATAAAATAGGGGACATGAGTGAAGGTGAAGAAGGTAATACTTATCTTCCAATCACCTACCAAGGTTACACAATCAAAGCGATCATAGATTCAGGTGTTGGTGCTGCTATTGCAACCACCTCCTTGTGGAAGCGATGGGGCAAGCCCACATTAAGACCAACTAGAATGACTCTTCAAATGGCCAACGGTCATTTTGAAAGACCTCTAGGATTGCTCGAAGGGATAACTCTAACCACTTGTGGTGTAGAGTTTGAACACACATTTGCTATATGTGACTTTGAGAAAAATAATGTCTACGAGATGATCCTAGGAAGGCCCTTCCTATGACAACTGCAAGTGGTACAGGATTGGGGAACCAACTCCTTATACTTGCAATGCTTAGGGGTCACAACCAAGGTCAATTTGAAGGATTACACCTTCAGAGATGTACCACCCCTACAGTGGAATCCTATCCACAATGAGCAAGAAGATTCAATCTCTGTGCATTCTAAAAGTTCATCTGATACATCCTGGATGCATGAAGATACTCATTTGTGGATGTGCAAGGTCGCAAAGGAAGAGGAAAAACGCTTAAAGGCAAGAGAAAAAGGAACTTCTCAAGGAGATAGACCAATTCGAGACCCAGCCTATACGCCGATGATATTTCCAGATGAGGAATTTCAGCCTCATGGTTGGGCAGAAATCTTAGCTACCATGGACATTGCTATCAATGAAGAACAATGGACACCTCATTGTGATGAGGAGGGTTATGATATTTCAGTGTTCATGTGTCAGCCCTTGCTAGAAGAATGTGACTCTAGTGACTTCAGAGAAGAAGAAGAGAACGATGATGATCTAGAGTCCATCGTGATGGATAGTTGCTTTATTTCAGAGGAGCACTATCTAGAAGACATAGGAGTATTTACACAAAAAGAAGAAGAACCTCTCACAAGCATCAAAACGGTAAATTCAAGGGATGGGAGTGAAGGTAGTAAAAGGAAAAAGAAAAGAAAAGTAGTGAAACAAGAAGAGGAGGAGCAATTGTTTGAAGTACCAGAAAATTTCAAAAAATATGAAGTGGAAGACCGAAAAATTTTGGTACGAATGCCTAAGAGAGAGGCCACAATAGGAGAAGCATATGATAATAAAGAAAAGACCAAAAAAATCGTAGTCACCATCGAAGAAAATGAAGAGAGATGTACATACATAGGAGATGACCTAAGTAAAGAAGAGGAAGCAGAGTTGGTAGCCTTGTTAAGGGAATATAGGGACGTGTTTGCATGGCACTATAGAGACTTGAAGGGAGTAGATCCGAAAATTTGTTCTCATACAATTCCCATGATAGCAGATGCCTAGCCCACCAAACATAAGCCCTACACATATAATGACACTTATGCAGCCAAAATAAAAGAAGAGATTGATAGATTGATTGAAGCTGGATTCATCTATGAGATTGAGCATACTGAATGGGTGTCTCCCATTGTAGTGGTTCCCAAGAAGAATGGAAAGTTACGTGTGTGTATTAACCTAAAAAAAGTTAATGCCGCCACGATAAGAGATAGTTATCCACTTCCAATCACTGAACATTTATTGGAGCGTGTTGCAGGCAAGGAAGTTTATAGCTTCCTTGATGGATTTTCAGGTTACAACCAAGTAGCCATTGCCCCAGAAGATCAACACAAAACGGCTTTTGCCACAGAATGGGGAATCTTTGCATTTCGTGTGATGCCATTTGGCCTCACCAATGCACCTGCAACCTTTCAACGGCTCATGTGCCATATCTTCAAAGAGTTCTTGCGAAAGAGCTTAGAGGTATATGTGGATGATTTATGTGCTCATTCCCAAAAGCGAAGATACCACATCCCTGAGCTCAGACAGATCTTCAACAAGTGTAGAGAATATCGAGTGTGTCTGAACCCAGAGAAGTGTGTGTTCATGGTACGTCAAGGTAAAATCTTAGGTCATATTGTGTCTAAGAATGGAATATCAACAGATGAGGACAAGGTAAAAGCCATAGCAGAGTTTCCGAGGCCAAGGAATGTTAAAGAAGTACAAGCCTTTATGGGCCATTGTGGATATTACCGTAGGTTCATTCACATGTATGCAATCATAGCTAAGCCTCTTTATGCCTTGTTGACAAATTTTGAGTGGAACGACGAATGTGAGAAGTCCTTCAATGAGCTGAAGAGACGCTTGTGCACAGCACCGATACTGACCACTCCTGATTGGAATAAGCCATTCCATGTACACGTGGATGCATCCAATTATGCAATAGGATGTGTGTTGTCACAACCAACTAGTGAAGGGAATTTAGATTTGCCTATAGCATATGCTAGCAGGCAATTGAATGCTGCTGAACGAAATTACACCACAACCGAAAGAGAAGGCTTAGGCATGGTATATGCCGTAAAGAAGTTTAGACACTATCTGTTGGCCAGCAAGTTCAAATTTTTCACTGATCATCAAGCTTTATTATACTTGGTCAATAAACCTTGCAATACGGGACGTTTAGTAAGATGGTTCCTCTTACTAATGGAATATGACTTTGAAGTGGTTGTTAGGAAAGGTAAGACCCACCTCAGAGCGGATCACCTTTCTCGCATCACTTCAGGAGAGCCACCGCAAGGCGTGTCTGATGAATTGCCCGATGCTTATCTGTTCAATCTAGAAGTTGTTCTTAAATGGGAAAATAAGTTGGTACCAGTCCTAACCTTTGGACCCGCAAATAAGACTGTAAAAACAAAGAAGGATGAAATTGTAAAATCACAAAAATATCAAATATTGGCAGCAAGCATGTATAAACAAGATACAGAAGGTGTATTAGCTTGTTGTGTCGAGGATGATGAACATAGTAGTTGGTTGCAACAAGCCCATGAGGGATTTCTCGGGAATCACTATTCTAAACAACACACATTGCAAAATCTAAAACGTTTAGGAGTGTATTGGCCTAGTATGGAAAAAGAAATTCACGAGTGGATCAAAGATTGCCCGGTGTGCCAAAAGAAATCCCCTGTGGAGCATGCGACCCTCTATCACATGTCATTAATTCCAGATTGGAGTGCTCCATTGATAGAATTCATGAGATCGGGAACCTTACCCAAAGAGGCAAGTCTAGCAAGAAAACGAAGTATGGAGCAGGAGGCTAAAGACTATGCCTTCGTAGGAGACAACCTATACCGAAGAGGAAAAGATGGTTATCTAAGATTGTGTGTTCATGAATCAGACTACTTGAAAGTCTTGGAAACTGCACACAGTGGTGTAGCAGGTGGACACTTTGGTCCTGACCGAGTAATTAAGACTATTCTATTCTCAGGACTTTGGTGGCCCACTCTTCATATGGATGCACATACCTATGTGAAGAAATGTGACACATGTCAACGTGCCCAGTACCCGATTCGAAAAGATGAGATGCCTTTGAGGCCAATGATGGGGGGACGTGCATTCTCGAAGTGGGGCATAGACTTTGTAGGTCCTATCAACCCTCCAGCTAGAAACTCCCATGGCGAATACATTATTGTAGCCACAGATTACCTCACAAAGTGGGTAGAAGTCAAAGCCACAACAAAGAATGATGCTCAAACTACAACAAAGTTCTTATTCGAGAACGTGTTCACGAGATATGGATTACCCATAGAGTTAGTTAGTGATAGAGGTACACACTTCTTGAATGAAGTCATTGAATATCTTCTCCAAGAATTCTTGGTGATACATAAGAAGTCTGCCCCCTATCATCCACAAGCTAACGGACAAGCTGAGAGCACAAACAAGATCCTATGTAATGTATTGACAAAACTAGTAAATAACAAACGCTCTGACTGGGACAAACAACTTCATCATGTTGTTTGGGCCTACCGAGTTGCCTATAAAACGGTACTCAATGCCACCCCATTTCAGATGGTCTTTGGACAGAATGTTGTGCTACCATTGGACTTCCTAATCCCAACTTTAAAAGTAGCACAAGATCATGAGTGGAATGGACATGAATTATCCTCTAGGATCTTTGATCTAGAACGCTTAGGTGAGACAAGGTTACGTGCGGCTGCGGGCATCTATGCTGCAAAGAAAAGGCAAAAGGCATACTTTGATGCACATATCAAGGATAAAGGCTTGAAAGAGGGAGACCTAGTGTTGATTTATACACTAAAGCAACATGCTCGTAAATTGGAAAAAAGAGGATATGGACCCATGATCATTAATAGAATTTCCACTAGCGGTGCAGTTCAATTGGCCACACTAGAAGGCGATGTCTTACCAAACTATATCAGTGGTTGTCGAGTCAAGCTATATCAAGAACCTCTTATAGAGGATATGCTAAAGAGACTCAACACTGCTAAGAAGCGAAAAGAAGAAGAATTAAGGGTTAGAGAAGAAGCACAAGCAGAGGCGAGAGAACGCATTAGGAGAAATAAGTTAAGACGCCAAGGCCTAGATATCAATCATGAGGCGCCAAAATACCACATGGCCATGCATCAAACATCAAGTGCAATTGCTTCTCAAATAATTGATTGACGTCCCTTTGTGAACATCGCTGTAGGACAAGGGAAGAATGCAAGAACTGTGAGAGCATTGATTGACTCAGGTGCAACAACTAGTGCCGTTAGAATATCCTACTGTCAAGACTTGCAATTGAATGTAAAGCCCATAGAAGCCTATCTCATAGGTTTGGGAGGTGTGGAAACCCCTTGTTTGGGCGAGGTGGAACTTCCCATCTACCTTCAAGATGCTCCAATGAAAGTCAAAATGCTAGTATGTCATGATGAGGACATTATAGAGCCGCTTGTCCTGGGTCAAGATTGGATTTACGACCATGCAGTCAACTTGAACCTAAGAAGTCAAATCCTTCAATTTTGGGCACATGAACAATGTATCACATTAGAATTAGACAATTGCATGCTCACAAATTCAAAGGTCACACATTCTCTTAGTTCTTCCGAAACTAATCTTTGCAACGAAAATGTTGTGTAACCCAACCAAGGAGGCAAGCAAAAATGACAACCGCTATATCAACTAGACAGAAGGAATTCAAGAAGAAAGAAGCTCCAGGCATGAAGCAGATTTGGGTACGGAAAGGAGAACCACCACCAGCTTTGCCACAACCAATCCCATCAAAGCAAGCTAAACATGCTAAAAGAAGCACCCAAAAACGAGGACAAGCTCGATCCCAAGGTCTTCAACAGGTTTGGGTACCAAAGCAATTGATGAAGGCCGACCATCATCACATGCAAATTTGGGTGCCTAAGAAGTTAGCTACAGCTCAACAAGGGCGATCACAGATGTGGGTACACAAGCACCTCTTACAGACACCACGACCTATGCTCCCCACCATGCAAAAGGTCTCGACAACGAAGCCAAGGAGAGAAAAGGGTAAGAACAGAGCACAAAGACCAAAAGAAGATAAACCCAACCCTTCTACCAAAGTAAGCAGACAATCATTAAGGATATGGGTTTGGAAGCCAAAAGCACCAGCAACATCCACAGAACCAACGAACCAACCACACTGGATACCAAAGTTTGGAAAGCATCCAAAGATGAAGTGGCCTGAGGTGATCTCTATAGGGCCAAATCCTATTCTAAAATGGGTTCCAATCAGGAGGATTACCTCATTTCGAGATCCAATCGACACCTCCAAACAAAGATTGCATCAAGTCTAGAATTAACATAAAAAAGCCTCGACCAACAACAACCATGTGCCTTTGGCATAACCTTGTCTTTTGCACCATTCAGGTCATGCATTTCCAAAGTATGCATTAATCTAGGGCCACATTACACGGCCGTGCATAGACACAATTGAGAATCCCAAGCACATGCAACACATTGGACATATGTAAAATATTTTATCGACACTAACATCTTTCTTCTTGTTTTGCGACCTTGTTCCAAAAAAAAAAAAAAAGGATTGTGTGTTTGACGAATCCCCAATGCGAACCATCGACAACGGAAGATAAGCTGATGGTCAATCATCATGATGGAGTACAACACGGAGAGATGAAGATCAACGGACCTTTCAACATGGTAAGATATGCATGCTTCAACAACACTATAACCATGATAGATTAGGAAACCTCTTCGTCGGCATACCCTTGAGCACTCCGCTCAAGACCCAAATTCTTGCACCATACTTCTTCCCATGCAGTTTCCAAGTATGCATGCATAGGGCTATATTACAAGGCCATGCACAAGGCACATATCTCGTCCAACCCATGCACTCATGCACTGACCCATCATCCATTATGGGTTACAAGTACTTGCCATGAAAACTATGAACGCCATCTTTGGAAGAATCAGAGGACATCAGGGTGACCACTCCAGGAGCAAGGAAGCCATCCACCACCGAGAGTTGCTCATAATCAACATTGACCACCTCCTTGGAGCAACTAGCAGTTTTGGAAAGCTCACAAATGCACCATCAAGATGTAATACAAGGAAGAAATACATACAAAGGGACTACAAACTGCAAGAGATAGCAGACAAACGATCAGGCTACATTGGGAAAATGGATCGCTCCTGTTGAACGTAAAGGACACTACCTCTCAATGTACTACATGGAACAATCACTACAACAAGGGTCTGTCAGGGACGACAGACTCAAGAGGGGGGGGAGTGTTGAAGCTCAAGGTCAAGCATAGGCATAAAAGTGCATCAAGGAAGTGGTGACACAAGAAGAAGGAGCAAGTAGGGAGCTCCAAGAAGCACCTGTCAAATTTTCAGAAGAAATCCCTATAAAAATAGTGATTTTTATCACTAAAAATCATTGTAAATACTATTTTCTATTTTTACAACTCCATTTTGTTCAAGCCAAGGAGTCCTTGAGCTTGAGGAGTATTAGATGTATCATACTACCAATTTTCATAATTTTTCGATTCCGTTTGAGCCCCCAAATAAGCCCGAGAACCTAATTTTTAACTAGGCCGGACACTAGGTCTGAATAGGGCCAAAACCACTCAAAAACTATAAAAAGGCCCGGAGAGCTCATTTTTGAGGTTAGCTTGTTGTAGATTTCAGCTTTGTAAGAGATTTCTTTTGTAATCGAAGATCCTCCATTGTTCCACTCTTTGTTCTTTCCTTGTGCGTGTGCGTGTGTATGTGTGTGCATGCTTGTGTGCTTTCACTCACGCACTTGTGTCATCACTTGCTCGCGGTCTTCATACCGGTCCTCACGTCTCCACGGATTTACATTTATGAGGTGAATCTCCTCACGTTGGTACTCACCATTGTGCTAGAGTGACAGGCACTGCCAATGCTCCATGTAAAAAGAAAGATGGCTCTATGAGATTATGTATAGATTATAGAGCACTTAATAAGATAACTATCAAAAATAGGTTTTCAATGTCTAGATTGGAAGACCTATTTGATCAGCTACATCAAGCTAGGTATTTTACCAAGCTTGACCTTAGATCAGGATATCATCAAATTAGGATTAGGGCAGAGGATGTCCCTAAGACTGCATTTAGGACTAGATATGGGCACTATGAGTTTTTGATGATGCCTTTTGGTCTCACCAATGCTCCAGCCACTTTCATGAAGCTCATGAACAGTGTATTATGGCCTTATCTAGGACACTTTGTAGTAGACTTTTTGGATGACATTCTGATCCATAGTGCATCAAAAGAGGAGCACTCGGAACACTTAAGAAAGGTATTTCAAGTGCTAAGAGAACATTCACTCTTTGCTAAGGAGTCAAAGTGTGAATTTTTCAAAACAGAGGTTAGATACCTTGGGCATATAGTCTCCCAAAATGGAATCCACATGGATCCTCAAAAAGTAAAGGCTATTATGGAATGGCCACATCCAAGGAACCTGGAAGAGCTGCAGATCTTCCTAGGTTTATCAGGTTTCTATCGAAGATTCATTAAGAATTATGCGAAAATTGTTGACCCGATGATGGAACAGCTTAAAGGGAAAGGGAAAGCCTTTCATTGGGGAGACGAACAGAAGCAAAGTATGGAGAGGCTGAAAGTAGCAATTGATACAGCTCCACTTTTACATATAGAAGATACCCAACAAACCCTTTGTGGTTGAGACTGATGCGAATGATTTTGCTATAGGAGTGGTTTTAGTTCAGGGTGGTCAACCAGTAGCTTTCGAGAGTAAGAAACTATAACCTTCCCAAAAGAACTACTCCATCTATGAGAAGGAGTTGTATGCAATTGACCATGCTTTGAAGAAGTGGTGTCATTATCTATATGGTGCCAAAGTCACGATAGTGTTTGATTAAGAGAGCATTAAGTGGCTCTCCAATCAAACACACCTTAAAGGTCATAAGGCCCGATGGGTAGAGACCCTTCAAGAGTTTGATTATGAGCTTAGGTATAGGAAGGGAAAGTTGAATATAGTGGCTGATTCACTTAGCCGCATGACTATGCTCAATGGACTGAGTTTTACTCAGATCACTAGTGAGCTACTTGAGTCCATTAGAGGGAAATGTAGGCTTGATCTTGCATATTCCAAGATTTGGGAAGCCATAGAGAATGGGGATCGTGATATACAGGTTTCCAGTGAGGATGGAGTATCGACGGGTACTCAAGAAGGATTCAAGTGGAAGAATTACAGTTTCCATGATGGATATCTGTTATTTAAAGGTAAGGTCTGTGTCCCTAGAGATTCTGAGATGAGATGACATATTTTGTATGAGTGTCATGACACACCTAGGGGGGGACACCTAGGAGTTAACAAGACTTATGATCTTGTTAAGAGGCAGTTTTACTGGCCTGAACTTCATAAGGATGTCCTAGAATATGTGCTTAAGTGCACTAAATGTTAGGTCAATAAAGATGAGAGGCTGAGGATTCGCGGACTACTCCACCCATTGGGTATTCCTAATGGGAAGTGTCAGAGTATCTCCATGGACTTTATAGTCGGATTGCCTAAGACATAGAGAGGGCACGACTTGGTCTGGGTAATTGTGGATAGGTTAACCAAAATGGCTAGGTCTATTCCAACACGTACTATAGTGAAGACACCAAAGTTGGCTAGACTCTTTGTAGAGAATCAATACCGGTTATATGGTCTTCCTTTAGACATAGTTTTTTATCAGGATAGGAAGTTTACTAGCCACTTATGGAGAGCGGTCTTCAAAAGGTTGGACACAAAACTTAGCATGAGTACGGTCGAGCATCCAAAGTCGGATGGGCAAACAGAAAGGGTTAACCAAATCCTAGAGGATATGCTTCGAGCATATGTTTGAAAGGCAAACTAATTGGGAAGAGTACTTACCTATAGTAGAGTTTGCATAAATAGTGTGAAGCACTCTTCCACTGGGCATAGTCCATTTATGCTTATGTATGGGTTTCAACCAAGAGCTCCTTATGCAGTAGGATTGCAAAATGAGAAAGTTCAAGCTGCAAAGGACTTCTTGGAAGAGATGAATGATATGCTCAGGCTTGCTAAGGACAACATTAGGAGAGCTCAAGATAGAGCTAGAGCTTATGCTTATCCTCAAAGGAGAGATATCAACTTTGAGGTAGGAGAGCAGGTTTATCTTAGAGTTCCATCTAGATATGAAACCATGAAGATGGGACCTTGTCCAAAACTATCTCCTAGGTATTGTGGACCTTTCCAAATACTTAAGCCAATAGGAAAGATGGCTTACCAGCTCCAACTTCTAGAGAATAGTCAAATACACCCAATTTTTCACATTTTTCGGCTTAAGAAAAGGCTGGGTGAATCTAACAACCTCATTCTAGATAGTGAGGTAGTAGAGTTTGTTTTCGTTCAATCTATTCCACATGAGCCAGAGAGCATACTGCGCACTCGAGAGAAACAAACGAGAAGTCATTTACATAAAGAATGTTTAGTAAAGTGGAAAGATAGTTCAGAAGATAATGCCACATGGGAGTGGGTTAGCACCTTTCAGAGATGATTTCCCAATTTTATATTACCTTCCCAAGGGTCTTCTTAAGGGGAAGGATACGGGGAAACAACACGGAGATATGACCATGTATTGCTATACATGGGGATATAGTGGGAGTGGTGTCCTATTATTTCTCTCTTTTTGTCAAACCTTCCAATACCATTTTTAAGGACAAAAATGGAATTAAGCGAAAGGAAATGTCACATGGAGTATCATATATGAGTTATGATTTAGAGGTGAGAACCTCCTCTTACACATGTTGGGTATGATACTCACATGAGTGCCAAGTGGCATGTCTCAAAGTGAGTACATATCCAAAGTACTTCATAGGTTCAATATGCAGGGTGGAAAGGCATTAAGTACACCTTTACCCACATATGTGAAATTGAGCAAGGATGATTGCCCCAAATCAGATGAGGAAAAGGAATTCATGAACAAAATTCCTTATCAGTCTGTGTGTTGGTAGTCTCATGTATGCTATGGTAGCTACAAGACCAGACATTGCATTTGGAGTGGGAGTTCTGAGCAAATATATGTCGAATCTTGGCAACAAGCATTGTGAAGAGATCAAGATGATTTTGAGATATCTGAGTGGCACTAAGGACGTGTCTATGCTTGGGGTAGAGGGAAAGCATCAATTACTCGTTATACTATTGGAATTTGGGGCCCCAGGATCGTTCCAAACTAAAACCTTTTGAGCATACACAACTTAATTGACAAGATGACAAGTGAGAGATAGAAAGAAAGACCTTGAGACAAGGATAGGGAACGTAAGCTAGATGCTTACTCACTAAAAAATAGATGTCCAAATTACAACATGGGAGTACTACTCAACCATATAAAGTGGTGCACTCACTAATGGAAGAATATCCAAGAAGATGATGATACAAAATTTAGATTATGTTGAAATTATCTAAGTGTGTGTGAAGCAAATGAGCAACAAAGCTAACCTTATTCTCACAAAATAGTGTAACAAAATTGTAAATCAGCCACAAGGCTAACTCACAAAAGATAGTTACCACCACCTTGTAGAAGACTTCTTGCTCCAAGAGAGTAGCCTCTCCTTCACCAAATCTCCACCTCCTCAAGAGTGTGAGACTCTTCCTCCTTGATCTCCTTGAGAGCTTGAGTGAGTGATCATACAATGAACCAAGGCCTTCATTATATAATACCTAATGAAAAGCTCTTCAATTGTAAAAGCTATGATTGCTACGATCAAAAAAGCTAGCAGGAAACAACTACGATCGCGAAAACAAAACTCCTCCAAAACGGCACTGTTCATATGCTTTTCAAGAAGAAACCTACAAGCTAAAAAGCATGCCCGCGTGATACAGCGAACGGGAATTGAACCCGGGTCTCCTGGATGAGAACTCATTCTTCTAAACGCCCACGTGGTTTTTTTGAAGGATGTTATAATAAAAATAAACATACGCTGTTCTGTGGCAATCTAGGACTTGAAGATTGAACTTCTAAGAAAGTTATTGGACCATAGGAAATTGACTTCCAACAATCCCTCCTTCAATGTCACAATGGTACAAGCTTCAATAACCTGCAAATCTTCTCATGACTATCTCTAGTCAATGCTTTGGTAAATATATCTGCAACATTCTCACTAAAAGGAACATAAACTAGCTCAATGTGCTTCTTAGCTATCTGTTCTCGAATATAGTGGTAATGTACCTCTATATGCTTTGTCCTTGCATGATGCACTGGATTCTTTGCTATAGCTATCGCACTCTGGCTATCTGAAAATATCTAAATGGGTTCGTGTACTCTTACATCAAGATAACTGAAAATCTTCTGCAACCAAACTGACTCTAGAGTAGCTGTAAATGCTGCACGATATTCAGCTTCACACGATGAAGTGGCAATAGTGGTTTGTCTCTTCGAAAGCCATGAGATAAGACAATCTCCAAGATAAAAACAAAATCCACTAGTACTTCTTCTTATGTCTCTATCACCTGCCCAATCAGAATCTGAAAATCCTTTTAGTAACAAATGTGTAGATTTCAAAAATACCATAGCAAAATTTGAAGTTCCCTTCAAATATCTAAAGATCCGCTTTACTATTTTCCAATGTAACACTGTCGGATTCTGCATGAGCCTTGACACTTGAGAAACTGCAAACTGTATATCAGGACGAGTATTACAAAGATATATCAAGTAACCAACTACTTGACTATATAGAGTAGCATCAAATGGATCTACATTAGATACCATTTGTAAAGACATGTTCTTATCCATAGGTGTTTGCATAGGTTTAGAATCACTCATCTGAAACCTTTCCAAAAGTTTCTCTATGTATTTCTTATGTGTCATATAGATACACTCATCTCGAAACAGAAGCTGAATCCCAAGATAATAATGCAAAATGCCTAAATCATTTACATCAAATGTTTGCTTCAATTCTTCTTTGAACATCTGCAAATCTTCATCTATGGGACCTGTGACTATAATATCATCCACATAAATGATTGCTATAATCATCATACCTGTTTCAACTTTGACATAAAGAGTTGGAGCTACATCTGAGTTATGGAAATCAATGGATATGTATCTTTTCATACCATGCTCTAGGTGCCTGTTTTAAACCATACAAAGCTTTTACAAGCTTACACACTAAGTGTTCTTTACCTGTCTCTTCAAAACCTTCTGGCTGCTGAATATACACATCCTCATGCAAATCACCATTTAGAAAAGCCGTCTTAATGTCAAGTTGATATATATGCCAACCAAAATGTGCTGCTAAAGCCAGTATTGACTTAATAACAGTCATCCTGGATGTAGGAGCAAATGTCTCATCATAATCAATACCTTTTTGTTGTGAATATCCTTTGACAACCAACCTGGCCTTGTATCTATCAATAGTACCATCTGCTTTCCTTTTGATTTTGAAGATCCATTTTGCACCTATAGCCTTCTTTCCCTCTAGTAACTCACATAGCTTCCAAGTTTGATTCTTATGAATAGAATCAATCTCTTCTTGCATACCTTTTCTCCAAATAGGAATGTTAAGTGCATCTTTAACACATGGAGGTTCATCTTCAACTGTCGTAAGTGCCAAAATATCATGAATCTCAAAGTCTTCAGCAAAACTTACATGATCTTTTTGTTGTTGTTGTCTAGTCTGACTTCTTGTTCTTACATGATCTTTTTGTTGTTGTCTAGTTTGACTCCTTGTTCTTTCTGTAAAAGTCTTTATACCACTATCTTTCCAATTCTAATATAACCAAGTAGGTGTATCCTTAAATAGTGGTGAAACTCTTTCTGAACTTTTAGCTTCCACAGGTTCTGGAGCTTGTCCTGCCGAGGTACTAGGACTTTTTGGAATTCTTACTTCTTCCATTTCTGGAACCAAAGTCTCTTGTGGAACCAAATCTATAGAAGTTTGTGAAATTCCTCTTTCTTCAACTTTTTCTTGAATCCTAGGAATTTTAACTCCCTCCTTATATGGCTGAACATGTACATCCAGAATTTGTCTTTCAGCAACACCATTCTACTGAGGCGTATAAGCAATACTAAGGTGTCGAGTAATACCTTTCTCATCAAGAAATGTCTGAAACTCTTTTGACAAGTATTCTCCACTTCTATCACTTCTCAGAATCTGGATAGTTTCTTGACTTTCATTTTCAACCATGGCTACAAACTTCTTGAACATAGGAAAAACTTTTGACTTCAACTTAAGACCATAGATCCATGAGTATCTCGTAAAATCATCAACAAATAGAACAAAATACCTAAAACCCTCAATAGAGTCTGCTCTCATAGGTCCATTCATATCTGAATGAATAATCTGCAATTTCCTGGTAGTTGTAATATGACCATGTTTCTTGAAAGGTAGTTTATGCATCTTACCTTCAAGACAACCTTCACATATATCTGAATCATCTGGTATCTTGAATGAGGGTAAACTCTCAACCATACCTCTATCTTTGATACTTTTGAGAGCTCCAAAACTGATATGTCCAAATCTTTCATGCCATAGCTTCATATCTTCCACCAATGACGAACATTTGACCGCATATGCCCGACTGATTTTTGACACAACAAAGATCCCTCCTTTATGCTCACCTTGTAAAAGACACTTGTCATCTTTATGTGATAAGATCTTACAAAGATCTTTCTCAAATACAACTTTAAAACCATCACTTAAAAATGTAGATATAGATAACAGATTCTTCTTCATTTCAGGTACATAAAGGACATCTGAAATCTGAAAATTACCACCTTCTCTTGACTTTAGGGTTACCGTACCTATTCCCACAACATCAAATCATTGCCATCTGCAATAGTAATCTTCTACCTGAAGAATAGGAAAGATAAGAAAACACATCTCTGCAACCTGTCATATGCTTTGTAGCACCTAAGTCAAATATCCAAGGACTTGCTGAAAGAACTTGTAAAGCTGCCTGATCAAAATCTACTTCCTCAATGGTGATATAGGCATAAGAATCACCTTGAGATTTCCCTTTTTTATCATCTTCTGCAACATTACCTGATGCCTTTTTCTTTTCTGTTGCAATCCTTTTATAACATGCTGACTTAATATGTCCAGGTTTCTTGCAGTAAAAACATATTACTTCCTTCTTCTTATAGAGGAATTCTCTTTAGATGTCGTAGATACAGAATCTGAAGTAGAAGGTGAAAGGGACCTACTTTCCTTTATGGATTGTTTTTCCTTCTTCTTCTTGCCTGTTGATGAAGATAAAAATGCTTCTTCATTCTCTTCCATTCCCTTCAACTGATCTTCATCTTGAACTAACAAGAACTATAATTCTTCAAACGTAACCTCTCTATCTCTTGTGGTAAGGGTAAGAGTGGTTATGAAAGATCGATATGAAATAGGAAGTGAATTAATCAGCATATGTGGGTTTGAATTGACTCACCAGCCTTCATCCTTGTATTTGCTAGTTGTCTCCTTAAGTGAGCTTTCCTATCAGGATTTTTGCTCTGAAAAAGATTCTCAAGCTTCAACCAAGCTTGACTAGAACTTCTGCAAGATCTGATCTATGGTAGAATATGATTTTTGACACTCATTGCTATGAATGAAAGTGCTAAAGCATCTCTAACATCCCATCTTGCCTGATCTTTAGTAGGAGGAACTCTAGGTAAAGACCTAGCAGTGACCCTGGATATAGAAGTGGTTACCTCTTCTTCAGTTGGTTCTGCAATTGTGATTCCA
This sequence comes from Ceratopteris richardii, assembly GCA_020310875.1. Taxonomy (NCBI): domain Eukaryota; kingdom Viridiplantae; phylum Streptophyta; class Polypodiopsida; order Polypodiales; family Pteridaceae; genus Ceratopteris; species Ceratopteris richardii. The sequence goes on along the minus strand of CM035425.1, from coordinate 81,989,464 downwards.
ACACCTCTTGAAGTTGTTGTATCCCCTTCTTCAACTTCTCGTCTTGGTCTTGTTAAGGATCCATTGATGATACTCCATAAATCCTTTGTCACTAAAATATTCATCATCATGAAACTCCACATGGGATAATTAAAAGATCCATCCAACTTATCTCTAGTCTATCATGCAAAGACCAAGCACATTGAGGTGAGGTATTTGTTGATATATTTAGGTGGTGATGTGTGTGAACACATTAGGAACATCAGGGTATTTTTTTTCCTCTTCAAGAGGTTTTTTTCCCCTGGCTTGTATATACACCTATAGCCCTAATGGGTTACATATCTTTGTACATTCTAGTGGTAATACATTTAGTATTGTGTGTTGTGCTCCAAGCTTCTTCTTCTTTCTTGTGTTGTTTGCATGCTTCCGTAGACGTCTAACTCCAACAATTGGTGTCAGAGTAGGTCGTCGCTTCATCTAGGGTGTCATTGATCCCCTTCGGTCATAGTTTCAGAATCGCATGAAATTTGGTGAGTATACTTAAGGTGATTAGGGAGATCAAAACGACTTTGCTTTGTGGTGCCAAAATCATGATCTGAGCTCATTTTGACCTCCGAATGCACTATCATAGTGCTTGTGTAGGCTATTTTGTCTTTTTGTGCCAAAGATATATACAGGTTTCGGTTCGCCAATATAAGCATCTCAAAGTCTGCTACAGGTCTAGTAGAACTTATCAAGGTAGTTCTATTAAACTTTTTCAGATACAATCATTTTTCTGCATCATGGTATTTTAGTTAGTGTGGGCTTATATGATGCAACATGTATTGGTTGCAAAAGGACTGTGGAACATTGTGCATGGTGTCGAAAAAGTCCTATTACACTTGCAAATACAGGTATTGACCCGAATGCAAATGGTGTTGAAGATGTTGCTATTCTTCATATTCCTATTTGTGTTGCACCTACTGTAGAGCAAATTCATTGGGATGATAGAGATTCTTGGGCACATGCATTGATAGCCTTTCTATCAAACGTGCCATTATTCCTCACATTCGCCCTTACACAATAGCTAAGGATGCTTGGGATACACTTACCACATTGTATGGTTGCATCTAGTCTCTCTTGATGAGACTGAACCTATTTCATTTGATGAAGCACAAAATTTTGAGCATTGGATGGTTGTAATGCAATTTGAATATGATGCTATGCTATGGCATCATATTCAGATTGTTATGCTATGACTGCATCTAGTCTCTGTGATGAGACTGAACCTGTTTTATTTGATGAAGCACAAAATTTTGAACATTGGATGGCTGCAATGCAATCTGAATATGATGCTATCATGAAAGATGGTACTTGGCCTTTATGTGACCTGCCTCCTGGCAAGAAGGCCATTGGCACTAAGTGGGTATACAAGCTGAAGCATAAACCTGATGGAACAATTGACAGGTATAAGGCTAGGCTTGTTGCAAAGGGTTATGTGTAGGAAAGAGGCATTGCTTTTGATGAAATCTTTGCATCTACATGCCGAATGACTACTGCTCATAGGATTTGTGCACTTGTAGCTCATCATGATTGGAATGTACATCTGTTGGACATTAAAACAGTATGAATGGTGATTTGCATGAAGAAGTGTATGTTTTTCAGCCCCGTGGCTTTGTGCAAAAAGGGCATGAAAACTAGTTGTGCAGGTTAAAGAAGGCATTATATGGTTTAAAGCAAGCACCACAAGCTTGTTATGAAAAGTTACATGCCTATCTGATTGCACATGGTTTTGAGAACAATCCAACCGAAAGCACCTTATATGCTAAGCGTGCTAATGATATGCTTCTTATCATTTTTGTGTATGTTGCTACTTACTAGTCCTTATGAGAAGCATATTGATTTCAAGGCTGATTTGCATGCCTCATTTGAGATGTCTAATTTGGGCCATTTGCATCATTATTTGGGCATTTAGTTTATGCACATTGATGGTGGAATGGCTTTGTGTCAAATGAAATATATTGACATATTATTGCAATGTTTTGGCCTTGAAGGTTGTAAGCCTTTTGCCACTCTTATGGAGATAGGTTTACAATTGAGTCTTCATGATGTTGGAGATGCATTTGATGTCGTTCTCCATAAGTAGGCTATTGGATGCTTGATTTACTTATGCATTACTCGGCAAGATATTTAGTTTGCTATCTCACGAACGAGTAGGTGTATGCATTCCCCATGTGTCAAGCATTGGCAAGCGGTTAAGCACATATTTCACTACTTGAGTGGTACCCGACTACTTGGATTTTTTTAACCCAAGGGGGGATCACTACCGCTAGATTTGCATGCTTTTTTTGACTCTGACTGGGCATGTTGCTATGACACTCATGTGTCCACTAGTGGTTTTTGCTTCATGTTTGGTAGCTCATGCATATCTTAGCCGAGCAAGAAGCAGCCTATTGTGGCCACTTCCAATTATGAGGCTGAGAATAGGGCACCTTTCACAGCGATTGTTGAGTGTGTGTGGCTCAGACACCTTATGGCTGATTTGGGTGTTGGTCAGTCTTCTGCCACCACCATCTTCACTGACACTCAGAGTCCATTGGCAATTGCGAGGAACCCTGTGTTCCATGGTCGCACTAAGCACATTGAGGTGCATGATCATTATGTCAGAGAGAGCTTCTCTGTTGGAGAGATCAGCTTGGCATATGTGCCCATACAGGAGAACATTGCAGACCTTTTCACGAAGGCTCTGCCTAGGGAGAAGTTTGAAGCTCCGCAAAGCTTTGGGCTTACTTCCTTTTGCGCATTGATTCGACATAGCTTGGCACTTCCTTATACACGAGTGCTAGCTCCTTGTTCACCGCATCACTCCCAGGGGGATTTGTTGATACATTTAGGTAGTGTGTGTGTGAACACACTTGGACCATCAGGGCATTTTTTTCCCTCTTTAGGAGGTTTTTTTCCCCCGGCTTGTATATATGCATATATCCCTAACGGGTTACATATCTTTGTACGTTCTAGTGGTAATACATTCAGTATTGTGTGTTGTGCTCCAAGCTTCTTCTTCTTCCTTGTGTCGTTTGTGTGCATCCGCAGACATCTAACTCCAATAGTATTACTTCATTAGAGACAGCTTAGCCACTGAGCACATTATTCTTGAGAAGGTTCACTTCATTAGAGACAACTTAGCCACTAAGCGCATTATACTCGAGATAATGCTGCAGATGCTTTGACTAAAGATCTACCACAGGATAGCTTTCAACACTATTGTCACTTGATGGGGGTTACCTGATTCATGACCTTACACAATTACTTGTATACTATGTAACATACCCATCAAGTGGGAGGTATAGTTTGTATACTTACACTCAGGTATTCTTTATCATTCTTTATTTTTCTTCAATAGTAACTTTGGCCATATTGGCCTTTAATGGGAGATTGTTACCATTAGTATCCATGTGAAAGGTTAAATGGCCGCAGAACACTTTTGTATATGTTAATTAATAAAACATATAGTGGGTTGGTCAGCCATAAACTATAAGTTTGACTGCATTTGTAACACCTACAAAATATATCCTCATGCTCCCTTTGTACTGTGTTCTCTGCATATTATGTAGCCTCTATGTGGACTATTGTGTCTAGTGTCTAGAGCTTAGTTTTCTACTCTGAGAGTATCAGCAATGGACCTCTCAAGAAGGAGATTTTAGCATGGTGCATTGCTATCAAAATACTTTAGTTAAGGCAATATTCTTCAAGGTTAATCCAAAAGCATTGTATTGAGTGAACATATCCTCCATTTGTTCTGCCCTCAATACTTGTTTGAACTCTGCAACATGATCATAGGGGTCACTGATACCATCAAAGTAGTTCTTCATAGATTTCACTAGTTGGGTAGGCCTTAAAATTCTTGGGTGCTCTCTTGGTCTAGGCACGGGAAAGTCATCCATGTCTCTTTGAGGCATATGTCCTCTAGGCCTTTCTCGTTTTGTTTGCAACATCATTCCTTGTCTCTCTCTACCTATGGCGTGTACAAAACTCACTTCTGGTCGCTCTTTGGATTTCTCCTTCTGGGTTCCTAGTGCATGCAACGATCCTACCCCAATTTGATTATGAGGGTTAGTAAACTTATGTGAAGGAAGCATTGGTTTGCCCTTCCACATATATGCATGTCTACCATGTTCAATAACTACAAAAATCCTCTTTGAAGTGTTCTCAAATTATGTGATCTTTCTTGGGATTTTTGGATCTTTGAATTCATAGATAATGATTCTAGAAACATTTCTAGGATTATCAGGTCTAAACCTCGTAAGGGCCTCATTAGTATCTCTGCTTACGAAGAGATCTATGCTAGTATCGTCTTGAGGCATCCAATCAAGAGTCATCATCCTTGATAGGATTGATTTGCCGCAAGGCATTCCACGTTCTTTTTCCTTGTTCTCATGATCTTTGTCCCTAAGGCCTGATTCAGGTCCAATGGATCCGACAAATATAAACAGAAAATTCAAAGATGAATTATTCATTTTGTATTTCATTGTAAATGTTGGAACAAAGCAATCACAAATTGATGATTACAAAGAGCTTGAAGCAACTCAATGATCAGGTTGAAGTTCAAGAAGTCATTTGAGAAAGTGAAGAGATCTCAGAAGTGAAGCTTGTATACATATGTACATTACAGATGGGAATTCTTGTACTATGAGTGTAGATGATCCTTAGGATGGTAAGGAGTAATGTAATACACGCGGGATAAGTCTAGAATCATATGTATATAAGTCAATGATGTAAAGAAATAAGTGTGAGTCATTAGAAGCCAAGTGTCATTGAGATAGATGTGTAGAGAGTCATCTTCACGAGTTTAGCATCAAGTCTTTCTCTGATTTCTCTCAGCCTGATCATGTGGATCAAGAAATCTTTTGTACACATCTAATCTAGAAGCTAATGAAGCTATGTTCAAAGTTTCATGGTCTAATTCCTTTCATGTTGTGAGTATGTTCAATAGGAACATGTGTATGTAAAGTCTGCAAGTAGACCTCTCAAAGTCGCACACTTTTTCGTGTCAATGTTTTGCTTAGATCTTAGTGCACAGTGTAAAGTTTTTTATGACTGAGCATTCAAAATCTAAGTTAGAAGGTAAGGAAGCTATGGCTAAAAGCATTTAGCAAAACGGGATCTGTGCTGTGAGAAATCAACCTTAGAAGTTAGCTATGTCAAAGTCGTTTGTTCAAGAAGAGAGTTTCTGACATACTTTTGATCTTAAGGATTAAATTAAAGTTTTAATGATTCTTTTGAGGAACTAATGGTTGACATGATTGCGAAAACATAGCATGGAGATATGTGCATCATTAGTTTGAAGAAATCTGAAGATATATGTAGGTATTGAAGTCAATCTTTGAAGCAGTTTCTTGAAGAAGAAATATTTTCACTCAAAGAAGTGATAGTGGAAGATTTGGTAAATGAAGGTAATATTTGTGTAAAGTTTGGTCTATAACTGATATAGAGGTGCTCTTAGATCAGTATAGATCAAGTCTTTGGAGATTTAGAGGTCTCCAACAGTGGTATCAGAGCAGAAGGTGCAACACAAGTAAAGTAAAGGCATTGGAAGTCTCGACTGTTGCCGATATTGAAGCTCCTTCTAATTGGTGGACAAAGCAAAATTCTTGAAGACAACCTGCAAAAGTACAAAGCACAAGTTCAAAGGATCAAGAAGGATTCAAGTTTCATATCAAAGGTACACTCTATTATCATAAATCCTAGTAATTGCAGACACAAAAGATCGAAGATGGGAGAAAGCTTGCAGATTGATAAGCTAGATAGAGAGAACTATCCAGCTTGGTCCATCAGGATGGAGGCACACCTCATGAGCAAAGATTTGATGCCATTCATTACAGGAGAAGAATAAAAGCTTGAGTTTGAAGATCCTAGTGTTCCAACTAGAAGAACTTGCAAGTTTGAAGAATTGGATGAGAAAGGATGCTCAAGCTAGAAGCATCATTTACATGGCTGTAAATGGTTATCTTCTACCTCACATTAGAGGATTAGAAAGTGCAACAGATGTGTGGAATGTTTTGGAAGAGCATTTCCAAAACACAACCAAGTCAAGGAAGTCCTCATTATGGGCAGAGTTCACAACTTTCAAGAAGAAGAGTTCACAATCAATTTCTGATTATGTGGCAAGGATGAAGGATATTGCAGATAGCTTGGGGGTAGTAGATGAAGAAATTGAAGAAGATAAGTTGGTAAGGCAAATACTTACATGTCTGAGAGGAGATGAGAAGTGGAAGCCTTTCATATTGTCCATAGAATTGTCATTAGATCACTTTACTCTTGATCTTAATCAATTGCTAGGACACATGCTAACTTTTGAGCGGGACATTAAGGGAGACAATGATAGGAGTGCAAGTCAAGCTATGTACTCCAAGGACAAGAAAAAGAATGGCAAAGGGAAGCAGTCAACTGATGATGAAGGAATTTCAAGTCAAGCTAACTTTACAAAAGGAAAGATGAACTTCAGAGGTAAAGGAAGAGGAGGTAAGAACAAAGACAATACTAAAGCTTGTTGGATTTATGGAAGAACCAATCATTTGGCAAATGATTGTTGGTACAACAATCAAAATGGTGGAAGTAATAACCAGAGCTTCAATCAAAGAGGTAGAGGAGGCAGACATCAAAGAGGAAACTTCAAAGGAAGAGGTGGTAGGACATCATATGCTAGAGGAGGCGGAAGAAGTTTCCAATCTCAGTCCTACAACAATAACTATTATAACTATGCATCAGATAAAAAAGATGACATGACTCTCATCCTGAATGCAACACATGAAGCAGTAGGAGAAGACCAAAGGGTGTTCTATATTGACTCAAGATGTAGCAATCATCTGAGTGGCAATATATCATTGATGACTGATATGGAAGCAAAGGTGAATGGACATACATGTTGATGTATGAAACACCACAAGAAATGAATTAAGGTGACACTAGAACACCTCTATGGTCACCATTAACTCATTGCCACTCCAAACTTTGAGAAATGATAGCTTAAAGTGAGAACTTTGCTTCTACAGAAATTCCTAATCACCGAAATGACATACCTTCAGTATTTTGCTAATTTCTCCTAGCTCAAGTATGCTTTCTTCATGAAACTTTATAGGCTGAAACTAGAAGAGTAGAGCTTTCCAACAAGCTATCATATGCATCAAACGGAGCTCTAGAACTCAAGTTATGGCCCTCACAAGATGACCCTGTATGACCTTCCAAGACTGGAAATCTTGCCTGTTTTAGTATTCCTGATGTCCAAAAATAAAAAATTCGATGCCTGGCATCGAATTTCAGTCCAAGTCGATGCCGGGCATCGACTTTGAGCTTTTTTAGGCCCTTTTTCTGCACCAGAAATACTCTCTTTTACACACACATGAAGAAGACCACTTGTATGCTAGAAGTCGATGCCAGGCATCGACTTTATGCTCAAACTCGATGCCAGGCATCGAGTTGCTCCACAAACTTCATATTTTTAAAAGATTCAACAATAATTAACACACAGAGAATGAAAAAATGACTTATCAGCCAAGATTCGATGCCAGGCATCGAATTGCTCAGAAAACTTGAATTTTTGAATTCATCACACAGTAGACAAACATGGAGATGATGAAGAGAGACTCATACACAAAACTTTACTCAGTTCTTCTCATAACTATAAAAAACTCAGAAGTTTTACAGATGCTTTCTCACTCAGAGAAGCTCGACTATACTCAGTCATACAAAAATGAGTTCTTCTCACTTTCTCTCTCTCTCTCTCATTCTTCTTCTCTTCTCGTCAGTTAATACTAACTAACTTTATATAGATTTTCTCATTCCCGTGATTTTTAAAAAACTTCTAGAACTAAAGTGAACTAACTTTACAAGTATGATACACTTGTGAATTTGTCCCTTCACATAGGCATGGGGTTTTCTTCCTAAGATTTGACCTTGAAATATATGTCCAATTAGTGAGTGTTTCTCCAACAATACAGTTCAAACAGGTGATAACACCAAGCATAAAGTGGAGAGCATTGGATCAGTGAAGACGAAGAATGGAAGTACACTCTTGAGCAAGGTACTTTATGTTCCTACTATTCCTAAAAACTTGATAAGTGTAGGACAAATTGTGGAGAAGGGATATGAAGTCAGATTCACAAATGATGGTGTTTATGTACAAGATCCAAATCAGGGATATAGAAACATCATTGCAGGTAACAAGGAAGGAAGGCTGTTTACTCTCAAGGTCCAAGGTAATGTGGGACATGCATTATTTACTTATGGAAGTCAAAAGATGTCTGAGTTAGACCTATGGCATAAAAGGCTAGGTCATTTCAATGAAAGAGCCATAAAAGAAATGTCAAAGAATGATGTGGTGCTTGGATTGCCAAATGTTGAAGGTCAACACATGGTGTACAAGTGTGAAGCTTGCCAATTAGGTAAAGCACACAAAAGTTCATACAATAAATCAGGATACAAGTATTCAAATATGCTTGAATTGGCTCATACAGATGTGTGGGGTCCTTCAAGGGACTATAGCATAAATGGATCCAGATATTATGTGTTGTTTGTTGATGATGCAACCAGATGGATTACTTTATATGTAATAAAGGACAAATCAGAAGTGTTCAAGACATTCAAGCATTATCATGCTTATGCAGAAAGGATTACAGGACAAAAGCTCAAGAGGTTGAGATCAGATGGAGGGGGAGAGTATTTCTCTAAAGAGTTTGATAATTATTTGTGGAATGCAGGTATAAAAAGAGAAGTAACTTGCAGGTACTCCCCTCAACAAAATGGAGTTGCAGAAAGAAGAAATAGAACTCTTGTAGAGCTTGCAAGAGCAATGATGAAAGAAAAGAATTGTCCAAATTACTTATGGGCAGAAGCTATCAACACTGCAACATACCTTGTGAATAGGTTACCTTGTAAAGCTTTGAATGGAAGAACACCTTATGAAGCATGGTGGGGTAAGAGACCTACTCTTGATCATTGTAAGGTATTTGGATGTTTAGCATATGCTTATGTTCCTTCACAATTAAGACATAAGTTAGAAGCCAAAGTAGAGAAGTATGTGTTTATTGGGTATGATGATAGAATGATGGGTTGCAGATTGTGGAGTCCATCCACAAAGCAATTTCTTGTTACAAAAGATGTTACATTTGATGAGCAAAGCACATGGTATACATGTTCAACAAATGATTATTCAGATGTTGAAGAAATACAAAGAGAAGGGAAGACAAAAGTAAGTGTGTATGAAGAAGATATTGATGATGTTGATTATAAAAATAAATTGCAGGGCAATGTTGAAGATGGGCCAAGATTTGATCCAGAATCAAATGTGGTTGAGACTTCAAGAAGTGCAGAGGTCAGAAGATCCTTGAGAGAAAGAAAAGAACCTATCAGGTATAGCTATGACACATCCTTCTAAACAACAAAAAGATTATGCTTACATTGTGACGACAGAAGAAGATCCAATCACATATGAAGAAGCCAAAGGAAAGCAGAATTGGGAGAAGGCAATGCAAGAAGAGTATGATGCTCTACTTGAAAATGAAACATGGGAGTTGGTGCCAAGACCAAAGAATCAGAAGGTCATTGGTGTAAGTGGGTGTATAAAACAAAAAGGTTTGCAGATGGAAAAGTGTCTAGATACAAGGCTAGACTTGTGGTCAGAGGTTATGCTCAAACTTATGGGGTGGATTATGATGAAACCTTTAGTCATGTTGCTAATATGTCTACAATTAGATCATTGATTGCTATTGCTACTTGTAAAGGATGGAAGTTATCACGATTAGATGTGAAGAATGCATTTCTGAATGGATACATTGCAGATGAAGTGTACATGGAACAACCAAAAGGTTTCATGAATTCAATTGGATCAGATTATGTGTGTAAGCTCAAGAGAGCTTTTTATTGTTTGAAGTATGGAATTACAGGCTTGTTAAGTTCTTGAATGAATGTGGATATCAAGCATCAAAGGCAGATAGTAGCTTTCTAGTGAAGGAAAGTGAAAATGGATATATATACATGTGTATTTATGTTGATGATATTATTGTCACAGGGACAGATGCTCAAGGAATCAAGGAGCTTAAGAAACAAATAGAGAATGAGTTTAAGATAAGTGATTTGGGAAACTTATCTTATTTCTTATGAATGCAGATTGTGTATACTCAACATGGAGTATATGTTACACAAGAGAGATACTTGAAGAATCTTCTGGTCAAGTTCAACATGGAGGATTGCAAGCCTTCAACCACACCATTGGAGGTAAATCATAAATTGAGTAGATATGGAGGTGAAGAATTCAATGATATGAAGAAATATCAGAGTTTGGTAGGTAGTCTAATCTATGCTACCTTGACAAGGCCAGACCTATCATATGCAGTAGGTGTGTTATCACAATTTATGCATTGTCCAAAGAAGACTCATTGGATTGAAGCTCAAAGGGTACTCAGATATATCAAAGGACCCCTAAGTGAAGGTTTGTATTATGGATTTACTTCTAATACAAGAATCAAAGTGTTTAGTGATGCAGATTGGGCAGGTGATTCAGATGATAGAAGGTCTACTCATGGGTATCTCTGTTATATTGGAGATAAATTAGTTTCTTGGTGCTCAAAGAAGCAACATACAATTGCTTTGTCATCCACAGAAGCTGAGTATTAAGGAATGGTAGAGGCTGCAAAAGAAGTGATATGGTTAAAGACCTTGTTGAAGAGTTTTGGAACTGATTAGAGTACTCCAATTATTTTTGGAGACAATACGAGATCATTATATTTGGCAGCTAACCCTATTTTTCATGCCAGGACTAAGCACATAGAGATTCAGTATCATTTCTTGAGGGAAAAGGTACTTGATAAAGAGATTGAAGTATTGTATACTCCAACAAAAGAGCAAGTTGTAGATATGTTAACAAAAAGCTTGGATGGACCTAAGCTACAGAGGCTCAAAGAGATGGCACGAGTAAAGAAGAATGGAATAATCACAATTAATGATTGAGGGGGAGCTGTTGGAACAAAGCAATCACAAATTGATGATTACAAAGAGCCTGAAGCAAGTCAATGATCAGGTTGAAGTTCAAGAAGTCATTTGAGAAAGTGAAGAGATCTCATAAGTGAAGCTTGTATACATATGTACATTAGAGATGGGAATTCTTGCACTATGAGTGTAGATGATCCTTAGGATGGTAAGGAGTAATGTAATACACGCGGGATAAGTCTAGAATCATATGTATATAAGTCAATGATGTAAAGAAATAAGTGTGAGAGTCATTAGAAGCCAAGTGTCATTGAGATAGATGTGTAGAGAGTCATCTTCACGAGTTTAGCGTCGAGTCTTTCTCTGATTTCTCTTAGCCTGATCATGTGGATCAGGAAATCTTTTGTACACATCTAATCTAGAAGCTAATGAAGCTATGTTCAAAGTTTCATTGTCTAGTTCCTTTCATGCTGTGAGTATGATCAATAGGAACATGTGTATGTAAAGTCTGCAGGTAGACCTCTCAGAGTCACGCACTTTTTCGTGTCAATGTTTTGCTTAGATCTCAGTGCACAGTGTAAAGTTTTTGATGATTGAGCATTCAAAATCTAAGTTTTAAGGTAAGGAAGCTATGGTCAAAAGCATTTAGCAAAACGGTATATGTGTTGTGAGAAATCAACCTTAGAAGTTAGCTATGTCAAAGTCGTTTGTTCAGGAAGACAGTTTCTAACATACTTTTGATCTTAAGGATCAATTTAAAGTTTTAATGATTCTTTTGAAGAACTAATGGTTGACATGATTGCGCAAAGGTAGCATGGAGATATGTGCATCATTAGTTTGAAGAAATCTGAAGATCTATGCAGGTATTGAAGTCAATCTTTGAAGCAGACTTCTTGAAGAAGAAAGATTTTCACTCAGAGAAGTGATAGTGGAAGATTTGGTAAATGAAGGTAATATTTGTGTAAAGTTTGGTCTATAACTGATATAGAGGTGCTCTTAGATCAGTATAGATCAAGTCTTTGGAGATTTCGAGGTCTCCAACAGTAAAAAGAACACAGTTGTTGGCACAAAGTTAGCCAATGCTTATTCCTAAGTTCTTCTTCTCTAAGAAAAGGAGCTTGTGGTTCCCTGCTTATCTATATATGCCCCATTTTTTAATTTGACCATAGAGTGCTCAATTCCAAAGGGCTGCTCCGGATTCTTAAGTTGAACTATGGACCTGTGTAGACCATCCTCGTAGATGCGAGCACCTAGTTGGTTGGTCTTGATGTACTCTAATTGGGTTTAATAGGGACCTTCTAATGTTTGCAAATAAGCAAGTTGGGATCACCTATGGGTTTCTCCATGCTAAACAACATCTCGGACTCACTGGTATGTGAGCTTACCGCGTAGGGTAGTCACTCAATTGTTTTTCCCACAATCTTACAATGTGATTAACACTGGCCTCACACGATCTAATACTCCATCGATCTGTTTTGCCTATATGTCTTCTTGACGTAAGGTTCATGAATTTGGTTTCCCTTACTAACCTAATGTACATCCACATTGCATTGTTCCTTTAGGTATCAATTACTTGTCCCTTTTAATACCTTTTGATGTGTGTCTTGTCACAAGGATGCTTGCCAGGAATAACTTTTCATTTCTTTGATTGATTTTAGTTGCAACAACTTATGTTCATTCCCATATAGTTATCGTGTCAATAAGATATCCTAGTCCTGTAATTGAATCCCTTAACGTTCTTGGTGTTAGAGTTCCTATCACCACCTACATCTGATTACTAGGGCTACACCTTAACCAAAAACTTTGAATTGACATTAGGGGGATATAGTAATTTTTTACCTTAAGTCGAGCTCTTTGTATGTCCCCAATATGCTTCCAATTAGCTTGAGGCATTTTCCAAGCACCATTCCTTGCTTGGATCCTTTGTGATGTCCACCACCTCTTGCAACAAAGGCCCTGCAAGCACCTAAAATACTTCAAAAAGGATGGAAAATATGATCAAAATTTTCAAACCTTATTTTCTTTCGAATAGGGGGGGACTATCACGATCATCTATGCTAGTCATGATGGGGATGAGGTGTCAGGATGGTGTAGGGAAGTCGCGATGGGGCTGAAGTGTCGTGATGGTGTGGGGCAATCACAATGGGGGTGAGGTGTCGCGATGGTGTGGGGTAGTCAGGATGATGTGGGCCAATTGTGATGGTCTCAAGTGTGAAGTGTCATGATGGTGTGGGGCAATCGTGATGATGTGGGCCAATCACGATGATGTGGGCCAATCACGATGGTGTGGGCCAATCACGATGTTCTCAAACACTCTTTATCGCGATGGTCTACAAGCGTCACGATGATCAAGTAGGGTTGAGATTGTCGAAAAGGATCGCGATGGCACTAGCCAATTGCAATGGTTTGAGTTGTAGTGATGGTGTGGGCCACTTGCAATGGGCTCAACCTATTGTGATGGTTCTAGCCGATTGCGATGGTGATAGCCAATCATGATGGTTTGATCCAATCACGATGTCGTGGAAAAACATGAAATCTAGAAAATCTTTTGTGGTTCCAAGGATGCACAAGGATGCTATTTATGCAGTTGTAGACATGCTCTAAAAAATATTGATTTGGAGGCCTATCGTGATTGTCTAGTCATATGGACATGACAATGGAAAAAATTACATAGATATCTTACTTGTAGCCATTGTTATACACAATAGTAGATGAAAATCTTGCAAGTAAGCTCTCACACTCACAAAATCAGCACTCTGAGTCTCTGTCTCTCTCACTCTCTCATGCAAATGAGGAAAATGGGGTGAATGTGGGTGGATATGGAAAAATTTGAAAATGTTGGGTGATGATGGGAATGCGTGGCTATGAATGGTGGATCTAGGGGAGTTGAAATGAATAAAAAACAACACAAAAATAATAATAGATTGCTACAAAAATCTAACTATGTACCTTCCAATGCATATCTCCTAACACTCTTACCATCATATGTTTGTCCTTGAGCATGTCCCCAACAATGGGGACAAATTTGGTGTTGCTCTAGACAAGGGTGAGTATCACGTCATGGAGCTACACCTCCTTAATTGTCAAAATGCGGAGATGCAAGGATGATATGAAGATCATGAACAAGTGATGTGCGCGAAGGTGAAGGTGAGAACATACACATACACACAAGGAAGAGACAATAGGAGAGGCAATGGAAGGAAAATCACTTGTTCTCATAACTCAAAATACAAATGTTCTCATACAAGGCTCACTCCTCAACTAGCTAACCCTAAAAATGAGCTCTCTAGTTATATTTATAGTTTTTGAGATGAAATGACTGGTTTCACATCTAATGATCGGTCTAGTTAAAATTTATGTCCTAAGCAAGTTTTTGTTGGAGTTAGATGTGTGCGGAAGCACACGAACAACACAAGGAAGAAGAAGAAGCTTGGAGCACAACACACAATACTGAATTTATTACTAGAGAATGTACAAAGATAAGTAGCCCATTAGGGCAATAGGCGTATATACAAGCCGAGGGAAAAAAACCTCCTAAAGAGGGAAAAAAGTGCCCCGGTGGTCCTAGTGTATTCACACACATCACTACCTAAATATATCAACAAATCCCCCCTGGGAGTGATGCGTTGAACAAGGAGCTGGCACTCATGTATAAGGAAGTGCCAAGCTATGTGGAAATCACTCCACAAAAGGAAGTAAGCCCAAAGCTTTGCGGAAAGCTTCAAACTTCTCCCTAGGCAGAGCCTTCGTGAAAAGGTCTGTTATGTTCTCCTGCGTAGGCACATATGCCAAGCTGATCTCCCCAGCAGAGAACCTCTCCCTGACATAGTGATAATGCACCTCAATGTGCTTAGTGCGAGCATGGAACACAGAGTTCCTCGCAACTGCCAATGTGCTCTGACTGTCAGTGAAGATGGTGGTGGCAGAAGACTGACACGTGGTGCTTGCTTTAAAGCATATAATGCCTTCTTTAACCTGCACACCTGGTTTTCATGCCCTTTCTGCACAAAGCCACGGGGCTGAAAAACATACACTTCTTCATGCAAGTCACCATTCAGAAATGTTGTTTTAATGTCCAACAGATGTACATTCCAACCATGATGGGCTGCAAGTGCACAAATGCTCCGAACAGTAGTCATACGACATGTAGGTGCAAAGGTCTCATCAAAATCAATGCCTCTTTCCTGTGCATAACCCTTTGCAACAAGCCTAGCCTTATACCTATCAACTGTACCATCAGGTTTACGCTTCAGCTTGTATACCCACTTAATGCCAATGGCCTTCTTGCCGGGAGGCAAGTCACATAAAGACCATGTACCATTCTTCATTTTAGCATCATATTCAGATTGCATAGTAGCCATCCAATTTTCTGAATTCTATGCTTCATCAAAAGAAACAGGCTCATTCTCATCACAGAGACTAGACGCAGCCATAGCATAACAATCTGATGCAAAGGAGGCACTATGAGAGCCTGAACGAGTACGATATGACAAAGGTGCATCTAATTTGCTGCCACGCAAAGTCTGCACCAACCATTTTGGCATAGTTTTTGCCTGCTAAATAGCAGCTCTCTCATCAACAAGTGCATCATGTAAATCTGCATCAGAAATGGAATGATCTACATCATCATATGAAACCTGCAAAGGCTGAGAAGTTGCCTCATTAGGACCAGCACTAGACTGTCCATTTTGGCATAGTTTTTGCCTGGTAAATAGCAGCTCTCTCATCAACAAGTGCATCATGTAAATCTGCATCAGAAATGGAATGATCTACATCATCATATGAAACCTGCAAAGGCTGAGAAGTTGCCTCATTAGGACCAGCACTAGACTGTCCACCTGTAAAAAGAGGCATCAAAGTATCATACATGTCTTTGGAGCTAACAGATGTCTCCTTGGTACATGAAAGCAATGGCTGAATAGCATCTTCCACAAAAACAACATCATGGCTAACCAGAATGCGTTTAGTCTATGGATGATACAGACGATAGCCTTTACTTTCAGAATTGTACCCAACAAAAATACATTTTACTGCCTTATCATCCAATTTTCTGCGATGTTGTTCAGGCACTAATGCATATGCCAAACAACCAAAAACACACAGATGAGCAACAGATGGCTTGCGATCATGCCAAGCCTCATATGGAGTGATAGACTGCAACGCTTTAGTGGGACACCTGTTAAGTACATATGTTGCACACATGACAGCCTCAAGCCAGAAACTATGTGGTAAAGCCTGACTCTTGACCATACACCTCGCCATCTCCATGAGTGACCTATTCTTCCGTTCAACAACTCCATTTTGTTGAGGTGTATACGGCACTGTACACTGGTGTTTTATCCCACGTTCAGCCAGAAATGCATTAAAATCAGAAGACATATATTCCCCCCCTCGATCGGAACGGAGGGTGCCCATTTTACATGCTGATAGATTTTCAGCCAAAACCAAAAACTGTTTGAAGCACGAAAACACTTCGGACTTTGCCTTCAATGGATATACCCATGCATGCCTGGAAAAATCATCAATGAAAGTCACGAAGTAAAGATAGTTTCCAAAAGAAGGTGTCTGCATAGGACCACAGACATCACTATGTACAAGTTGCAATTTCTGCGTAGCCCGAACTGAACCATCTTTTGGAAAGGAGGAACGCTGCATTTTGCCCAAAATACAGCCTTCACATACATGTTTTCTAGGTGCCTCAAGCTTGGGCAAAGAAGACACCATATCAGATTTCTGCAGGCGTAGCAAACTAGCAAAATTCAGATGACCAAAGCATGCATGCCAAAGCTTTGCATCTGACATAGCCTGAGAATCATGAACTGCACATGCCAAATCATTCAGAGATCTTTCATAGTCTATGATCTTATACAACCCACGACATAAAATGCCAGAAGCAATAATAACATCGCCATTTGACAGATCATGAATTGTACATCTGTCATCAACAAATTTCACAACCAAGCCAATCTTGGCTAATGCAGAAACTGATAACAGATTCTTCTTGATCCCTGGCACAAATAAAGCATCTGACAAGGTGAAAGAACTACCATCAACAGTAGTCAGAATGATCTTACCAACTTCCCTAACAGGATAAGAGGAGTTGTTGGCGCATGTGATAGTATTCCCTGTAGGGGCAAGCTCGAGTGAAGAGAAGAAACTGCACTGCGAGGTAATATGTTTGGTCGCCCCATTGTCAAAGTACCAAACATCTGAGTCCACTGCAGACATGCACTGCTCATAAGAAGATGGGTCAAAACTGCAAACAGTAGTAAACGCCCATTCTTCTTCCTGCACAAGATTAGCAGACTCTGTTTTTGGTGTAGAGGCTTCTGCAACAACCATTCAAGCCTCCTTTTTCTTTGCCTCTTTTGCAGCCAGTTTTGGACAGTTCTGTATGATATGATCCTTCCCTTTACAGTACTTGCAAAACAATTTTTGCTTTTCTGATTTCTTCTCATCTTTATCCTGGTTCTTCGAATGTGCAGCATTTGCAGATTTCTGCTTACTAGTAGAAGAGCTCCATTTTCCTTTGCCCTTCTGACTAGCCAGGAAAGTTTGATCTGCAACACGCATAATGGACCTGTTCTGCCTAGACTGATCTTCCTGCAACAGAACAGAGACTAACTCCTCAAACGATAAGGCATTCAGATTGCCTTTCATCATCAACCGAAGAGTAGAAGCAAAACTCTGATATGAATCAGGAAGACCATTCAGAACGGTCTGCACAAGTGAGCTATCTGGTATAATCTCATTAGCAGAAATCAACTGTTCCTTCAAATCTTTAATCTTCGTTAGGAAACTGTCCATAGAATCACCTTCATTCATGTGCTCACTCTCTAACTGTTTTCGGAGGTAAGCAACACGAGCCTCATTCCTAGCTTGGTACAATGTGGTAAGTGTATCCCAAGCATCCCTAGCTAGTCTGTAAGAGAGAATATGAGGAATAATGGCACGTTTGATAGACAAAGCTATCAATGCATGTGCCTGGGCATCTCTGCCATCCCAACGAATCTGCTCTGCAGTAGGTGCAGCAGAAACAACAGCACGGACAGGAATCTGCACAATATCATCTTTGACACCATCTTCATCAGATCCAACACCTGTATTTGCAGTACCTGTTGTTACAACAGGACGTCTTTCAACACCCTGCACAATGTTCCACAATCCTTTTGCAACCAATACATGTCGCATCATATAAGCCCATAATGGGTAGTTGGTACCATCCAACTTATCCTCAACAGCCAACATACGGAATACATCACTGCTTTCAGCCATGGCCAGTGACTAAAATACCTTGATGCAGAAAATTGATTGTATCTCAAAAAGTTTAACGGAACTACCCAGAAGAGTTCTGCTAAACCTGTAGCAG
The DNA here is from genome assembly GCA_020310875.1 of Ceratopteris richardii. Classification (NCBI taxonomy): domain Eukaryota; kingdom Viridiplantae; phylum Streptophyta; class Polypodiopsida; order Polypodiales; family Pteridaceae; genus Ceratopteris; species Ceratopteris richardii. Next base: position 81,971,154 of record CM035425.1, on the reverse strand, counting down.
ACTTTGAGATGCTTATACTGGTGAACAAAAACTGGTATATACCTTTGGCACAAAAAGACAAAATAGCCTGCACAAGCATTGTGATAGTGCATTCGGAGGCCGAAATGAGCTTAGATCGCGATTTAGGCACCAAATTTCATGTGAATCTGAGACTGCAAACGGAGGAGTGTTGACGGTGCCCTAGATGAAGCGACGACCTGCTCTGATACCAATTGTTGGAGTTAGATGTCTGCGGAAGCACACGAACATCACAAGGAAGAAGAAGAAGCTTGGAGCACAACACACAATATTGAATGTATTACTAGAGAATGTACAAAGATAAGTAGCCCATTAGGGCAATAGGCGTATATACAAGCCGGGGGAAAAAAACCTCCTAAAGAGGGAAAAAAGTACCCCGGCGGTCCTAGTGTGTTCACACACATCACTACCTAAATATATCAACAGTTTTGGGGTGTCAAATGAGGTCCAAAAAATATGAAAAGTGGTAGGCATGTTCTATCTAGGATCCTCAAGCTCAAAGATTCCTTGGCTTGCACAAAATGGAGCATTGCATCGAAAAATTAGTTGGTTATATATTACATTGGTTAGTGATAAGAATCACTGTTGATGTTTCTGACAAGATTTGACCACTGTAAATCAATATTGAATGGAAATTTTACTGATGGGTCTCCCTTTGGTCTCCTTGCTCTGCTTCTTACATACTTCCTCTTCGTCTATGTTGTGAATTGCTACCAACAATGTGTACGTGTGTATGTATGCATGTGTGTGTCTATGTATGCATGTGTATACATATACAACTATGTATGTGCTCATGTATGGTCCTCTCGCATGTGTGTATTCTCTCTCTCACTCACTCTTTCCCTCCGTTAGTCAGACCTAACACAAATGTGCCAAGAGAAATTGAGTTTTTTTTTTTTTTTTTGGGTATTTGGATGACGTCGCTTATGTGATGCTCTTGCATCGGAGGCAGTTTGACAACGTCAATCAGAGCATCGCTAATGTGTGATGCTCTAGCAACAGTGCTTCTATGCATTGCATAAGCGATGATAATCGTTTCTTATGTGATAATGTTTGTTTTTAGCATCACTTATGCGATGCCACGTGGAAATAACATCAGTTATCCTACCTTTTTTTATTGGGGGCATCACTACATCCCCTTTTTCTTATAGTGATAGAATGACAAATTCATCATCTTGTGTTTCCATCTACACAATAGCAAAGAGCTCTCAAGCGCCTTCACAACACACTAGACACATTAAAAAATCTCTTGGTTTTTTGCTCTATTATGACAGGATAGAGTCACGATAGACTGCTCTATGGTGATAGACCATCGTCTGTCGACCACTCTATCATGAAAAATCCCCTATGCCATGACAAACTACTCTATCATGATAGACCCCTATCTATCATGATAGACCAAAGGCACGATGAACCACCCTCTATCATTATAGACCCCTCTATAGTGGCAAGCCCCATATGTCATGATAGACCCCCTCTATCATGATAATACAATTTTCTGATAGATCAAATTTATGATAAACCACCCCATCCATCTGTTGGAGAATTCCTCTCCTATGCGCAACAGAAAGTGTAGAAGACCTTCTCTTACAGCTGAAACTTAAAATGAAAATTGGTATGAACTGAAAAATATAATGGACTTGAGACTTTGGCCACTCAAACTAGACACTAATATCTTTCAAATGAGCTATCAAAATCTCAATTTGGAGTAGTTTTGGTTTGGCAACTCTTTGCTTCAAAATAGGCTGCATGTCCACTCAGTTCGCTGAAAATTGGACTTCACTAAAAACTAAATAACTCGTAGAGCATGGTAAACCTCACAAAACTATTTTAGAAAGAGAAAGTACACGAGATAAGCTTTATAAAGAATATTTAAACTCTAAAAATGGGTACATACATTGAGAGAGATGACTCTCACAATCAGGCTACTTAGAAAATGGTATGTGGCTAGACATAGTCTATGAGACTGAAGAAAACGAAATGACTGAAACCAAATGAACTACCTACAAGGGGACTTCACTGCCTTCTTCTTCTGTTCTTGAGTGTCCTCCCTTACCACCTTTGTAGCCAAATGACCATGAACTCCCATGATGAATTTGAGAGCTCTTCTCCATAGCTCCTCCACTACTTTGAGCAGCCACTCTTCTCTTTCGGTTCAATTTTTAGATTTGATTCTCTTTTGATTGATTCTCTTTTAGCCTCCACTACTTGCTGAAGTAAATGTTTCCATTTTCCATTTTTTTATTTTCCTTCTATTTGAAGAAAAATCCTTATTGCAAAATATATACGACCTTACTTCTTTTATTTTTTAACACCATCTCGATAGAACACCCTATCGTGACAGATTGCCCCCTGTGATAGACACCCATCTATCATGATAGACCACTTGTTTATCACAATAAATCAAAACATGATAGACCCAAGTTATCACGATAGACTTCCCTATCATGACATACCTCCATCTATCGTGATAAACCGCTTGTTTGGTAAAGTTTAAGGGTTAATTTTGGGTGATTTTTGGTAAAAATTATTGATTTTTTTTGTGGTTTTTCTAGGTATGATATATTCTTCAAGGATTTTACTATGTCCAGGGCATTGCATGATAATGCTTGATGGGAAAACTACCAACATTTGCAATGCAATTGGAGCCCAAGGATCTCCCTCCAGAAGCACACTATGGAACCATATTCAACCTAATTGATGGGTGCTGTTTTTGAAGGACTACCTAGAGATGATGCAAAGCTAGACAAAGGCACCTCTACACATTCTGTATAATCCTTGCTATGGTCCAATGCCTCTTAGATGTACTTGGACTACCTTTTCCATTAAAGCAAAGTATGACATGAAATGCTAGGATTGACTAAATTACCCATATCTTGCACCACTACAAGGGCCCCCCTAGAATTGCTTATATGATGGCCACCATTCAACATTGGTTACCATTTACACAAGATGCTTGATGTAGTAGTGGGCATGCAACCTAAGATATTTGATATGATATAGACCACATTCAAGTTCTTTAGAATAGTGAAAGCACCACATGTCTCAACACCAAGGTTTGAGCATAGAAATTTGGACTTAGTCTATGACACAAGTACAACACCCTCCCTAAAGGTATGCTATGTGTGGAATGCTTGTTAGAAACAAACCTTCAAATAAATGATTCAATCAATTTTTGGGAATACCACTCGTAGGTGTTTATTTTAGATCCTAGCCATCTGCTACATCCTTTTGCATGTGAGACACTACAATATTCAATGCATTATTGAATACCACAATAGGACACATCGGGTGCCATAGAATAGCCCAATCTTGAAGTGGATTCAACAAAGGGCATCCGTCTAGTAGAACACTCTTTGGTCACAAACATTATACAATAGTATATTGAACACTCTCTACCACAAGGGTTTATCTAGGATGACAAACGCAAGAGGGAGGGGATTTTTGGCATCCAAGGCCAATGCCAACTAAGAGTTTTGATGCATGGAAGATGAGGGAGCATGTAAATCAAGGTGTGTGAATCGAATGGGAAGACAAAGATTAAATATCCATAAAATTTAAGTTCAAAACAATGATTTTTATCATTACCCTTGTATATACAAAAACCCAAATAATCCAATTTTGTAAATATATGCTCCATTTTGTGCGAATTGAGTCCTAGAGCTTGAGGAATTGAGGTAAAATTCACATACCAATTTTCATATTTTTTTGAGTTTTTTAGACCCCTCAAATTAGATCTAGGACATAATTTTTAACTCTGCCAAACATTGTGTCTCAAACTGGCCAAAGCTAGTAAAAAACTATAAATAGAGCTAGAGAGCTCATTTTTTAAGCTAGTCATTTTGGGAAAGAAAGCTTGTGAGTTCATTGAGAGCTATTATAACTGAGACCAATACAACTTCCATTGCTCATTCTTTTTGCTTCTTCTTTATGTGTGTGTGCATCTTGCATGCATCTCATCTTCACCTTCACTCATCTGGCTCTCTCATGATTGTCACATCATCCTCACATCTCTATGGATTGAAAATTAGGAGATGAAACTTCTCAATGCTGATATTGGGTACTCACCATTATCCTAGAGTGACATATAACTATGCTTTCAAGCTTAATGAACTTATGACTTTTTCTCTTGATATTCGTATCAAGATTGACACGAGTAATTTGCATTTATATTAATGCCATGATTGATACTCTAAATTGATGGAGTTATTGGCACAAACATTAAAAATTGGTTACAATATTAACTAATTTGCGTGAATATTCGACCATTCTCATGTAATTTATCTCTTTTTAAAAATCTGATTTGTATATAGTTTCTCTTGATTTCCTTCATCCCTCTTCTCCCTCTCTTGCCCATTTAGATATCTCTCTATGGATATCTCTTACGTAGTACATAACGTACACACACATACACTCCATTTTTACTAGAAGAAGAGATCAAAGGAAGGAGACAACAAGGAAGAGAAGAGCAAGGAAGGAGACAACAAGGAAGAGAAGAGCAAGAAGATCACAACAGTAAAAAGAGTGGGTAGTCCGAAGGAAAGGAGAGAAAACAGGGAAAAAGACAATAGAAAATGCACTCAAAATGTTTTGTTCCTCTAAGACTGCTTGAAGAGCACATGGTAACTTGCCCTCAATCATCTTAGTTTTAACCGATTCACTTTTTCTTTGGAGAACATATGAATGAATTAGGTCAAAATCGAGTCCATGCTATGAAAATGTGGTGTATCCATTGACATGGCCACAACCATCACAAATGCCCACGATCTTCAAAATTTAACCGTAAGCATACAAAATAGTACGAGAGAACGAGCGTAAAAACAATCGAAAAAAAGTTTTGCACATAGATTAGAATGAAAACATTCGAAAAAAAAAAACAATAGATTAGAAAAAAAACAATCGGAAAGAAAACGCGACTATCCCATACCATTGCATACAGCGCAATACCGAAAAACATACCCATAAACCACATAATAAACTAAACGAAAAAAAAGACAAACACAAAGTTTTGAGCTATCACATCCATTTAATAAAAAAAGGAAAAAAATAATGATAAAAAAAAGCATGGGAAAAACTATAATAAAAAAGCATGCGGATCTTTAGCAAACATCAAACATCAAGAGACAGATATGTGCGCCTTTATAATTACAAATATTGCATATAAATGATATTATTATCCTATACATTATAAATATGCTCCAAAAAGTTAATATAATGAATAATACAAAGCTAACAATTTTTTTATTTTTTGTCAACCCATGCTGTATGTGTATATGCCTCGATGTTTGATGAATATGTCAAAACCCAATAAATGTCAACAAGCATCAAAATATGCGTATCCACACAAGCTTTTTTTGCACAAGGTTAGAGGATCAACATCCACTCTATTCTTATGTTAAAAAAAAAAAAAAAATGGATGTTCAGTCGAAGTTTACTTTTCCAAGTTTTAACTTTGAAATTGCAACTGTACAAGTGAACGGACATAGTACCCATGGGACCCCCCTATCCCACAAAGCAAGGGTTAAACCGCCCGAAAGTGACACAAGAGAAGACTGATTTCAACTGGAAATAACATAGTTTACATTGACCTTAAGTTCACACTGTTCTGCCATAAGTGAGGATTGAACCTTCATCTCCGCCTCGAAAGGTAAAAGGCCCAGCCAGCCCAACTAACGTGCACACAATTGTATGCGCTTAAATATTCAAAGTCTTCACATTTCGTAGACGCACAAAAGGAACAACCTTTCTACAAATGAACGTAGATTCATACTCGGATTGAAATAGATATATAGTTCGTATGCACCCAAAGTTCATGTTCCTTTCCAATGTACTTTATTTAAATTAGCGTGTTTGATAATGTTAAAAACATATGCATTAGGGATAATGAGGTCGTATCTCCATGCTGCCGTATGAACATGCCTTTAAGCCTTCGTGTCAACAACTTCAGATTCTCAGAGGAGACGACGACTCACGAGATGGACGGGCAACTTCGAAAAATTGAAGGATCCATTTCATTCGAGCTATGACAGATAAATGCATACTGCGAAGTCCACTACTGGCACGCATCAATCACGTAATCGTCCCCATTCTTGGAGTCAAACCCAAGCTTCACACAGGCGATACTAAGACATCACCCGCGCACGAGCAGGAGCCGATACACACGTTTCTTCTCGCAAAGACATAGTGCGTGCTGCAGTTTGCACTCTGCATACAGTCTCTTTCCCTCCCAGCTTCGTCGTGTTGCAGATACCTCGTTCTCTTTCACATAAGCATATTTTCTCTCTCTCTTTCACACACACATGCACAGACGTGTGCTTGCACACATATACATACACACAGGGCGATGGACACGGAAACGCCATTCGTGCAGATGAGTTTTCATCCGACATAGGTCGCAATATCAGGCGCAAACATTTGAATCCGAGTAAGTTTTAAATATCAGTGGTGGATGTTGATTTTCGATTCTGCAGTTAATGATATACATCGTCACCACTTTACCAAAAGGGATTAGGACGGACTTCTCGTATATCCTTGCTAGGCATATATTTGCGTTCAAACATGCTCCGATTATCCACGTCAAAGTGTAAATGTCGCTGATGATGAGTCGGTGGAAAGCATGTCCATCTATCTATGTTCTGCGAAGATCGAAGATTCGCATTCATCGCGCATATTTTTTTTCTACTGTATTGTACTATGGGAATGGACTTCGCTGAGACTGGTTAAGTCTTCGTGCAAGTGGCCATAGAACTAGTAAAGAAATGGAAGGTTTCCACAATGCCTGAGCCATCTCTTGTTCATATCTATTTGATCAGGAGATCTTGGTTTCAAATTGTCATTGGTGTTTTGGGGTGCATCAGTCGGCAAATGAACTGTTTATGGCTATAGAAACCTGGTTGTCTGTCACAGTTTGCGAAACAGGATGGTTATTGTAGGCAGAAGCTCAATAAATGAGAGCGAGAGCAGTTGGATTCAAAAAGGAAAAGTTATGAATCATATTCTTCATATTCCTTTTATGCTCTCTCTCTCTCTCTTGTTCTCTTTCATTATCCTTCTAAATTTATGTGTTTACTTTTGCTCAATGTTATTCGTCAACAGACCTTCCTTCTATTGACGCACTGCCATAATTTCAGCTTCATTATGTAAATGCTATTAAACATTTGCGAAGACATATGATATTATTTGCTGGGAATTGTTTTCGGGATATTTTGCTCGCTTCTACACCTTGCTGTGAGATGTCCAGGGAATTACTTACATTAATATAGAAATAATGGTATGTTATGCATAAATTCTTATGCCTACAGAAACGCGGGATGCATGAGCCTGTTTTGAAGGTATTTTCCCATATGTTTCGTTGAAAACTGGAATATGCAGTAAATGTATAATAATGCTGAATGATATGTAGTATTGACAGATTATGTGTCAAAGGCAAGCTCTTGGAAAGTGATAAGGTAAATTTTGGACGATATGATAAGAAGCCTCCTTGATAGGCCAGTTATGGAGCATGATAATGTATTGGATTTTGCTTTCAGGACTAAAAAACAAGTGAACATATAAATTTCAACAAAAGAAGCGACATAGAGTGCACATTTGGATGCATAAAGATAATACTAGACATTCAATCCATCTTCCCAATAGACCTGATTTCTCGTAAGATAATTTATTAGTGAGTGATGGCTGAACTGTGACTTTGCACGCTTGGATGCTTAGGATTTGGACCAAGAAGGTTTTACTTAAACTCTGTTATGGGTGTAGAAAAAAGCCATCGATTGGAATTTTGGCATGTGGGGTTTCCCATATATTGCAGCAACTGAGTGGAAATGGTCTGAAGTGATTAAATGGTAATGAGCCTTAAAGATAATGAAAATATTGAAAAAGTAATGTAGTTTGTGCCTTAAGCATTCATCACCTTGTATTTGAAGTTTGCTTTTGTTCTTTTATCAACGTCTCTTTTCTCTATTTTGTTGTCTAGCCTGCCATCGGCTTTTGGCATTTGTATCTACAATGTACATGCACATGTGCTAGCTTGTAGTCATATAATTTTTGGTGTTTAGGTGCAGACTTTGACATAGTATTAGAGTTTTGGTGGACATGAAGAGAAGTTACTTCCGTAGATCTTCATCAAGATCGGTCATTAAGACTGGGGTGCACTTGTTTGAGAGGTCTCTCAACTTCCATTTTTCTCATGTGTGTGAGATGAGGAGCTTTTGTTCATGTGTTTTTTGGGGAGAATTTGTTGTTGTGCTTTTCCAAAGGTGTGTGCAATTTTGCTAGTACATGGAGGTTCCAAGTTTGCCTTAAAAAATGGTGATTCTAGTTGTGTCTTTCAATTTCGGATGTTGTTCTCATCACTTAAGTTTATGCCTTGACATCATGTACTTCTTTCCTTTCCTAATGGTTGAACACAAGGAGGAACAAGTGGAGGCATCTTCAAGTGGGTGGGCGAGGTTGTTTTCTGGATTTTTAGTCAAACCCAAAAATATTTTAGTTTTAATCTACATTACCAATGAACCAGCTTTGTATGAAACCAATTATGGCTCATAGTGGATTATGGTGATGGTGGTATTTGACTCCTTGAGCCTTGGTGACTTCATTAGAGTATATGTTCCTAAGGAAGATGATGAGGGGGGTTTTCTCTAAAAAAGCTTAAACATTTGTGAAATATCGACAATTTTAAATTGGACTTACAAGTTTTAATCATGTGAATATGATGATACAATCCAAGAAGGTAGGAGACATCTTAATTTGAAGAAGTTTATATGGCATCAAAACTGTGAATAAAGGATGCAATGGAATGAATTTAAGGCTCAAGCTTAGTGATCAATAGAAAAGAATAGTCCACCAATAAAGGAGTTGCCGCAAATGTCTATCCATACAATCCAAGAAGGCATGAGACATCTTAATTTGAAGAAGTTTATATGGCATCAAAACAGAGAATAAAGGATGCAATGGAATGAATTCAAGGCTCAAGCTTAGTGATCAATAATTAGAATAGTCCACCAATAAAGAGATGTTGCAAATGCTTTGATACCAATAAAGAAAATGCTTAAAAACCAACAATTGGTATCAGAGCAGATCTAGAATACGTGGAGAATTCGGCTACATGTAGAAGAGTTAAATCCTCATGGAAGATGAAGATCAAGCTGAGTCTTATATTCAACAAGGAGATGTAGATGGTCAGATTATATGAAGATGCTGAATGTATTCTTGAAGAGATATACACTCAAAATTTGGCATATTGAACCTATTATAGCAAGAATAAATAGTTGTATGCTGAATTTGTTTGGTTTGCAATTTTGAGAGCATTGCTTGTGTATATGTGAAGTGATGTTCAACCTACTAGTCAACCTACTTGCCAACTTTCTAGTGCTCCTTGGGGTTTGTCACTCAACCATACATATGCATGGGAGTTGGCATCAACTTGGTGTTCAAGAAGGGAGAGTTATGTGACTAAGGAGGGCTTTTATCTCTACATTCAAAATCTTATGGTGGACTTTTAACACCTTGTATTTGTGTGTGTATTTGTACAATAGGTATTGATGAGAGCCTATAACCTTGGTTTGAAAAGGATTGGCCAACCTTGATAATCTTGAAACTTGGAAGTATGTTTAAATCTATATCTTATATTAACATGGCATCTTATGTTTGTCTCTATCCTTCCAAGTAATACTTGGTTGAGAAGAGTGGGTGATGTGTGAGTTCTCGTTGTGGTGTGAGTTATGGGAGTGCTCTTCATGTGCAAGCTCATGGATACTTAGCATGATTTGTGAAAATTAAACAGGTACCTAAATAACCACAATTAGCAAATATGCCTACCTTACATATTCCCTTAGTGTTGACATAGGAGGGGATTCTTAGAAAACATGTCTAATGGGGCAACCTTCCACTAGGGAATCCACCTGCAGATTTAAATCACTTTAATATGTGTGGTCAAAGCTTGTTCAAATGATTAGTCAAAAGGTTGGGTTAGGGGGGATTGTCAAGAAACATGGCTAATGGGGCAATTGGCAATTTCGTGTTTTTGTGCCGGTATAAACGGCTCAAAGTATGCTTCAGGTTTAGCAAAACTCGACAGAGTAGTTTTGTTCAACTTTTTGAGGTATAGTCATTTTTCTGCATCCGGGTATTTTAGTCAGTGGCCATGGTTGAAAGGAGTGATGTATTTTTTAGTTAGTGGCCATGGTTGAAAGGAGTGCTGTATTCCGTACGATGCTTGTTGAGGATAAGTTGGATGGTACCAATTACCCATTATGGGCTTGTTTGATGGGTCATGTATTGGTTGCAAAAGGACTGTGGAATATTGTGCAGGGTGTTGAAAAACGTCTTGTTACACTTGCAAATACAGTTTCTGAAGGTGATGGAGATGGCATTGAAGAATGCGATATTCTCCATGTTCCTGTTCGTGCTGCAGTTCCTTCTCCACCTACTGCAGAGCAAATTCGTTGGGATGGCAGAGATGCTCAGGCACATGCATTGATAGCCTTGTCTATCAAACGTGCCATTATTGCTCACATTTGCTCTTGTAGAACAGCAAAGGATGCTTGGGATACACTTACCACTTTATACGAGGCAAGGAACGAGGCTCGTGTTGCTTACCTTCGAAAATAATTGGAGAGTGTGCACATGAATGAAGAGAGTCAATGGACAATTTTTTGACAAAGATCAAAGATTTGACGGAGAAGTTGATGCTGATTTTTGCTGATTAAGTCTTGCTTGACAGTTCACTTGTGCAGACTGTTCTGAATGGTCTTCGAGATTCATATTAGAGTTTTTCTTCTACTCTTTGATTGATGATGAAAGGCAATCCAAATGCCTTAACATTTGAGGAGTTAGTCTTTGTTCTGTTGCAGGAAGATCAGTCTAGGTATAGCAAGTCCATTTATGCGTGTTGCAAATCAAGCTTTCCTGGCTAGCTAGAAGGGCAAAGGTAAATGGAGCTTTTCTACGAGTAAGCAAAAATCTACTAGTTCTTCACAATCAAAGAAGAATGACAGAGACGAGAAGAAAACAGAAAAGCAAAAATTGTTTTGCAAATATTGTAAAGGAAATGATCCTGTCATAAAGAGTTGTCGAAAGCTGCCTGCAAAAGAGGCAAAGAAGAAAGAGGCTGGAATGGTTGTTGCAGAGGCCTCTACACCCAAAACAGAGTCTGCTAATCTTGTGCAGAATGAAGAATGGGCATTTATTATTGTTCGTAGTTATGACCCATCTTCACATGAATAGTGTATGTCTGCAGTAGACTTGGATGTTTGGTACTTTGATAGTGGGGCAACCAAACATATTACCTCGTAGCGCAGTTTCTTCACTTCACTTTAGCCTTCCCCTATAGGGAATATTGCCACATGCACCACCAACTCCTCTTATCTTGTTATGGGAGTTGGTAAGATCATTTTGACTATTGCTGATGGTAGTTCTTTTACATTGGCATGCAAAAGTATCTTTTTCAAAAAAAGATTTACCTTTTGATATCTCTTCAATATTGTTATGTGAGGCTCTCTTCTTTTCATTAAAAATTCTCTTTCTGCATTCTGCAATATGATGACTTAGTTTCTTGAAATAATTGCAAATTCCCTTCTTAGGTAGAAGTAGATATAGATGAACTAGGTTAACCCTTTTAGGTTTTTTTGAGAATTAGGGTTTTAAGCATAAATTGACATTGTTTTCCAACACCTTTTTATGCCATTCAACTCACAAAACTTTATGAATTCAACACTTGTGAACTCCTGAATGTTGGAAGTGGGGTGGGCCTCAATAAAAATATTAATCACAAGTTTACAAGATCTTCAAACACATGAAGCTTAGCATACACACCTTAATACTCAAAATGAGATGAATGAGAGATAGAGAGAATCATAGTTGGTTTGGAACTCGTTCCAAACAACTTTTATGGTTCGGTGCTTTTGGTTTTGCACTAATGTTCCAAACAACGTATGGAACCTAGACTTAAAAAAACAATACCCGGTGGTTTTTTCGATAACGGCTTGCCTTAGGAGTCGGAGAGGTTTCTCTCACATGCCCACTCCAAATACCATTAGTACATACACACTCATATATACATATACATTCATGACTCGTTGCATTTCTGAAAGCATCTATGATGCCACACAAAACCTATGGTGCTATGTCACATGTACTAACTTCTAAGTACTATTATGTCACATAAAAGTTAGAACTTTAGAACGAACATGCATGCATACATTCATACGTACACACATACATACATGCATACACATATATAGTGCATACATGCATGACACAATGCACATTGAATGTATACACTTTACATGCATGTATGGACATAAATAAATAAATAAGTAACACACATATATATATATATATATATATATATATATATATATATATATATATATATATATATATATATATATATATATATATATATATATATATATATATATATATATATATATATATATATATAATAAGGTAACATTCCATACCGTTCCATATCCTGACGTTTGGTACGTCACGTCATTCTGTACACGTATTGTACGTGCCATACCAAACGTTCCATACCACCTTGGAGAGAATAGACAAGATTTTCCAAGTGCAATGGTAAGCAAATAGCCTACCTACACTATCTTTATTTACGAATGTCAATTACAATGTGTGTAGATGATTGCAAACTTTGAATCTAGGAAAAAATAGGGAACCAGATACAAGAATCTGTGTGTAGAGTGCCTAAGAGGTATGAAGAGAGTGTGTGTGTGTGAAGATGTAGAGGATATGGACAGTTGAGAACTGTTTTACAGCAAACCCTAATTTTGAAATTAGGGTTTCAGAAACTCTAAATCAGAAACTAGTGATCTAACAAGTAAGAAACTGATATAGACTTGTTACTCACTATAAATCAGCAAGGATGCTGATGGTTGGCTGATACAAACTCCTCCTCAGCTGCACCAAGGGTAGTACACACTTCCTTCAAGTATTCTCCTAACTCGCTTTGACGAAACTTGGATTATAGATCTCCTTTGATGCCAAACAATGAGCCTATATCCCATCTTTTATAGCTTGTTGCTGCCCACGAAAAAATCCATCGCAAAAGCTTGAAAAGCATGCACAAATTTGGAAAAAGCATGGCAAAAATCTAAACTTAGCGATCAGCTTTCAATTCATTAAAATTTGCTTTTTAGAACTAAAATGAGATCTTGTAAATGGGCCATTAAATGATGTTGTGAGGTTGCTTTCCTTGACCTTCTCACTGAGAGGGTTCAAATGAGGTAAAAACTCATTCTATGACAGAAATTATGGTTAGGGTCTTCTCTTGATCTGGACCCAAAAAGGTTGGCTAAGTATTGAAAATTAGGGATGCTGGTATTTTAGAGTTTTTTCCTATTCTGACATTGTTTCCAACAGTAAATGTAACAAAGGAGTCATCCTTAGTTTTCAACAGACATACCCAAAGCTTACGAGTGAAATCATCAACAAAAGAAGTAAAATACATCTAGCTAACTCACGAAAGTCGTGACTTCCTCTAGAGGTCCAAATTTTACACCATGATAGCCAAAAGCGCCATTTGCTTGGCCAAGAATTGTGTGTACTATGCACGTTGATGCTTGATACACTTTATCTAAGAGTGGATCAAGGAAGGCTTAAAACAAGTGTTCAAATTGATAGGAGTCAAAACCTTGTTTATTGTCTCACAAAGTTCCTCTTAAAGGCACTCTATTAGCATTGTCTCTATTAACTTAAAAGAACTTAAGAGTCGATGGCTAGTCCATAGTAGATAGTAGATACCAACAAAGGCTTTGTTGATCTCTTGTTTATAGTTTGCAGATAGTCCCCTTTTTACATAAGTACCGTATCTCTTGCCTTTGCAACATGAATTCTCCTTGGTTACTCTCTCTCTCTCTCTCTCTCGCCCCCCCTTTGTTCCCTTGTGATGGGTTGCTCCAATGCTTATCACATGCTTCTCTTGCATCTTCTTGATGTTCATTCTATGTTGCTCGTGTTCATTTTTTGCTTTCCCCATGTTTAGCTTGTTGTATTTGCCATTCTTACTTGCATTCTACCTCAAGGGTTGATACTTTGACTCCAAGCATATAGGAGAGGGGCTTGATGCATAGTAACAAGGGACATTAAGATGGGGGCTCATCACGATTCGCACATGCTCATGGCACAATGCATGTATGATGTTGAGCATACCATATTGCTATTGCACCTCCACATGCACATAAAACTTACGACATTGGTGTTGCACATGCAAGTTGTCATATTGCACTTGCACATGCGCATGCACATTGGCCCATTGACATTATAATTGCACATTTGTACTTGCATTTTGTACATAAATATTGCAAATGTGATTGTGTTTATAATGCAATGCCATGTAGCATTGCACATACACATGCCATGATTCAAAATAACATAAATCTCTTTCTATGTTCTTTATAAATGTAATTAAATCTTGGGAAGTTTCCCATTTCAAATTTCCATGGACTATGTCATTGTGACTTGATGACTCTTTGTTGGCCCTCTTCTTTGAGGTTTGAGGTTTGGTATATATTTTTTATATCACATTTGGAAGCTTTTTATTTATTTATTTATTTCTGGGTGGGTTCACGGTATGTGACTTGTAGTTTTTGTTATTTTCCACAATCCTATAAAATATGGGATTTCACATTGAAAATGCCTTTAGTGTCACAATTTTTTTTTTTTGTTTTCCCATCCTATATTTTATGTCCTATGTTCATGCTAATTCAATGTATGGTTCTTTCAACGTGACGGAATAATAATTTTAAGCAGTGGAAATATGATTGATGTGTGATAAAGCAATGATTTATATTAATGTGCACAATTTTGTCTTTGACGCGCTGAAATATGAATTCGTTTTGTTTCATTTGCGAAGTATCCCACTGTAAATATGAAAGTCATCTTGAGGCTCTAACATGATCATTAATTCAATATTGTCTGATGCATTTACATGTGCATTGCAATCGATGCACACTCTTTGGACATTTTGTATGCTTTTGAATCTTGATAAACCATAGTTATATATTGTTTTAATCCTCAAGTCTAATCTTTCCACTCAAAAAGTAGAAATCTTGTTTGAAAATTCAAGATCATGTCTTGAACATATATTTAATTTATCTGCGTTCAATGATTATTTTTATACTCAAAAGGTTTCAATGAGTGATTATTTATCTCTGTAGGCGTGAATGTATCATAATAATGGAAGTTGAAAATTCATAAATCTGTCTATACATAGTGTATGCACAAAATATCTACTACATAAACTAAAATATCTATCTGCATAAGCTGAATATCTTTGATTAAAGGTAATGAAAAAGGTTGGATTTCATATGTACTGATCTAAATCTTAAGTTACTGTATTTGTGCCATAGCAAAATCTATAGTGCCACAGCTATGCCTCATGGTGTGGTACCAAATCATTATCTCTTTTCTTTGAGAGTTCGCTTTTGTAACTATAGGCTTTAAGAGAGACGTGAGGTTTAAGAATTTCTATGGATGTAGAGTTTAGGAACTTGTGAAATAACAAAAGAAATACAAAATAGTGTGTTCCATGTTATATTTGAAAGACATTGTGTTTTGAGGACTCAAATAAGAATTTGCAAGCACCTCAGTCCACGGTAATGAATTTGTCATGATAAGCTGTTGTTGAATGACAAAAGCCATTTTGGGGCAAGAAGTGTGACCGCAATGTCCTATGCTTTGCCTCTAGTTCATAATTTCAACATTTCATTCATTTATGACATTGTAATATGGTTCATTCTAGAAGCCGGCATAGGATTAGTCCACCTTTGGGATTTATCATTTTTAATGTAAGTAGATAGTTTTCTATTTGTAGCTGTGTGAATGCAGAAGACAATCTTATTTTACTTCAATTAATTTATACGATGTTTTCAGATATTGTTTGTCTGATATGTGTACTTTGGGAATCCACAGGCTAGAATTTGAAGTATGCCAAGTCTGTTATCAGGGGACTTGGATGTTTGTGTATTAATGTGACTAGCAAAGTAAATTTATTTGAGTTCAAAGACTGAATCCCTCACATCCCTACAGAACATTTGACAGGGACTGCAGTTAGTAGTGTGGACTTATAATGCGCACAATGGCTGATAGAAACTCTGATAGTCATGGTGGAGGTCTCAGGTTACAATTTGTAACTTAATTCGATGTTAATTTATAATTGGTATTCTTCTTTTAAAGTTGCTTGAGTTTTGACTATTGTCCTCTATTTTGAGCTTCAACAGTGATGATAGGCGAATTATGTTTGGCTATTCAAGCTTACAAGGACAAAGAAGCACTATGGAAGACTTTGTTTATGCCAAATTATCAGAAGTTGATAATCATGTCATAGGATTATTTGGAGTTTTTGATGGTATGACTCTCGATCTCCTCTTGCCAAGGTTTTATAATTATGCAAGCCATCAATTGACACTACGGAAAATTTGATTGAAATAGGACATGCTGGACCAGATGCAGCTAGATATGTGAAAGAACATTTGTTCTCTAACCTCCTTAAGCATCCCAAATTTGTCAGCGACACATGTGTTGCAATAGGTTTGCTGTTTGTTTGTAATTATGTGAATCATTGTAAAGTTTGTTAAATATAGAGTCTCAAATGCTTTTATTATACTTAATAAAAGGGATTTTCTTGTAGAGGAGACTTTCAAGAAGACAGATTCAGAGTACTTGGAAACACAGAACAATCATGGCCGTGATGCTGGCTCAACTGCTTCAACAGCCATATTGGTGGGGGACAGGCTTTTGGTAGCTAATGTAGGGGATTCTAGAGCTGTGATATCCCGTGGAGGAGAAGGTAACGTTTTGATGCATGTTTGACTGAAGGTTTTCCTAATGTTAATGAACAATTTTTCACAAGTGTCCAACTTCTGAACAAAGGTGGATATATTTCACTTTGGTCCATTTTTACCCAATCATCCCTTCTTCTTTTGTTATATGTATGTATGTATATGTGTGTAGGCACCTATATATCACATGTATCTACTATCTGTGCATGTGTGTATGCATATTTGTATGTATGCATGATGTAGTGTAATGTAGGAATGGGGACGATGGAGAGTCTGCTTCGCTGTTGTGCCTGTGCTTACCTTTTGAAATCAATTTCTGCAGTCTGTGCACCTATTTGCCTGCTTGCTGTACTGAATACCCATGCTGCATGCATCACTTTCATGAACTAATACACATTGTTCAGGCATACCTTCGATTTCCACCTTTTTTTATCTTCTCTGCTCCTGCAATAGAGTGTGATCTTCATAGCTGCTCCCTTCCCATCGAATAGCGTTTTCCCTTCTCTCTTTGACAGTATATGCATCCTGACTTCTGCTCATCTTTGCTTTCACTTTTACCTGCACCTGTATCTCAGCAGCGCTTTTAATATCTGTTCCTCATCAGCCTTAAACCTCAACAATAATACCTGTACCTCATGTCACCTGTTTGTGCCAACTCCTTCGACCTATGGATGCCTGATTACCCCCTACCGATCTTCACTTGCGACTAATATTAATTGCAATGAAGAAAGGAATAATGTGCCAGACAGAACTAACTTCAATCCCTCACAGGGCCCTTACCTTACCCCCCCTCATGATTGACTGTTTCTCATGTCATTGGTGTGGGAAATCTTGTTAGATGGTATAGATAGAAATTCAGAGGCTGCAGGGGAAGAGGTTAAAAATTGGAAATAAAGTGTATAGAGTGGTGCTAGACTCTATGTACTAGTAAGCCCGACTTGATTGTGGAAAGTGATCAGCAGCTGGACACTTGCCTCTTGCATGACGCCATGGAACAAGCATACTTTTCAGGGCAGAGACTATATGAAATCTTCTTAAATCTACTGCAGACCATCATATGTTGATGAATCATTGCATCCCTTGGAATCCTCTTCTACATATTAGAGATGAGATTTCTTGGGACTTCTCATGTGACTTATGGAATAGTATGGTAGAGTGGGAAAAGTGCTGTACGTCACCCCAATTCTGCCCCAAATAGGCATCATATGTGTATTATGTGCGAGGTCAGAAAACCATTCCCTGCCTCTTTGACTCTAACAGTGAATGATGCGGGGTTAGACTCTTGTATGTCTAAGATGGGGCAACTTGACTGGTACCTGCTCTCATTGTGGCAAGCAAGATCGTTTCTCTAGACCTTGGCCTACAATGCATGGTGATGAAGTTCCCATGATTCTTGCATACATTCGTACTTGTGTACAAGTTTCTTGTGAACAAGGTTTTAGAAGACCTTGTTCTAAACCATCATCATCACCTACCAAAATTGCCGCTCCTAAACCTGCCAAAGACCTCTGCTCCATGCTCCTACTGATACGGGCTAACAAGTGGTCAATGCATTCACTTCTTATGTTCCTAGCTTTGCTTGCTGGTTGTTCCTCCTTAGTGTAGTTATGGAAACCCCGTTTCCGGGGGTCAGAAATGGGTTGCCCGTTTCCTCAAGTGGCTTCCAATTGAGAACGCTTTTCCGGATGATTATTATTATTACTATAATTTATTACTATAATTATACTATTATTATTACTATTATATACATGTGTGTGTATGTGTGTGTGTGTGTATGTATGTATGTATCTGTTTGTGTGTGTGTGTATGTATATATGTATGTATGTGTCTGTGTATGTATGTATATATGTACACACACACACACACACACACACACACACACACACACACACACACACATATATATATATATATATATATATATATATATATATATATATATATATATATATATATATATATATATATATATATATATATATATATATATATATATACATATACATATATACATACATATGTGTGTGTGTATATATATATATATATATATATATATATATATATATATATATATATATATATATATATATATATATATATATATATATATATATATATATATATATATATATATGTGTGTGTGTGTGTGTGTGTGTGTATGTATGTATGTATGTATGTTGTATGTACATACATACATACAGTTCTGCACCATTCTGTTGAGGACTATGTGGCATTGTGATTTGATGCTTGAATTCCCTTACTCTTGCAGAAATCTTCAAACTCTGTTGAAGTGAACTCACCACCACTGTCTGTCCTGAATTTCTTCATCTTCTTCCCTGTTTCAGTTTCAACAAGCTGAAGCCATTCTTTAAACTTACCAAAAGCTTGAGCCTTATCGCGAAGGAAGTACACCCACATCTTCTTGCTATAGTCGTTGACAAGTAACATGAAGTAGGAAGATCTGCCCAAGGCCTGTGTAGGCATTTTTCCGCACAAGTCAGCATGCACCAACTCTAGAGGATAGCTTGCTTGTTCTTGCTTTCTTGTGGAAACACCTTCCCCTGTTGCTTGCCCATCATGCAAGCTTCACATGGTTCCTTCATTTCTGCAATCGATGGTAGGTGTGCAACCATACCCCTGCGATGCATCTCCTTCAATACAGGGTATCCAATGTGGCCAAATTTCTCATGCCATAGCTTACTTGTGCCCACATTTGTAGTGGCTGTAAGAGCTCACAACTCATACAGGTTGTTCCTCTTTATGCCAGTCCCAACAATGTTGTTGTTACCCCATAATCTTAGCTCCTGTCTTACTGAAAGATACTTGATGACCTTGATCGGTTGTAGAAGCTACCGAAAGTAGATTTCGTTTTATTTGTGGAACATACAACACATTTGAAAGCTTGTTGATATCGCTTTTAGAGTTAATGAAAGAAATCGTACCTTCGCCCTCTGCAGGACATCTTGCATTGTTCCCTACCTTTATTGTGATGGGTTCCTTTAGAGGCTGTAAGGAACTGTAAAGGTCTTTTGTACTCGTCATGTGACGAGATGCACCATTGTCCAACACCCATGAGTCATCTGTTCCTAAATCTTCAGCCGAGGAGCACACCTCCTCTATCGTAACAAATAACTCAAGCTCTGTTTCTGCTGTGTTTGAAGACTCCTTGCCCTTGCCACCTTTTGAAGAGCCACTCTTTTCTTCTGCCTTCTTGATGCGACAGTCTTGGATTCTGTGTCCTTTCTTCTTGCAGTGGAAACACTCTCCCTTGAACTTCTTTTTGTCGTTTCTTCTTTTTGTCTCCATCTTTTGAAGTGTGTGTTTTGCCTCCTTTGGCATTTGCTGTGAATGAAGCATCTCCTTTGCTACAACCACTCCTTGCCTTAGAGCCGCAACTCCTCTTCCATGAGTAAGGCACTGAATTCTTCAAAAGTTAGTGGTTGAGGTTTGATTTGAGTGTTAAGAGAAGTTACCAAACCATCAGACTTAGGCGGACAGATTCGAAGACAACGGTGAGCTAGCTCCTCACTTGACTTTTGAACACATGCTCCTTCCATTTGATCTCGTAGATTCTTTATGCGAGTGATAAACACCTCTGCCGTCTCCCCATCAGCAAGCCGTTTTGCTGCAAGCTGATTCTCCAAGTACTGAATCCGTGTCTTATTACGAGTTTCATATTGATTTCTCAATATGTTCCATGCTTCACATGCCTTTGTAGTATGCTGAATGAGAGTCAGAATACTATCAAAAGTACTTGTAACTAGAGCACAGAGTGCATTTGCATTTCTACGTTTCCAAACGTGTAGAAGATCAACATCAGGAGGAATCATTCGAATAGGATTATTTGGGTCACGCCTTTCTTGGGGCTCATGATCAATCCCAAGAACAGTCTCCAAAAGCTCATATGAATCAAGGATAGAAGTGATTTTAAACTTCCATAGGGTGTAGTTCGTACCATCAAGTTTACCTTCTGTGAAGGCTGTTGGCCGTATCCGCAACGTTGGGATGACCAGCATCATTGCTTCTCTTGCTTGTGCCACCTTCTCCTGTTGATGAACCACCTTGACTCCCAGTCGTAGATGACGACACACCGCTTGACATCTTCTCTCTTTTGTCGTTCATACCTCTGCAACCTCTGCGTATCTGCTTCTACACCAATCAGAGCCCCCTGAGCTCTGATACCATGTAAGAAAATAATAGCACAAGGGAATAGACCTGTAGACAGATTTTAGAGAAAAACGCAGACAAAGATAGACGCAGACTGAGAGATAGAGAACTCAAATTCTCAGATTGTTTGGAAAGATGGATGGACACTCCAAAAAATGAGTTGGTACTACTAATCCTTGCTCTGTACCAGCCCTCTTTCACTTCAGAGTTGAGTTGTAGGCCCTTTTAGCTTTCCAATGACACTAAATAAGTGCCTATTTACTTTGGAGATAATTCAAGTAATGATTGATCCAAAACAGATAACTTCACAATTCACAAGTCATCAAAAACTTCTATTTTGGTTCACACACCTGTAACTTGTTAAGCTCAGTGCTCCCAACACAATCGGAATTAGAAAGATTCCTTCTGGGGATATTAAATTAGCTTAAAGAGCTAATGATTCCAAGTGAAATCACTTAAAATGATTGGTTATGTACAGAGCAATCAATTTAGCAAGTGTAACATTACCTCCGATTTTTTAGGATCTCTGTTGAGAATGACAAGTGAACACTTCGAGCTGCTTTTCTCCCAATCCACTGAATGGAATGTCTTCAAAATTTGTCAATATCTAGCAGACTTAGAGCTGATTCCAACAAGCCATAGAACATTGAAAATGGTGGAGTAATAACTGAGATATGAGCAAGACAAAAACACTGTTCTGAGTGACTTGACAGAGAGATCAATAGATATAAGCAATGATCTATTGTATTATATGACAATGTTGTACATGATCATTGGCATGATAATCAATGCCCAATGATAATAAGAAGTGTAGGCTATGAAGTGAGCCACACACTCTCTATAATGTGATCATCTAAGGCACAAGAATGACGAGCTTATATCGAGAGTTTTTACAATCTTTTTTATAGATGCTTTGATCAAATTTGAATTTGAATTCAAATTTGGCTCTCACTAAAAAAGTGATCCATTAATCTAGGAGATATTCTCTCTAAATGAAGTCGTAGCTTTTCATTATATCTAACTCCACGAGTTTAGTGGATTTACAAAGAGTCTTTTGATGTAAATGTCTTTTACAAAAGATAAAAGGTAACTATCCATAAGCAATGGTTCTCATGGGTCTTCAATCATTTGCACATAAAGACTTCTCATGCCTAGCCAAGTGTGTAGGCTTGGCACTTGCACCAATAGCTCCCCCTCAAGCCAAACTTCTTGGCTTGGTCTTCTTCATCAATCCTCTTGAATGTCCTGCAATCCAATCATAGCTTTAAACCTACAAAGTTTAGTACCATCAAGTGCTTTGGTCAATAAGTCTTCACATTGCATATTTGTTGATACATATGCGAACTGAATTTCCTTGCTCAATAGCTTCTCTCTCACATAATGATAGTGGACCTCTATATGCTTGGTCCTAGCATGATAGATAGGATTTGCTGCAAGATGCAAGGAACTTGTATTATCTCCAAATATCATTGGAGAGCTAGCATGTAATCCCAAGTCTGCATATAGCAATTTGATCCATATGGCCTCTTGAGTGTCACTGGCCAATCCTCTATATTCTGCCTCTGTTGAAGATAAAGCAACGGTAGGTTGCTTCTTCGAAGACCATAAAATAGGCTTATCACCTGCAAAAGAGAGAGAACCTGAGGTACTCTTATCATCTTTGCAACCTGCCCAATTCGCATCTGAGTATATCTTGATATCCAAATCTGAAGTATAAGGAAAGTAGAAACCTTGATTTTGAGTGCCCTTAAGGTACTTCAAAATCCTCTTGGCAGCTTCCAAGGGAGGTGCTCTAGGTTTGTGCATAAATTGATTAAGACACGTACTCCATAAGCAATATCAATCCTTGTCAATGTGGCATAGTTTAGGCTTTCCACTATGCTTTGGTATCTTGCAACATTCTCAAGCACATCACCTTCATGAGCACTTAATTTTTGGTTTACCTCCATAGGAGTGCTTGCTACCTTGGCATCTTGCAAGTGAAACTTCTTTAACATGTCCTATACATACTTTCTTTGAGTAATGTAAATTCCAGAGTTAGTATAGGCTAACTCAAGTCCAAGAAAATATTTTAGTGACCCTAGATCACTTATTTTGAACTCCTACATCATTTGATTCTTCATCTGCTTGATGCCATTAGCATCATTACCTGTAAGTATGATATCATCAACATACACACATAGGTATATCACCTCTGAATTACTTCTCTTAACAAACAGAGAAGTATCTGCTTTACTCATGTCCGCGATCTTGAAGGTATGGTTCCTCGTGATGAATCCTTGATCTTGAAGGTATGTAGTCAACCTATGGTTCCATGCCCTAGGTGTCTGCTTCAATCCATAAAGAGCTTTGTTCAGTTTACACACATAATTTACCTTGCTTTGGTCCTCATAGCCAAGACGTTGAGCCATGTAAACCTCCCCTGAAATCCAGCCATTAAGAAATGCACTTTTTACATCCAATTGGTACATGTTCCAATTCTTTGATGCAGCCACACTTACCAATACTCTGATGGTTGACATTTTGGCCACAGCTTAGAGGGTTTCTTCATGGTCAACTCCTTGGGTTTGTGCAAAACCCTTAGCCACAAGTCTAGCTTTGTACCTTCTTATTGATCCATGTGAATTTCTCTTGATCTTGTAGATCCATCTAGAACCAATTACCTTCATAGACTCCTTCTTTGGCACTAGCTCCCAAGTATCATTCTCCTTGAGTGCTTCAATTTCTTCATCCATAGCTTCCTCCCATTCTTCCTTGGTCTTTGCTTTTTCATATGATGATGGCTCTTCAAGTGATAAGTCTTGGGCAAGATAAATAGAATGCTTAGTAACTAAAGAAGTGTCATACCCATATCTGATTGGTTTCTTGCTCTCCCTTTGTGATCTTCTGATTGCTTGGTTAGATGATTCAGGTATGTCCTCTAACTCCTTCATCTTGACCTTTGGATTTCCATGCATTGAATTCTTCTAGGTTGATGATGTCCTCATCATCTGATTTGATGTCTTCAATCTGGTTTGGCTCCTCCTTGATGAGGCTTGGAAACTCCTCTTCCAAGTCATAAGGAAACTTTACTTTCCTGCATTCACTTTCAAACCAAGAATGATTCTCATCAAAGACAACATCTCTATTGACCATAAATCCTTTGTTGGAAGGATTATAGAATCTGTATCCTTTTTGATTTAAATCATATCCTATGAAGATGCACTTTTCTGCCTTAGGGTCTAACTTACCTATGATTTGAGATGGGATATGCACATAAGCAACACATCCAAAGATCCTGCAATGATCAAGTGATGGCCTTCTACCATGCCATCCTTCATATGGGGTCGTTCCATCAAGTGACTTAGATGGCAACCTGTTTACAAGATAAGTGGCAGTAGATACACTTTTTGCCCACAAATAATTAGGTAACTTTTTTTCATTTAGCATTGACTTAGCTGTTTCAACAATCAACCTATTTCTCCTCTCTGCCACCCCATTTTGCTCAGGGGTATACCTTGTTGTGATTTCCCTTTTGATTCCTCTATCTTGCAAGAATACATCAAAATCATTTGAGAAGTACTCACCTCCTCCATTTGACCTTAGTCTTTTTAGGCTTCTTCCTGTTTGGTTTTCCACAAGTACAAGATACTTCTTAAAGCAACTGAATACTTCATCTTTGTGCTTCATAAAATATAAGATAGTCCACCTACTGAAGTCATCAATGAAACATACATAATACCTTGATCCAGAAATTAAGGGATCCTTACTTGGTCCCCATACATCTGTATGGAGAAGCTCCAAGTAATCCTCATGCATGTAGCCTTTCTTTGAGAAGGGTAACCTGTGAGATTTTCCAAACTGACAAGCACCACATTTGTAGATCATGTGTTGCTTGGAACATTAGGTATCCCAAGCATACATTGATCTCTACATATTTGCTTTAAGGTTCTCTCACCAATATGCCCTAATCTCTTATGCCAAATTTCAAGCTCTGACAATGTTTGATCTTTGTAGCTATAAAGTGCAATATTCTTTGTATCTTCAAGTTCAAATGTAAATAATCTACCTGTCTTTTCTCCTTTGGCAATTCTCTTGAACCCATGTTGGGGATCCTCCACAAATGCTCCATATTTGCTGAACCTAACCTGCAAACCCTTTTCCACAATCTTCCCAACACTCATCAAATTCTTGGTGATTGTAGGTACATATAGAACCCTGCTCAACAGATTTCTATTTCAATCAAAGGTTTTAACATTTCCTACCTTGACCACTGAATGCTTGGTGTCATCACTTCGAGCTGATGTGATGAAACCTGGAGCTTCCCGATGACTACTCTAAAGTGGTGGGGTAGATATGTCTGCATGTATCTCGGAATCTCGATGAAGCCCTCGTCCGATATATGTAGAAAATGCTCACGGTAATAGAGCATTTTCGGTGGCAATGCATCCCTAGGGCTCACCCATGTCCTCTGTATGTATGTATGCCATATCTCCTGACGAATGACCCTATTCCTCTCCTGATGAGAGAGCGAGTAGGTGGGTGCATGTGAGTCGTACTGTAGTGGTGGTAGCCTGTCTATGTCAAAGCCGTGATGGGCCAGCCAATCTCGTGTCTGTGCATACCATGAGGAGGTGTTTCCTGCTAGTGCCATGTCCCGTGATGCCTGGAAAGCCCGATAAGCAATGCTCTCTGCATCCATGCTCCGGAGTCTGTGTAATAGGCATACTGTCTGTGTAATAGACAATGTATCCCTAGGGCTCACCCATGTCCTCTGTATGTATGTATGCCATATCTCCTGACGAATGACCCTATTCCTCTCCTGATGAGAGAGCGAGTAGGTGGGTGCATGTGAGTCGTACTGTACTGGTGGTAGCCTGTCTATGTCAAAGCCGTGATGGGCCAGCCAATCTCGTGTCTGTGCATACCATGAGGAGGTGTTGCCTGCTAGTGCCATGTCCCGTGATGCCTGGAAAGCCCGATAAGCAATGCTCTCTGCATCCATGCTCCGGAGTCTATGTAATAGGCATACTGTCTGGAATAGTGCCTCAACTAGCATCGGTGGTGCAGCGAGCTCTGCCCTAATGATATCATGTGGTACTGAAGGCTTGCTGCGGATAAGTCTGGAAATCATGAGGATCTGTGGCCTCTCTAATGCTGTCCATACTGATGTGGCTAATCCTTGTCCCCATATGGCTGCCCCATACATGAGCATTGGTGTAACCAAAGTGTCGAAGAGCCACCCCTTTGTGCGAGGCTCCTGAACATATGCCTGGTGGCACTGTCTCTCCATCAAGGCAAGTGCTGCATACCCACGTGTGATGCGGTCACGTGCTGCTTGAGACATAGAGAAGACCCCTGATGCTGCTGTAAATGTCACTCCCAAGTAAACATATGATCCGACCACCTCAATCGGTCCACCTGCTACTGTGAACAAACTATGTCTGCGTACCTGTGCTCATGTATGAAAGATCATGACCTTGGTTTTACCAAGGTTCACAGATAACCCTCTATGTGTGCAAATGCCATCTAGGCCATGTAGATGATGCTGTAGACCTTCTGCAAACTCTGAAACCAGTACAATGTCATCAGCGTATAGAAGAATATGGACAGTGGACCTGCGTGCCTCAATGCCATCACCCCCCTGCTGCTGTATGTAGTCCACTATCTCATCAATGTAGAGACCAAAGAGGGGTGGGTGAAAGAGGGCATCCTTGCTTCACCCCGATAGTGCTAGCAAGTGGATGAGATAAGCCCCCCGGACATCTGACTCTGCCAAATACTCTCTCATATAAGGCGTAGATCCCCCATATCATCTCCTCTGGAGCTCCGATATCAAGCAGTCGTCTGAAGAGGCGTCCCCTCCGAACGGTGTCAAATGCTTTGCGGAAGTCCACAAAGCAGCAATATAATCTCCTCTTCCTCACCCTTGCCTGGTCGATCAGGCATCTCAGAGTGAAGATATGGTCAATGGTAGAGTAATCTCGTCTGAAGCCTTCCTGTCCTGGAGCTCTGATACCCTTCCTCTCAGCGAGAGTACTCAACTCTGTCTCTAGTACCGCCCCATATAACTTGGCCAATATAGGGCCAATCATGATCGTCCGGTATGTAGCTAGATCCATAGTATCTCCTGACTTATGAATGGGCACTATGGTGTGCTCAGTCCATGAGTCAGGGAACCCTTCAACCAGTGCACGGTTGAAGAGGTGGGCAATGAGCGGTGCAAGGGTCGTGCCTCCGTAGATGAGGTGCTCAGCCTGTAAACCGAAAAGGTCATGGGCCCTTCCATGCTGTAGACGGGCAATAGAGAGAGAGAGAGAGAGAGAGAGAGAGAGAGAGAGAGAGAGAGAGAGAGAGAGAGAGAGAGAGAGAGAGAGAGAGAGAGAGAGAGAGAGAGAGAGAGAGAGAGAGAGAGAGAGAGAGAGAGAGAGAGAGAGAGAGAGAGAGAGAGAGAGAGAGAGAGAGAGAGAGAGAGAGAGAGAGAGAGAGAGAGAGAGATTTTAACGTCTATTAGAGACCAAAATCGGCCTATGAGACAAAACATATACATCTGTATGATCCAATCCACTGTGATCCCAAAAGGAAAATAAAGTGTGGGTAAAAAACAGAATATAAAAGGAGTGGATAATAGCTGGCATCAAGGGTATGGGGTGCTATGGGTATGCACTCTATATGCTCAATAGGTGGTCTACAAATATGATATGCATAGGGAGGGGAGGCTCAGTGGTGTCATAACGCGCTAAGTGCCTGGAGTGGGTGTAGGATATAGTGCATCGGTGGGTAAGGCATCGTGGCGATCCTCAAAATGCTCTGCACATCGAGATCGACAGGGGTGCGCTGCTGACATCTCTATATCTCCATATCATGGCATGTGTGAATCGCTTGAATCTCTCTCTAGTGGGGACTGGCTCTCCGGAGTGGGGGTCTTGGTCGTCGGCGTTGTCGTCTAAGCTCCTCTGCTCTCTGTAATGTGACACCCTGCGTCGAGCTGGGTCATCGGGTGGCGGAGGGTCTGAAAAAATCTGTAATAGAAGTCTAGGG
This sequence comes from Ceratopteris richardii, assembly GCA_020310875.1. Taxonomy (NCBI): domain Eukaryota; kingdom Viridiplantae; phylum Streptophyta; class Polypodiopsida; order Polypodiales; family Pteridaceae; genus Ceratopteris; species Ceratopteris richardii. The sequence continues at coordinate 81,943,156 of CM035425.1, read as the reverse complement.
GGCCAAGTGTATGTCCATCCGCTGCTGGAGAAGTGATGCACGGCGGCGTTGGAGCTCTACTAGGAAGCGACCTAGAGGGCGCTGGTCCTCCGTCTCCAATAAAGCCCTGATCTCTCTGGGCCCCCTGAAGAGCTGTGGGTAGCGGTCTCTGATGTCCTCGTATGCCTGGCATCTACATGTGTAGTGCTCCTCGTCCTCCACCTCCTCTCGGCATATCCTGCATAATCTCTCGTCCCTGGGGGTATGTGTCGCTCGCCCAACCTCAATCTCGAGCTGGTGTGATGATACTCTGAGCTGTCCAATGGCCACTCTCTTTGCTGGAGCCATGTATGTATCCATGTATCGTGGTCTCTGGATGAAACCATCCGCTGTCACAGTCAAGAAGTGCTCTCTGTAGTGTTGCCTCTTTGTGGGAAGAGGCTCCCGTGGTGCTATCCATGTCTCCCTGATGTGTATCTGTAGTAGGTCTTGATGGATGATCTTGTTCCTCTCAGAAGAGAGAGGGTAATGTAGGGGGAAGAGAGGTCATACTGAAAAGGGGGGAGATCGGTAATGCTCATGCCATGGTCTGCTAACCATCGGTAGATCTGTGCATACCATACTCTCTCATGCCTTGTCTCTACCAAATGTCTAGAGCTCTCAAATGCAAGCCTGGTGAGTCGGCTGGTGGGGAGCTCTCTGACTCTCGGAATAAAGGTCACCAGTTGAAAGAGGGCCTCCACTAGCATCGGTGGCGTGCCAAGCTCAGCTCGTATAATGCCGTGTGGAACGGAGGGCTTGCTGCGGAGCAAGTGTGAGATCATGGTGACCTGGGGCCTCTCAATCCGCATCCACATCACCTCCGTGATCCCTGGTGCCCATACTGCCGCTGCGTACATCAATGCGCGTGTCACTAGAGTATCAAGGAGCCGCCCCTTAGTTCGGGGCTCCTGAAAATGTGCCTGAAAGCAGCGTCTCTCCAATCTTGCAAGTGCCGCATAACCTCGCGTCAATCTATCTCTCACTGCCTGTGCCATGGAGAATACCCTTCTGCTGCCCGAGAAGGTGACACCTAAGTAGACATAGGAGTCCACTACCTCTATCTGTCCTCTAGTCGCGGTGAAAGAGGCGTGATGGCGTACTGTCCTTGAGGTATGGAAGATCATGACCTTGTTCTTGTCAAGGTTCACTGTGAGTCCTCTCTCCATGCAGAAGGTATCGAGCGCCTGTAAATGTGATTGTAGCCCCTCCTTTGACTGTGAAAGAAGGACAATGTCATCAGCATATAATAATAATGTGTACTGACGTACCTCCGAGGTCTCCTCCTAGCCCTCTAGCTTGCTGTATATAGTCCGTGATCTGTCGATGTAGAGACCAAAGAGAGTGGGTGAGAGAGGGCAACCTTGTTTCACACCAATGGTGCTAACAACCGGGGCAGCGTTGCCTGTGACTCGCGCATACAAAGCATGGATGGCCCATAGCATGTCTGATGGTATCTGTAACTCTTGGAGTCTCCGTAGTAGTCTCTCTCGAGGGACCATATCGAAGGCTTTGCGGAAATCCACAAAGCAACAGTATAGTCTCCGATTCCTCGCCTTCGCGCTCTCAATCAAGCAACGAAGTATGAAGATATGGTCGATAGTGGAAAAAGTGCGACGGAAGCCTGCCTGACCTGTTGCTCTGATGCCAGCTCCCTCAGTGTGCGTATTGAGCTCTGCCTCTAGTAGTCCCCCATAGATCTTGGCCAGGATGTGGCCTATCATAATAGTCCTGTAGCTCCCTAGGTCCATCATATCGCCGGACTTATGGATAGGTGCAATGGTATGCATAGTCCACGAGTCAGGTAATCCCTCAACCAAAGCACGGTTGAAGAGATGGGCGATCAGGTGGGAAACTACATCGACTGCGTATATAAAGTGCTCGCCCTGTAGTCCTGTGTGGTCTGCTGAACGGCCATGCTGTAGCCTATGGATAGCCTGTCATACCATGCCTACCATGAATAGGGTGGATATCACATGACGCGGTGTGGGAGGGATCGGCAATGGCGGCTATCCTGGGATGTCATATAACCTCTAGGCATATGTGTGCCAGGTCTGAGGATCTGCTATGGGTGTAGGTGGGCGTGGCTCGCGTAGGGCCCTCCACGAAGTAGTGCAATCCCTACTCATGAGAAGGTCAAACAGCTTTGCCTCCTGTCTCTCCTCGAAAGCTCGCCGCTTTCGGCGTGTGAGGGCTCTCATTTGTCGTGGTGCCTCCCTCTCTGTGATGGATCCCAAAATACTCTGTGCTCTGAGATGTCGGTATAGTCGTCTACACTCCTCATCGTACCATCTATTCTCGGGTGTATGCCCCAACCGTGTTGGATGTGTGGTGCTGTGGGTGGTGTATGGGAAGCTGAGAGTGGCGGATGTGTGGAGGATCGAGGAGAAGTGGGCGGGGAGGGTATCCAATGGGGCGGAGGGATCAAGGGAGTAGATGCGCTCTCGAACATGGGAACTATAGATATGTGCTAGCTAATGTCTAAAGTGAATGGTGGTATGGGCATGTGGTGGTATGGTGGCGGGGTGGGATATGCATGGTGCCTCGTATGGATAGGGCGAGATATGCGTGATCAGCTCCAATCAGTGTGGGTGGGATGGTGAATGAGGTGATGAGATGTGTCGCCTCCGGGGGTCCGATAACATAGTCTACCAGACTGCCTCCATGCGGTGTCGTGGGTGGAATGAAGGTTAGACCACCCGCGGTGGGCCAGGTCGCCATCCCATTATATATAATGAGACGGTGTGCTTCTCCCATCTGGAGTAGGTGTCGACCGGATGAGGTGGGTGTGGCAGGGTAGACTGAGGCTCTGAGTGTAGACTTGTCCTCGATGGTGCGAAGCATCTCAGGGTCATCAAAGTCATAGATATCACACTTGTGGCTCTGAGTGCGGGCATTGAAGTCTCCTACAAGGAAGACTTCGCCCATCCCGGTATACTCCACAATGGTGTCACTGAGGCAGTCATGGCGATGCGGTGTTTGGTCCCTCCCTCTCTGAGGGCTGCTCAGGGGAATGTGTGAAGCGCGAGCCGATGGGTGCAATATAGCATACGGCGAAATACACTGCTCTCTCCTCTGATAGCGGGAGGCGTATCCACATGAATCGTGCCTATGGGTCTCTGGCTACCACCTGTACCCTATGCTGTAGCAACTGTCTATAGAGCACGGCTACTCCTCCTGATCCTCGTGTGGTGTGCTTTCTCATCTGTCGGTGGTGAACTAACTCCCACATATAGCCCTCAATCCTCGGTACGCTCCTCCTCGGGCTCTCATGTGTCTCTGTCAAGACGATCATGTCTCTGCCCTCCATCACCTCTTCGAGGCATCATGGATGTGTCCACAAAGATCCATTGCAGTTCCAGACTGCAAAGCGCACCTCTTGCTGTGCTGTCTCACAGGCCGCGAATCCCTAGTCAATTGGTCGTCCATCAATGATGACACGACCGTTTCTGTATAGGGCACGATGTCCCTCCCGTCAAGCTCGGAGGACACGCGGCATGCATGCGCGTCTGTGCTCTACCTTAATCCGTGTGAGGTCGTCATCCAAATAGATCGGGGTGCCCGGTGTAGTGCGTAGTGTCGCTCGTCGTCTGAGGAAGTCTCTCCTCCTTGCCTCATCCGAGAGAGAGAGAGAGAGAGAGAGAGAGAGAGAGAGAGAGAGAGAGAGAGAGAGAGAGAGAGAGAGAGAGAGAGAGAGAGAGAGAGAGAGAGAGAGAGAGAGAGAGAGAGAGAGAGAGAGAGAGAGAGAGAGAGAGAGAGAGAGAGAGAGAGAGAGAGAGAGACTCATGTTAACGTCTTGTGGAGGCCAAACTTGGCCTACGAGACAAAAACTATATACAAATGTAGTAAACCTGTGTAGAAGATGAAATGAAATAAAAAGTGTATCGCTACACAAAGCTATATAGGGCTGGAAGAGGCTGGGGAGACGTGGCTCTGACTCTGCAGATAGTGGCCACCTAATACATGGGGGATCCATAATGTGAGTAGAAACACCCTAGCTACTGGTGATGGGTGGAGGTGGGTGTAGTATGTGATACATCGGTGGTGGTCTGAGTGCCTCCTGAAGGAAGACAACCCAGGGGATGGTGGTACGCCGATGCTCCATCATGTGGTTGTAGGCTGTCCTGATGCATGAGATATCCTCCTGATATAGTCGTGGTCGACGATATCCGCCCATGTGTGGTCGGCGCCGTGCTCTCTGTGCTGCTGCCTGGTGGAGCGTGAGCCCTATAGATGGACCTCTCTGATGTCGCTCAGCTCGCTGAAAGAACTGGGTAATGGTCTGCTGAGTACTCACCCGTGGCTGATGTGTGGGCTGTAGTGACCGCTCTCGCCTCTCGTATGCTGCTGTGAGAAAGCGTCCCAAGCGTCGCTGGTCTCCCATAGTCATGCACAACTCGAGTGACTCCTCTATCTGGAGGTGTGCTCGGTGGTCTAAGTATGCTGGGCATCTGATAACAAAATGCTCCTCACTCTCTACCTCTATCTCGCATACTCGGCACCACCTCTCCTCACGGGGGACTCCCCTGGACCGACCCCTCTCAATCTCGAGCTGATGTGATGAAACCCGGAGCTGCCCAATGACGACTCGAAGGTGGTGGGGTAGGTATGTCTGCATGTATCTCGGAATCTCGATGAAGCCCTCGTCCGATATATGTAGAAAATGCTCACGGTAATAGAGCATTTTCGGTGGCAATGTATCCCTAGGGCTCACCCATGTCCTTTGTATGTATGTATGCCATATCTCCTGACGAATGACCCTATTCCTCTCTTGATGAGAGAGCGAGTAGGTGGGTGCATGTGAGTCATACTGTAGTGGTGGTAGCCTGTCTATGTCAAAGCCCTGGTGGGCCAGCCAGTCTCGTGTCTGTGCGTAATACCATGAGGAGGTGTTGTCTGCTAATGCCATATCACGTGATGCCTGGAAAGCACGATAGGCAATGCACTCTGTATCCATGCTCCGAAGTCTGTGTAATAGGCATACTGTCTAGAATAATGCCTCAACTAGAGAGAGAGAGAGAGAGAGAGAGAGAGAGAGAGAGAGAGAGAGAGAGAGAGAGAGAGAGAGAGAGAGAGAGAGAGAGAGAGAGAGAGAGAGAGAGAGAGAGAGAGAGAGAGAGAGAGAGAGAGAGAGAGAGAGAGGCACACATCTTGTATTTCTTTTAATCCTCATTAACTCATTAAGATGGTACATATGTATCAGCAGAGAAATATTGGCATTGATATGGAGCGTCTTTTTCCTTTAACCAAAGGTTCTGAAGGTAGATTTTAAATAAGTATATTTTTATTTCTGCTGTTAATTCTGCAGCTGTACAGCTGTCCATTGATCATAAGCCAGATAGAGAAGATGAGAAAAAGAGAATCGAGGATGCAGGCGGAGTTGTCTTGTGGGGAGGTTGGTTTCTACTATTATATGTGCATCCTTCAGGGATATATTAAAGTGACAATGATCCACATTAGGAGTTTATATTGACATTTTCATACAGGTACTTGGCGGGTTGGCGGTGTCCTAGCATTATCTAGAGCTTTCGGGGACAGACTTCTGAAGCGATATGTAGTAGCAGATCCTGAAATAAAGGTTGGAGTGAATTCATGTCAGATGGTTTTTTTGTCTTGGTTTTCTTGTCATTGCCATTTCGAACCTGTGATGTGGTAAGAGGTTCTATGGACTGCATTTTGTTGTGTCTTATGTCCCTTCATCTATTGCAATATTGTGATAAACGAGTACCTCTATAGTGAGTTGCTTCATACAGTGAATGATTCTTATTCTTGAAGGATTAAATGATTCCGTTGTGATCCAAAGATTCATGGTGTTTTGATAATGTACAACAGAATATCCTCACTTAAGAATCTTATCTCAGAAATATGCTAAATTTTCTTAAGCCTGTGATTCAGACTCACTGGACTTAAAAGAGGGGTACAACTCAAGGAATAAAATGGGGCACCTATGGATATCTAGTGTTGGAATACTGCAAGAATTGTATCAGAATGTGGAAATTAGCTCGTATGATCAAAGCTATAGAAAATTACCCTACCCATAGCATCTCCTGGCCAGAGTCTGTTATAATTCTTGAAGCATGGTGAAGCATATGCCCGGTGAACACCTGTAAAAAGATGGCACATGGCCTTGATTGAAATCGGCTTGAGATGATGGGCATGATTTATCATATAATAATATATGATGAAAGGCACATTCATCTGTCCGAGAATGTCTTTCATCATCCTTCAATGCATCTCCACTTTATGCACACAAAATAAGTAAGAAAGACAATGAAAAGAAAGGGAAAAGATGTGTTAGTAAAAAGTATGTTTATTCAGTCATATATAATGTGTCAACTCCTAGGTAATTTAGGTTTATGATTTATATTCTGGACTTGGTTATCATATTTCATTGTCTGTTTAGAGTGAATTCATTAGATCGTTTGGCATTGAAGCAAAAGCTTATGTTAATTAATCAGCATTTTACTCACTGAATTTCAATGAAGGTTATTTGATGTATCACTTTAAAATGAATAAACTTTGTAAGTCTTTTGGATGGTAATGTTCCACAAGGACTCATATACATCAGAGAGAATTTTTTAAGGGGATTTGACTAGGATGTTGGGATCTTAGTTCCCTTTCCTGCCACTGCGCAAGTGGGGCTTTATAACAATTCCCGCCCGCCCCCCCTCCCCACCCACAACCCCCCAACCCCCCCCCCCCCCCCCCCCCCCCCCCCCCCCCCCCCAACAAAAAAAAAAAAAAAAAAAAAAAAAAACCCAAAAACCCTTTTCTGCTGCTGCCTGCACCCTGATAAAGAGGATCTCTTCCTTTGCATTTCTTCTGCTTGGTGCCCTTCAGGTGCCTTTTCTTGTGAGGAAACGATGGAGTCACCACCATCTAGTACTTTGGAAGGAGCTACTGCTTCTCTTCAGCCTTCTGTGGAGGAATTGGAAGCTTACTAAGCTTCCCTCAGATGTCTTCTGGCAATCAAGCACACCCAAATGTCTCTTCTGATGCCACCATTTTTCTCAGAGAATCCATTTGTGACCATGCTTTGGTCTTTCACCTCGAACATGTGGTCCTATATTCTACTATCAAGGTCCCTTTTGTGGTTGATGTTGTAAAGTCTCTTGATGAAGCCTTCAAGCATGTTTCTCCTTAAATAACATTCTATTTGGGCCAAGGCATTTGCGTATAGCTTTACCAATTCCAGATAGAGATATCAATTTCTTGGTTTGCATTTGAACCTTCCTAGCACATAACTTTTTGGTTGTATGGCTTTATTATGAATAACCTCCCTTTCAAGCCTCGCAAGGGCATACTCTTTTGTATGCACATACATGCTAACGTATAGATGCACACAATGATAATAATTACTATCATAGTTGCACACCATTTGGTGTCGTTCTATTTTTTGGTGCGATTCATGTGGTAAAAACCGAATTTTCCGGTGCTTGATATTTCTGAAATTTTTTTGGGAGAAAACCCTCGACATGGGCAGCAACATACATACATATATTCACACACACACACACACACATATACACATATATGTATGTATGTGTGTGTGTGTGTGTATATGTGTATATATATATATATATATATATATATATATAAGATTAGAACTGGAATTTGCTAGCATTAACATGATACGTATGCCTCATATTGATTCAAATATTTCTCATTTAGCAAAGTACGGCGTTGTTTGCTCTCAATTGTTTAGATTTTCTCGTCTATGTTCAAGCTTGTCTTCATTTGTAATTCAATGTTGTCAACTAATTTCTTTGCTTGTCCAAAAAGGGTATTTATTCAAGAAAGTTTCAAAGAAGGTAAGGACTTTCTTACTTCGTAACAAGTTCATTTATGGTTCTTCTTCTTTTCATGTGTTCAAATTAATCATTAGTAAATTCAATAGAAAAGGGGAACACTATTTGGGTTAATGATAAGGTATTTTGTGGTTCCTTCCCCCCCCTCCCCCTCCCCCTTCTTTTTCACTCTCCATTTATAGCTTCTTTCTAGTCTTTTTGTTCTTTTATGTTTATCATTATTATTATTATTATTATTATTACTTTTATTATTATTTTAGCTATTTCTTTATATTCAGTATTTTTATTTTTAATATATATATATTTTTAAAATTATTTTATATTTTTTATTTATTTATTATTCATTTATTTATTTATTTATTTATCTATATATTTATTAATTTTTAATTTTAATTTTTATAATTCTAATTCCTTTCTTCTTATTATTTGTTTGTTCTTTGTGCAAGACTTTATCATGGCTGAGTTTGCCCTTCACTTCCGGAAGTGATAGAAACTCAGTTCGTTGACTTTGTTAGAGATCTTGATTTAGAAAGACTCTTTATTAAAGTCTGCACCTACTCTAGGGCACTGATGACGGGAGTAGGGATGTCATAGCTATTTGCCCAAGCTATGCATGATAAAGTTTAATTCTGATACTTCTTGTTTAGGACAGACATAGAAGTTGACGATGCACATTTTATTTCGTTTTGTTTTTGTTTAATTTGCTTATATACATATATTTATATATATATAATCATTATTTATTTATTTATTTATGGAATTATTATTTTTTATTTATTTTCTTTTAATTTAAATTCTATTTTTATATATTTTATATTTTATATTTTTTATTTTAATTTGTTTCTTTTTTAATTTATTATTATTTAATTATTTATTATGTTTTTATTTTTTATTTTTTATTTTTTATTTTATTTTTATTATTTATTTATTATTTTTTGTTTTGTGTGTGTGTGTGTGTGTGTGTGTGTGTATGTGTTCGTGTTCATGTGAGTGTGTGTGCATCTCT
>CM035425.1:81926824-81931824 GCA_020310875.1 Ceratopteris richardii | reverse complement strand
GATTCCCAAGTAGGGTCTATAAACAGCAATCCTCTCCAGGCCACTAGATACTCTTGGATGACACGGTTTCTCAACCGTTTCCATCTCCTATCTTGTATCCTATTTGAAGAATGGTCTATGCTTTCAATTTTCTTGCAAAGAAACAATACCCTCTATTAGATTATCCTCTCTAGAAATATATTTTCTAAGTTTACTGACATGAAACATTGGATGGACTCTACAATCTGGAGGAAGCTCTAATCGGGATGCAACATTGCTAAGCTTCTTAACCATCTTCCAGGGTCCATAAAACCTTGATGAAAGCTTAGTGCACTTCCCTGTGGATAGTGAAGTTGATGTTGTTGATACTTGAAGTCTCCTTCTTCAAAGACGCTAGGAGATCTCTTCCTATGAGCATATTCTTTTGCCCTATTAGTTGCATGCTGCATCTTGCTTTCTTTATTTCTAAATTTACTTGGAGATTTGCTAAGAACTCTAAAGCACTAGGACATTTCTTTGGCATTACTATGATATTGGGAGTAGTAGGACTCATGGCATAATTCATCACAAAAGGAGACATGCCAGTCTCTTTATGATGTCTATCATTAGAAGCAAATTCTACTAATGTCAAATAACTATCCCAATCTGTCTGCCTCTTAGACACATATGCCCTTAATATGTCCTCTAGAATCTGTTAGATCCTCTTGGTCTGACCATATGTCTGGTGACCATTACTCATCTTCAATGACACTTTCAACTCGTGAAAGACAAATTTCCAAAAGTTTCGTGTGAATCTAACATCCTATTTGAAACTATGGATGTGGATAACCCATGCAGTCTAAAGACATGCTGGATGAATAGCTGTGCTACCTACTTGTGGAGCTTCTACCGTCTCCTATGTGAGTATGGAATGAGCCATCTTACGCAATTTGTCTACTAGTAGTAGGATAGCATCCCACTTCCTTTGGGTCTACGGTAACCCCTCTATGAACTCCATGGATACACTATCCAAGTTGTGCTTTGGAATTTGCAAAGCATGTAAAAAATGTAGTGTCTTAACCTTTTTCTGCCTTGTTGACCTGAAACAAAAAGCATTGTTGAACATATGTGTGGACATCTTTGGCTAATCTAGGCCACCAAAATGTTCTTCTAACTAGCTGAATGCTCTTGTCAACACAAGGATGCCCTACACAAGGAACATCATGGTTATCATGCATGACTTTTCCTCTCAAATCTCGAGAATCTGGTATGCAACCTTTCCTTTCCATTTGACTATTCTTGTCTCCATTGAGAAATTGGTATGCAGACTTGACTTGTTTGCTTTATGAGGAGAAGAAGCATATGGGATTGCCCCATCTCTTATAATAGAGTCATCATTGATGTCTGTAAGGATTTGTAACAAATGTGGATCTTCCACCTGTGCTTCCTTTATTTCTTGAAGCAATGAGCTTGCTAGAATTATAAAGCTCATTTGATACATTATCCGAGATAATTTATCATCTACAATATTCTCTTTGCCTCTTCTATATAGGATTTCCATATGAAACTCCTGCATGAATTCAATCCAATGAGCCTGTTTGCCTCGAAGATCTGACGAACTACAAAAGTACTTGAGTGTATGGTGATCTATGTATACCTTAAAGTCTGAACCTTAAAGATAGTGTCTTCAGACTTTAAGAGCATGCACCACTGCATACAACTCTTGTTCATGTACTTGCCAATTATGCTATGCACTAAACTTTTTACTCTCAAAAGCTATTTGCCTCTCATCTTTGCTCAAAACTACCCCTATGGCTATGCTACTAGCATGTGTCTCCAATTGAAATCGCTTTTGTGGATCCACCACTTTGAGTATAGAGCCTCTGAAATGGCTTGTTTCACACTATCAAAACTATCTTGCTTCCCTTGCTTCCATGGAAAAGGTACTTTGCCTTGAAGCAAATTCGGCATAGGTGTTGCTATCGAAATTAATTGTGCACTACCTGTGCACCTTGACACCCGACTTTGAACGCTTTGATCTCATCCATGTTGACCTTTGACTTTGAACCTGTTGACTTTGATTGGTTTGACTTTGACTGTAGTTGACTTTGACTACGGTTGACTTTGATCAATATTACTTTGATGGGCTCAACAGTTGCCCACTATCTAATGGGCTTTCCGTCTCGGAGAGCTACATCGAAAACTCTGAGGAGCAAAATCTTTAAAGAGACACTTGAGCAACAACCACACCAGGAGCAGTAAAGAACAATACAACACGAGAGAAGAACCAAAAGTAGAGAGATTGCATAGAAAAGCAAAGGAGGGCGAACGAGAGGTAGAAAGAGGGGAGAAGGGAGGGCTGAGGGGGCTGAGATTGATAGGGCAGGGAGGGTTAAGGATGGGGCTGGGTAGAAGGGTAAAGGGAGGGTGAGGGATAAGGATTATGGGCTCTGTAGAGGGCCGAAATTATCAAACAGAGAGCTACAAGGGTGGCATATGGGAAATCGGGAAACATAAGGTAAAACAAAGTGAGAATATACGAAGTGGCCCATGTGTTTAAATAATAACAGGTGATAAATGTGCTCAAAACATTTGGTTTTTGACCAAAAGTCAGAGAAAAAGTGGGATTTTGGAAAAATTAATGCAAAAAATGAGTCGAGAGGTTGCAAAATACATGAAAATGACCCAAAGTTTGAAAAAAATGGCCATCCGAGGCGCAATTCGGAGCCAAAAGCTTTGGACCATGAAAAAAAAAAAATTATATATAGTTTAAGAAAGGGGGGGGGGGGGGGGGGGGAACGGTGGGGGGTGGGTGGGGAGGGGGCAGTGGGGGGTGGGTGGGGGAACGGTGGGGTGCAGGTGGGGGAACGGTGGGGAGGGCGGTGGGGGGTGGGTGGGTGGGGGTTGGGTGGGTGGGGGAACGATGGGGGGTGGGTGGGGGGACGGTGGCGGGCGAGGGGGGGTCGCTTTTTTTTTGGGGCAAGGGTGAGGGCATTTTTTTTTTGGGCGAGGGCGGCTTTCTTTTTGGGGGGGGGGGGGGGGAGGTGAGGGTGGGGCGGGTTTTTTTTTTTTTTTCTTTTTTTTTTTTTTGGGGCGAGGGCGGGATGGGGGCAGTGGTCTTTTTTTTTTTCTTTTTTTGGTTGAGCGAAAAATCTGTGGCTGCCCATCCCCCCCTGCCCCCCCTTTTTTTTTTTTAAATGAAAATATCCAAAATTGGAGAAAAATACCCAAAAAAATCCAAAAAAATCCAAAAAAATCTCAAAAAATTCTCAAAAAATTTCCTACAGGTCTAGGCTAATTTCCTCATTCAAAACCACAGAAAAATGCTAGAAAAATTCTAAAAATATTTGAAAAACTCCCAAAAATTTCCAAAATTTGTATGTATGCCAAGGACTATGAAAGGGTTGCTAAATTTGCTAAATTCTCAAGGAACAAGCAAAAATGACATGAGAAGGCTATGTACAACTTGGACAGATTTGGCGATTTCGAGGTGATCCATGAATCTTCATTTGTGCTGATGATAGGCCTTGAGCCTTGATATATTGACCAGTGGCAAGGCCTCTCCTTTTAGCGTCTCTAACTCCACCACCCCAATTCAACATTGTTTTAACTCGATAAGGTCCTTCCCAGTGTGGAAGCCATTTTCCCCTTAGTTGTAAGACAAGAAGAAAGATACACATTGGAAGCCTCTCTCGATTGATTATAAGAAGACAAATACAATGGTGATGCACAATACAATCCAATGCTTCTGTGCAAAATCCCACAGAGTGCTCAATCACAAAATACCAAATACCCAAGGGTCGTGTTGCTGTCAGCCTTCTCTGCACCATACCTCCACCTTCTCCAAGCTTGCACTTGTGCACACCTTGCACCAAGCTTCCAATAAGGGGGAGGGATGGACACCTTCTGTTGGCACGCGCACAGCTTCAATGAGACCTTGGGATCCTTGGGGTGAATAGCTTAACGCTTCTCTGCATACTTCTTAGTCACTCTTCACGCACACCTTGCACTTCACTTCTCTTCGTCGCACATTGTGTGTCTCTTGCACTTCTCTCTCTTGCCTATCTTAGACTATGCTCACCTTGCTTAGTCTTGCTTGGTCCAAGAATAGTCCTTCCCTTGATTTGAGTGTCGATTCACGTACGCTCCTAACTGCAAGAGTATCTTGATGCTCACTTTGATGTCTCAAGATTGTCTCCACAAGTGGGCAGCCAACGAATCCCTATTTTGTCCTGTAGTGACTTTAGATTAAAACAAAAATTTTAATTGGGGGGCCATACTTTCACTTCTGCGTACGTTGCCGCTTCACATACCTTCACATTTTACCTTTTAATTCTTCACTTGTGCACTTAAGAGAGGGTTCACATGAACTTTCCAAAACACTTTAAAAACACTTTGAACCTTAGGGAAATTACAGAAATACCTCTGTAACCTGCAACCAACTTTTTGCAATTTACCCTTTGTGAATAATTAATTGTGCACTACCTGTGCACCTCGACACCTGACTTTGAACGCTTTGACCTCATCCATGTTGACCTTTGACTTTGATCGGTTTGACTTTGACTGTAGTTGACTTTGACTACGGTTGACTGTGATCAATATGACTTTGATGAGCTCAACAAAGCATTAGTTTCTCTAGGTTCTGAACCAATCATGAGATATATAAATTCACATAGAATCTAAGGTTTAAGATGGTTTCCTTTGTGTCCATGACAAAAGCTGTTTTATGTAATCATGTTCTAGCCACTCTTCAATCTATTTTTCTATATACAATTGCTCCACCTAGAGCATCAAGAACATCATCTATCCTAGGCATGGGGTATCTATGCTTGACGATTATCTTATTGAGTGCTCTGTAGTCTACACACATTTCATAAGATCCATCTTTCTTCTTTACTAGAAGAATTGGTGTTGCATAGAGCAAATATCTGGGTCTGATCAGCCCTTTCTTCATGTACTTGTCCACAATCTTGTGGACTTCATTTTCCTCTTGCAAACTCATACGAAATGATGGTCGAGCAGTTTGACTCGTTCTTGCACCA
>CM035425.1:80284324-80441824 GCA_020310875.1 Ceratopteris richardii | reverse complement strand
TCAAATGTTCTAAAATGTCCATATTGTATCAGATGACTAGTTTGGATCCAGAGGAGAGAATGGCATGTCTTTGCACTGAGTGCAAGTATCAAATTTATCGAAAACGACGGATTTGTACTCCACATGTTAGAGAGTATGGATCCTTTGATAAAAGTCGACTAGAAAACCTACGCTAACATTCACATGCTCCCATAGGTGAGTAGATGGACCCAAACATCATTGCACTCGTAACCTCACATGGAAAAAAGAGAACAAAAAAGGAGTTAGACATACAAGCAAGTACTAATGGTATTACACGGAATGAACATATGGAAGAAATGCTCAAAGCATTTTATGAGATGGACGAAGATCATGATGGTGGAGAAGATGTCGAGAGTTTCATGGATACAACAAAATTTCCACTATCAGAAGTGGATGAAGAATATGAAAACATGCAAAGACTATCTCGTTTACCAATTTACAATGGAGAAAAGATATCTGTACTACGTGTGTCACTCACAATGCTCAATTTGCAATCCATTTATGGATGGTCAGATAGTAGTGTCACTGAATTGTTCACGTAAGTGGATTTGAATTAAACTTTCATTATTGTATCAAAATAACTTTATTTACTAATATCATTCTAATTGCTTATTCTTCTTAAAGATCAATTTTTGCCAGAGGGCAATGACATGCCTCCAACATGTGGAGATGCAAAAAAACTTTTACAGTCCATTGGAATGGATTACACTAAGATTCATGCTTGTCCAAATGATTGCATCCTCTTTCGGAATGAGTATGAGCATCTCCACGTATGTCCAATGTGTGGAGCAAATAGATCTAGAGAAGACCTTGTAGGGGAAGCGATCCCTGCAAAGGTTCTTCGCCACTTTCCTATCATTCCATGAATTAAGAACATGTTTAGATGCAAATCTATAGCTAAGTTAATGTCATGGCATGCAAAGAGTAGGTCTATAGATGGTGTAATGCGAGTGCCTGCTGAATTTGATGCTTGGAAGCACATAGATAGTAAGTGGCCAGAGTTTTCTAGTGAGCCTCGATCCATACGTCTAGGCGTAGCTTTCAGCTCTTCATGGAGCATATGGCATGTATGTTTGGTCAATTATAACATTCCACCATGGTTGGCCATAAAGAAAGGTCATTTATTATTAGCTCTTATTATACTAGATAAGTATCAGGTAAAAAACATGGATGTATATCTTGCACCACTTGTGGAAGAACTGTGCATTTTATGGGATGGGATTGCTATGCGTGACATGTATCAACCTATAAGAAGGCAATGAAGTTTTGCATAGTTAACTCTGAGCCTATGCAGAAGTGGTTAGAAAAGTATGAGCTTGCCAAGGAGACCAACGCAAAGGAAAGAGCTCAGTTTCAAAGGAATCGTTCCACTCGATTTCTGCCTCTTCTACAAGTCTTCGACCTCTTTCAACTTTTCCAACGAGTAGATGGCTAGATACAACAGTTTCACAAGCAAAGGCAGCAAGTGAAGATATCTTTGAAGAAGAAGAACTCGCAAAGGGATGTGATTGGGAGTATAATAAATATGATGCACTATGGTCTCATGGACGACACTTTCGGATCCCACGAGTAGATAAAAATAGATCTACTTTTTGATAGTGGGGTGATGGTGAACTTTTTGCAAAAAGGTAGAGCGAGTGCAAACAATGATAATGCTCAAGAGGGCCAGCTAGATTATTATGGAGTGATTCAAGATATCTTGAAACTATCTTTTAGGAAGTTTGATTACTTTGTTTTTTATGTGAAATGGTTCAAAGTAGTCACCTCTAGAAGAAACGCAACAGTGAGGCGGGATAAAAGCGGTTTGGTTCAAGTGGACTCCACAAAATTATAGACGGACAAAAGAGATACATTTGTACTTCCCGAACACTATGAGCAAGTTGTTTTTATACCAGATTCAAAAGAAACAGAGTGGCTATTTGTTTTGAAAGTCGTCCCACGTAGTAGAAGAATTTATGAGAACATAGATGTAGAAGAAAGTCCATCTGTAGTGGACTTAGAGATCCATTTGATAGTCAAGAAGGAAGAGATCATTGTTCGAGAAGAAGAGGTCATTGAAGAAGACGAAATATAGGATGAAGCAATAGATGATGATCAGGAAGAAACTAGCATAGCAAGTGATTTGGAAGTCGTCAATATAGAGATAGATATTCTCGGTGCATCGGATATCCAAGAGGATGCTAGAATAGAGAAGTTTTGAATCAAACACTTATACGTACTAATTTTTATCTATTTTTTTGCTAGGTTTTTTGTACATTACCATTTCTCTATATTACCTTTCTTAAAGCATATGCTAATTATTTGAGTTCTTTTATTATAGAGCACGATGGGAGATAATCCTCTAGTCACTCCACATTCCATGATAAAGGAGCAGTTCTTAGAGTTCATCTTTCAGGTACCTCCCATGTATATGGTCGTTGTGTCATAGTATTGGATCGCTCGTGGTAGCACTCCCCCCGGTTTCACTCCTGGTAGCCTCAGTCCTGCCAGTCTCACTCCTGCCAATCTCACTCTTGCCGATGTCACTCCTGCTAGTGTCACTCTTGCCAGCGTCACTCCTGCAGGTGGTGCTACTTCCCCCGGAGGTATGTCTCTTAGCTTTATGACTCCACCATGACTATCTTTTCAGCCATCCCCTACTAGCTCTAGTAGTAGATATGTGCGTTCGATACCTCAATGCGATACAGGTTCTAGCCCATCTCGTAGGTCGAGGTCACGCTCTCAAGCAGGAGGTTCTAGGAGTGGATCTACAGGTAGGTCTGGAGGAGGCGGCTATTGTGGAGGCAGTGCGACAGACATTGTGTTGCCCACTTCTAATCCTACGATGAGTACCTCAGATGTAGGTATGCCACGTGGAACACCACGTACACCTTGGGATGCTCATGACCATGATGACTCCAGGGTGTATAGTATCCAAGATGGAGCTCTAGTGACGGATGCAACCGGAAAAGCAATGCATGCACGTATACGATGGTTTTGCTCCATACAGTCTGGACACTCTATAATGTTGAAATGGAGTGAACACGATAAAGATCAGAAAAATTATATCGCAGAGATAATTTATCAGGAGTTCGGACCAGCCGATGTGCAGCCTCTTATCAGTTCATAGTGGATTCTACACACCGCACGTGAAATTATGTCCCATCAACGATTCGAGGCTCATAATGCTTTTAGAGCACGCTTACCAAAGGTTGTATGATTAGATGCTGAGGAGCTGAGGATTGGGATATGATTTGCGACGAGCAACACTAGACTCCTAATCGATATCGCTAGCAACGAGATGCCACAGCCACACGTTTAGATACGATTGGACCGTCACATTTGGCAATGGCAGATATGACACGATGCATCACGAGTTTGTAAGTACCATTTGGTTTATTGAATTATTTATGTTAAGATTCTCATGTATGTTCCTCTAATGTTTTGTATATTTGTTGCAGGAGTTGGCAATGGGTCGTCCTCCAACACGAACGAAGGAGGCTTATGGATATCATCATGGATTGACTGCACTATTGGAGGACTTGGAGGGATGCCGTGTGTAACATAATCCTAGTAGGAGATGGTTGAACTACACCCTAAGAGAGAGGATTAGGAAGTAATCCTCAACCATGGCTTTTGGGGCAAGTGGTTAGCCCATCACATTCCTAACCAAGAGGTTGTGAGTTTGATTCCTTGCATTGGTATCAGAGCCTAGGAAGTAGGCTTGGGCAAGGCGGCACGGCGCGGCACGTTGCAGGGTACACGGTGTCAGGGTACATCCAGGGTACATCCTACCAATCCCATAGCTGGTTAGGGTACATTCCCTAGGGAGTTCAAGGGGGGAAGAATGTAACATAATCCTAGTAGAAGATGGTTGAACTACACCCTAAGAGAGAGGATTAGGAAGTAATCCTCAACCATGGCTTTTGGGGCAAGTGGTTGGCCCATCACATTCCTAACCAAGAGGTTGTGAGTTTGAGACAGGGATTGGACCATACACCCCCGAGAAGGTTGCCATAAGCCACGACGTCTGAGCCGTCCGACTCATCTTCTCAGAAGCGCAAGTATTAATTCTGTCGTGATTTGGTTGTGAGGAGAGTGATCTCTCAAGCATGTGGTGGTCGTAAACCTTGTTCTCTTGCACCGTGGAGTCGTTTCATGGGAGTGTTTGCGATCATGAGGTGATGAATTTATAAACTTGGTTTTTACTTGTTGTTTGTAAATATCATATGAATTTATCTCATTTCATGAATGTTCTTTGTTGCAAGACTCTTGATATGGAACATTCTTTGCATATGTATGGTAGTGGCACACCAAAATATTGTATTTGATTTTTATATGGCAATGCAATGCTTTGCCACATTTTGTAAAAGCGTCATATATGACAGTGGTTTGCCACACTCTTGTACATGCTTCATTTATGAAATATATAACTCTTTCTGTACATGGTTCATGGTTCATTCTGATTATCTCTTTTGTGTACAATAATATTCTATTTTATGAAATCATATTTTGGTTGACATTAGAGTACACATCACATGTACTCGATTTTTTTTGGCTAGAGTGTATTGTCTTTTGCTAAGCAACATCATGGTAATGTTGTTGTAGCAAAAGACAACGCACTCTGCTCAAAAAAAAAATTGCAGATATGGTCGTTGGTATAAGTGATGGTACTCCCAGTAATGCCATCGGAATAAGCGTCAGTACACTCAGCGGGCGCCGGTATACGCGATGGTATAGCCAGTAGAGGCGTCAATATGAGCATCAATAATATCGGCATTTACACCGATGGTTATACCAATGCTCATACCGACGGTTATACTAACGCCTATATTGGTGCTTTAATTCGGATGCGCATACATACACCTATATGGAGATCGGGGCTAAAATGTGTGCGTTCATTTCCCTCAGTAGAAACCTTGGTATACGTCCTATCTGTTATAGTGTAAAAAATTGGGGGTAAGCTTTGGATTGCTAAACTTATTTCTCATAGTATAGTTGATCATTTTAGATGATTCCACTTGTAATCATTAGCTATCTAAGCTAATTAAGTTCCCTCAAAAGGAATTTCATCAATTGTTAGTGTACGGTGAGCATTGAGCAAAAGAACCAGCAGGTGTGTGGACTAAAATAGCAAGTTTTGTAACACGAGCTATTCATGAAGTAGTTCTTTTTTATTCAATTGTTTCAAGCATCAACTCCAACATACATTGGTAATTTCTTGGTGTCATTTGCAAGCTAAAAGGGTCTACTACATAACCGAGAAGTGTATTAGGGCAGGTACAAAGCAGGTTTTAGCAGTACCACCTCACTTCCTTGAGGTATCCATCCACCTCTACCAACATAGTACCCATGGGACCCCCCTTATCCCACAAGAATAGGGGTTTACATAACTGGGTTAAATTTCCATCACAACTACCATGGGGTAGAACAAACGGTGGCACATCAACCACAAGATACAACTTTCCTTGTTAAACATGTCTCTTACATGATGTGGGTGGGGATTGAACCCTCGCCTCCGCCTCAAGAGGTGAGAGACCCAACCACCCGGACAAACAGCCTCGAACATAAATTTACATATTGAGGTATGCAAGCAACGTATTCATTAATATTCACTCTCGAAAAATCTTCCATTTAATGGTGCCTCTTCCCGAAGAAAGTCGCATCTGAGCAGGATCCTCAGCCCTGCACGACTTAACAAATTCTTGTTCTTCTAATGGACGACTACTTGCTCAAATGCTCTGTAAATTAGATAAGCGCGCCTCTGCTGAGCCGCACATATTAAGACACGCCTCTGCTGAGTCGCACATATTTCATACTTCCAAACCGAACCCTGAAAATCTTTTCGCCAAAAGATCTCCGACATCCTCTGGCCTTTTGGTGCCGTCTCTACTCGTCTGTATTCATGGAATTCATGCGCTTAGAGTGGTCGTTTCAAGGTCAAATAAATGAAGGATGTGAAGTTTCCGGAAGTGAGATGGAGAAAAAGAAATTCAGATACTTTGTATACTCGATGCAGATGTGTACACAGTACAAGCATGATAAACATAAAAGACTATCAACCCTCACGCATGTACATGCTTCGGAAATAAACAAAATGCTATACACAGTAACTCTGTTAGTGTTACCTTTATGGTAATGATGTTCATGAAGTGATCACCTATCGCGGTGAGATTGGCGTTCACAATCTTCGAGTCCAGTGATTCCAATGCTCTTGACAGTCTTACAAGAATGCAAAGTATACGGAACTGATGAGTGTTAGCTTCCATGTTGGACGTGTGTATCTGCGGTATGGAGCAGCACGGAATACATTTGCGTTATGTTATCAGCAGGAGCTTTCACCCCGTTTCCGGATAAGAAGCATTACACAGTTTAGCAAGCATACACACATGACTGCAAAGTCTATGCAGAGAGGTTTAGATCGAAGGTGGACCTGCAGAACACCGTGGAGGGTCGTGTTTTTCGCTTGTTTTTTTTGCATTTTGTTGTCCTGATCACGCTCGGCTGCACAAGGGGAGAGGGTTTTCAAGGAACCTTTCTTGCTACAGCGTAGAGCAAGGATAACTTTCTGCATTGTTTTCACTTTTTTTTTTTTTAAATAAAGGAAGTTCGGCCTTCTCGAACTTGAATTAATTAAAAGAGACAAGGGGATTAGTACCCATGTGATCCCCCGAATTCCACAGAGTGAGAGTAGCTTTTACAAAATTGTAGGCATTGTTTTCACTTTTGTTTTTTTTAAAGGAAGTTTGGCCTTGGCCTACTCTCCCGGACTTTAATTCAAATAAAGAAGAAAATGGATGGGACTAGTGCCCATGGGACCCCCCAAATCCCACAATGCAGGGGACAAGTTCGATAAGCTAGAGGGCATTACAAATGAGGCGTACAAATCTATCATCTCCCTAGTGCCGGACCCATTTGGGTTTCAGCTTGTTATCAACAAGGAGATAAATACAGTGGTGCCTAAACGGTGGAGAGCTCTTAACCTGGGAGTTTCTTTTACCTAGAAGAAACAAGGATTTCTCAATCGACCATTCCTTTGGGGTTTGGCCAAAGTTGACAGCACATCGCTCCCTCCAAATCTTCCAAAGAGTCTCACCCCTGATGGCATTCCACAGCCTCGATGAGCAGCCAACCGCCTCACCCAATAGCACCTGTTGCCAATTGATTTGGTTCATTAGTCTCAAAACCCGTGTCACGTGATGCCAGATAACACGGGACTTGGGGCAATCGAAGAAAAGGTGAACAAGATCTTCGATGCGTCGATGGCACTGCTTGCACCATGGGGGCACACCACAATATTTGTTGGCCCTTGCATTGTACCAGATACCCTTATGCAAGATCTGCCACATGAGAACGGACTTTTTGATCTCAATTAGGGGGTGCCAAATAGACATGAACTTTAGTTCCCATCAAAGTTTGGTCCAAGAAAGGCACCACACCTTGTTAAGGGTGTGATGACCATCTAAGTTCTCTTTGAAGTTGGGAATTCTGAATAGTTTCTTACCATTTCTCCATTTAAGGCCCTCCAGGCAAGGAAGATCCTGTTGGCAGAGAAGGCGGGTAGTTGAGCGGTCCGACACTAAACACCTGTTTTGAAGAAGAGTCCATTCCTCGAGGGTAACTCTATGTCTTGGGTCTAAGTCTTCAAACCTGATCCACTGTCAGGTCTCTTGTTTCCAGAGCTGTTTCCACTATTTGAACCCCTTGTTTCATAGCCGCTTAGCAGTTTGGAGGTTTTAAGACTCCACTCCCCTAATGCCGATGATCGGGAACCACATAGATTCATGTTATCTTATCCCACCTACCCACTTCCACTCATCACTGATTCTGATGAATTGTTTGGCCTTGTTCCAACTCTTCCATAAGGAACACACGAGGCTAGATCCTTTAGGGGACATCGGGTGGGGGGAGAATAGAAGCGTGAGGTTCCCAATGTCTTTCCAACCAGGAAGACCAACTAAGGTAAGGTCCTTCAAGTTTTTGAAGATCAATTTAGCCCAAGAGGACTCACTATTGCTCCAAGCCTTGATAAACCACTTTACTGCCAACTTATCAGCCCACCTAGCGATATCCAAAATACCCAAGCCCCCCGAGTCTTTCGAGCTAATGCAAGTTTCCCATTTGATTTTGGGAATACCCTCCTATTGGGGTCTCCAGTCCATAGGAAGTTTCTACAGATTCTTTTCACTTTGGCCAATTCTTTATCTTTAGGTCTCCAACACGAGATAAAGTAAATAGTCATAGAAAGCATAAATGTGTTAACAACCATTGCACGCCCTGCCAAGCTAGCTTGCATACCTTTCCAATGATTTTGTTTGTTATTGAGTTTGGATAGCACCTAGTTCCACCGTTGGTCCATTGAGATTTTGAAGGCCATCAAAATACCAAGGAGATGGAAGACTTGACCACTAGGGATAACTTGACACCCCTGATCAATCAACAGTTGGGGTGGAGGCCCATGGATAGCTCTGAAAGTTGTTTTAGCATGGTTGATTTTTGAACCTGATGCCACACAAAATGTGTTGAGGCAACTCCAAAACACCTCAATGCAGTTGATATCGTTAAGTACAAAGGCATTCATGTCATTGGCAAAGAGTCTTGCAATCATTTGGCCTATCGTAGAGGTAGGGAAAGACCCTTAAGATTGCCAGCATCCATATGATGCTTTAATATGCGACTGAGGCCATCCAAGGCGATAGCAAAGAGTAGTGGAGCCAATGGGCAGCCTTGCCTGATAGATCTTTTTAAACGTATAGGCTCAGAGAGCTTACCATTGATGTTTATTCACGTTGAAGGGTTTTCGAGTAGAGTGGAAACCATCTTCGTGAACTTTTGGCTGCATCGAAGATCTTTTAGTGATTGAAGAATAAAGTCCCATTCCAATCTATCATATGCTTTGTCGAAGTCAATCTTAATGAATACCAGATCTTGTTTAGACTCCTCAGCAAATGCAAGGCCTTCCCAAATATCAACAATTGCTTCAAGTATAGATCTACCTTTGATAAAACCTTTCTGGTCCTCACAAAGCCATGACTTTAAATGACAAGAGATTCTGTTGGCAAAAACTTTGGCGATTATCTTGTATCTAGTTTGGAGCATGGTAATCGGCCGCGAGTTTTCAATTTTGTTCTTATCTCCCCTTTTGTGAATTAACTTGATGACACCACTATTGAGACACTCAGGGAGGGCACCGAAGGTGGGAGCCTCTTTCCACTCGAGACGCAGCGGGGTGGCCACCACGTGCTTGAAGGACTTGAAAAACTCATTGGTGAGTCCATCAAGGCCCGGACTTTTTCCATTGGGAAGAGCATCAATAACCTCGATAATATCGTTCTCTGAAATGTTAGCATCTAACGAGAATTCATTTTTTTGTGGGATTCTAGGTTGAGTAACCCTTGAGATGGTTGCCATGTAGTCACACCTATGCGGGGAAAGAGGAGTCGAGACCCCAAGAAGATGGGTGAAGTGCTCGACAATGATAGCTCTATTCTCAACTTCCGTGCTATATTTGATCCCATTGTTGTCGACCAAGAAGGGGATGGCATCCCTGGCTTTCTTCCTTTTAAGGATGTTACACATCTCTTTCGATGGTAATATTGGGCACGATTGCTCTGAGTGTATGTGTAGCTTGTAGGCTTGCTTATGATTCACTCAGTGCGTGTTATCAGAAGATATGAGTCAAAATGTGCACATGCACGCGCATCCACGTACGAAATGTAATAAGTCTTCACTCAACACAGCCTTTTTGAACGACCCATAAATTTACATATTCAGGTATGGAATCAACATGTTCATTAATATTCATTCACGGCACCCGAAAAAAGTCGCATCTGACCCCTGCACGACTTAACAAATTCTTGATCTTCTAATGGACGCCTACTTGCTCAAATGCTATGTAAAATAGATAAGCGCGCACAAACCAAATGAAGACACGACTCTGCTGAGCCGCACATATTTCATACTTCCAAACCGAACTCTGAAAATCTTTTCGCCAAAAGATCTCCGACATCCTCTGGCCTTTTGGTGCCGTCTCTACTCGTCTGTATTCATGGAATTCATGAGTGATCGTTCCATCTGAAATAAATGTAGGATGTGAAGTTTCCGGAATTGAGATGGAGGAAACGAATTCAGATACTCTGTATACTCGATGCAGATGTGTACACAGTACAAGCATGATAAACATAAAAGACTATCAACCCGCACGCATGTACATGCTTCGAAAATAAACAAAATGCTATAAACAGTAACTCTGTTAGTGTTACCTTTATGGTAATTACGTTCATGAAGTGATCACCTATCGCGGTGAGATTGGCATTCACAATCTTCGAGTCCAGTGATTCCAATGCTCTTGACAGTCTTACAAGAATGCCCGGCGCGTTGTCGCAAAGTATACGGGGCTGATGAGTGTTAGCTTCCATGTTGGACACGTTTATCTGCGGTATGGAGCAGCACGGAATACATTTGCGTTATGTTATCAGCAGGAGCTTTCACACCGTTTCCGCATAAGAAGCATTACACAGTTTAGCAAGCATACCGTTTCCGCATAAGAAGCATTACACAGTTTAGCAAGCATACACACATGACTGCAAAGTCTATGTAGAGAGGTTTAGATCGAAGGCGGACCTGCAGAACACTGTGAAGGATCGTGTTTTGCGCTTGTTTTTTTTGCAGTTTGTTGTCCTGATCACGCTCGGCTGCACAAGGGGAGAGGGTTTTCAAGGAACCTTTCTTGCTACAGCGTAGAGCAAGGATATCTTCCTGCATTGTTTTCACTTGCATTTGAAGGTCTTTCACGTATTTAATCGCGTCGCCGACTATAGATGCCTTATCCATCTACACTCACAATGGAGCATCATAGTGAGTCTCCTTATATGAACCTTGTGACGAAACTATGGCACATACAGAGAACAGGCTCATATTTTTTACCTTGGTAATATTGGGCACGATTGCTCTGAGGCCGTACAGACTTTCATTTAACTTCATCCTTCGCTTCCTCTCCGAAATCAGGTTTTTTGATCGTCGATTCGAGCCTTCAGCGCCATGAACATCCCCTTCCGTCGCATTGTTGATGCTCGACAAGTATCTCCTTCTCATGAACGGAAATCTCTGTTCGTTGAATATTTGCTGCTTTTGCCTCGATGCCGTTCCATCGATTTCTTTAATCTCCTGAAAAGGCAAGGAATCTGCTGACGTGTGACCGAATAGAAAATAAGGTCTATAACCTTTGCGTTACCGATACTGTCTTCAGCTGGAGTTGCCATACCTCCGGCGCGCAAAAACTCATTAGTGGAATGAATGCCCGTAACTTTCACATGCTCAGGGGAGCTACAGATCATGGAAGTTGTGTTCCAATCAATTGTTCAAGGGCATCATCCATGCTTTGAGGGTTGTAGAAAGATCTGGTGGAGTAGACTTCAGCAAGAACACGTCCAGCAGATCAAATTCCCCCACGGTAGTGAACGATGTCGGATACACTACGGTTTCTTGGTCATCAGTCCTTCTTTCTAATACATGAAAGCAAAAGTTTTCAGCCGCCAAATCACCTGATTCCGCCTCAGAATGTGATCTCTCGGTACTTTTCGGGAAGAAAATGCCATTAAGGTGGTTTCCATTAGAGCTCCACATCCTGTCAAAGGTTCTAGGAGTGCCTCCTGAGTCCGAGCTCGAGACAAGCTTGACAACATGGACGGGAAATGAGGAAGCGTACACTTGTCTGATTTCAACATGTTTATCTTGCGATGAGCCTGGCCAGCTGTGACCTTTCCTACCCAGGTGGCAGGAACGAAAGCGCAAACAAACTGAAGGCAATGTGCCTGATGGAAAGAGGGGCTGTAAAAATCCAAATGCTTGCGCATGGGGAAACCTGGGCCAAGGGCGTGTCTAGCAACAGAAAAGATCAATGTACGAGGGGCAAAAAAAAGGTGTGCGCTTTGTGGACCATTCAATCTGTTCCCGTACCGCTCCTCCGTGATTTCGTCACTTTAACGATAGTCGACTCCCGAGCGCACAGACACAGACACAGACGGAACAGACAGATCGAGTAACACGTAATAGTCTTTTGTTACCGCAGAGAGCTCAAAACAGTATTAAAGCAAAGAGAAAACTAGATGCAGAATGTGTAACAGTGTAGTACGAGTAGTACTCTCCTTTGCATGAAGCAATGGTAATAATATGATATCCATCTTGAGCTGCTCCCAGCGGCCATTTGTAATGGTTTAGCTAAGAGCAGCTCAACTCAAGATGGATAAGAGATGGTGATGATGAACCACTCATCCAACTGAAAGAAAGGGGGCAACTCGGAGAGAGAGAGACATGAGGCAGCCGCAGACATGGCTGGAAAGCAAAATAATACGGACAAGGGAGGAGAGCCCGGAATTGCGCCATGCTAATGTCATCTCCCGACTCCTCACTGAGCGACAGGAATTTGTCACATGACAGAAAGCTCTTGGCGTTGAGGGGAAAGGCAGTAAGTTGGAATTTGCAACCCCTTATGCGGCGGCAAACGTGGTTTTCTTTTTTCTTTTTTGAAGACAACAAAGTTCAAACTCGAAAAAAGTTCAAAGTCGAATATTAATACACTGAGAGTTAGAGACTATGCGGAGGGCAGCCCCCTTTCAAAAACACATCCTCAAATTTTTACAAATGATATCTTAAAGCTATTATCCTCCAGAGGAACATCAGAAATACATTTAATACACATCCTTTCAAATCTTTTCACCTCAATGATACAAGTAGGAAAGAAATCTTTTTGAACAGAGCTAAAGATTATCTGATTATTCCTACTATTTCAAATACTCCTGATTATTTGGGATCTCCATAATTACCAAAGGACCACATTTATTTTGTTACATTCACCCAACATGACCTTCTTATATGCAAGCTTGGGAGTACCAACAAGCCAACAAAAGTTGTGGAAAAGCACTCGATACCTCTGAGTATGTCTCTGATTAATGAATAAATGGGCGAGATCCTCCCCTCTACCGAATCATCTGCAATTGTGGATGCATAGTTAGTTTGTTGCTTTCTGTTATTTTGATATTTCAACCTACAATCACGTTCAAAGTGACAAAGTTTACCACAATTCTAGCATCCCTTACTATCATTATCAAAATTGTTTATGTGAAAATTTTTGCAACCTCTTTGGTTCCCACTGCTCTTGACTTTGTGGGAATGCTCATGAGTTCTCATGTTTCACAAGAATGCAATGCTTATGCCTATTTGTGTTAGGAGAGGTGGCTTTGATTTTCAATGTTAATCAAAGCATAAGAGGTTTGAAGGTACTATGAAATAAGAAAAATATTTCCATTTCATCATTGTACCTATAGAACTTTAAGTTCTTTCCATTAAAAATTGTTGCATCTGCTAAGGAAAACCTTACTTGACTTTCTTGAGATGCAAATCTATTGAATTAATGAGGCCTTCAATTAAATTGGAAATTTTTCCAAAAGGAGGGAGCTTTCAATGATGAATTGAATGCTTTTCACCATTCACATTGGTGAAAGTAATCTTTTCTCATAATTTGTTTCCATCAATGTCTTTGATGTCATCAACTTAATAGAGCTTTATATCATGAGACTCTTGAAACCATTCTAGAGTGTCATCCTATTTAGGATATTTCATGAAGAACTCTTTTAGAAGCTTTTTCAATTAACTATCCCTAAGTATGTCTTAAACTTAAAAGAGTATTGTAAGTTCTATGAAGTATCATAAAAATATGCCCTATAAAAACTCTTCTAGAGATAACATCTATGTCATTGATGACATTTGATGTATTCGGGCCACCTTCTCAAAATATCTCATTAGAAGCTTGTTTTGGAACCATCTTTAAGTACCTACTTAGAGTTAGCATTGAAAATGCTAGGCTCTCTAATAGTTATGTATACATGATATTTGGATTATGCACCTCAAAAACTTCTGAGGTTAACAAAGAGCTTATATACTTTCATGTATACATTGCTTAAGGCTAAAAATTGTATTGAAAGATGTAACCTGGAGAATTTTTTTAAGTTATTAAAGAACTTAGATGTATTCAGGTATTCTTTAATTCATTTTTGCCTTGCCATTAACTTGGTAATGGCTTTTCCTCCTTAGGTCCAGTAGGCAAGTCATACTTAATGTGGTCATAACATTAAATATGTGATACATTAGTATCCCTTTTTGGAAACACATGGGTAAGTACTTATATTGCAAAATCTAATCATGATTTTGCAAGTACATTAGCTTCATTCCTTTCCAATTGCCTTGCTTCCGTAAGAAGTAAACCCTCTACTAAGGACTATGGTTATTTACTTGGTTTCATAACTTCTCAAAATCAAAAGAGTGAATTTAATTCACTTAAATACATGTGTTTGCATACATTCATGCATGCCATGAATGATTCTGGTAATCCGTAGCCTTAAGCATACTTAGTGTATGCTAGAAACATATACATCTTTACTCAAAGATGCTTAGCATGCATAAGGTTCAAAAATTTGAACCCCTCTTTAAAGCATGCATGGAATTCACACTCATAATTCCATTTCATGTATGAATCTATATACTACATATGCTAAGAATAAGCCATGCTATGATGGAGGTTATGTATCCATCCTCATGAATGGAGTCCCTTCCATGCATCATCATGCTCATGCACATGATTGTGTGCATTATTTCTCATAAAAAGAGAGCTTTGGAGTTGAATTTTGTGCATTATTTCTCATCAAAGATAATGCACATACATCCATTCTTTTCAGTGCATGAATGCATGTAAGTACTTGAGGTTCTACTCCTATGTGTTTGACTATTCTTACTTCAAAAATGTAGTTAAACCCTATCAATGATTAAAGTTCTATCTCATGCTTCAACTATGTAAGCACGCAAAGATAGTGGTAAATAAGGTAAACAAACATGAAACATAAATTTAAAAAGTCCTTAGCTTTATAATAAGCTTTGTCCATCCTTTGTTGGGTAACAATATCCATTGTCTATCCTTCAGACCCTCTCTTATGAAGAGAGACCTCTTCTCTTGCTTGTCAAGTAAACTAGCCATAGGCACAGTTGCTGAGTGTTCTTTTGGTGAGAAACAACTCTACTTCAAGGCGTGGGTATTAGGAGAGGTGGGCAAATATCCCATATAGGACATGAATCTCTAAAAAACAGTCTATAAATCGCGCGCGAGTTCACTCATCAATTCAGCAAGGAGTTAGAGGTCTACGAGCGCAAACTCTATCTTGCCATTAACATGTGTCTGAGCGTGTGGGTGGAGTAATCACCTGCCCGGTTGATGACGGCCTGTGAGTCTATATGTACCTCTACGTGTGCGGGTTCGGACGCATGACTGAAGTCAGGGCGTGGACCATACAAAATAGCATCTCTTTTAGTATAGAGACACAAATGAGATCATCGCGTACCAATGGTTTCTCACACAAACATGAAGGCTCGGTTTAAGATATCCACGAACTCGTGAGAGAGGATGTAACATCTTAGCTTCCTAGCTCTGAGTACCAACGTTGTAAAGTAACTAGTCTAAGCAAGCCTTGCAAGGTCAAGGGCTATTCTAACAAGACTAAACCCACAAGGGGTGAGAGATGCATGTCTCCACCCAACCAACTTCACCCATATATATACCTCAAAGCCAAGGGGGGAAATGCGAGGAGAGCTTGCCAAGTGTCCTCTCCACATGGATGCTAATCCAAGGCCTTCTAACCTTGGAAATCACATGGGATCACATGGCTCTCACATGGATTCTAAAAGGACTTCTCCCAAGCTTGTACGTACAAGTCTCAAGGCTTGAGAGGCCTCCCTAAGGGTTAAATATCACACTCTTAGGAAATACCAATCCTAAGGGTCAAAAACCCTTCAATTGGGAGTAAATAAATCCAAATAACTCAAGGGTTCAAAACACACTCTTTGAGGTGTTGGAACATCAAGCTTACACTATGCTTGATGTGGTTTTGATCTACATCAAAGGCTATCACGTCGAAAGAATATCCGTTGGAGAGTTCTTTTTCATATGCTCATTTATTGTATTTTTTTGAGAGATTTTTGATGGTTCATTTACCGTTGTAAAAGCCTTGAGCTTTACACATGTAAAGGTAGAAAGATAGAGCCCAAATCCCACGAATTTGTGGTGGTTGAAGTTGCATTCAATCAAGCAATCAAGTCACCTAAAAGTAGATCAAACTAGATCTTCACTTTTCCTAGATTGTAGGAATGTGAATTGATTGCCTCCAACAACCATTACCACCTTCATTTGAATTCAAATTCAACTTGTAAAAGTCGTTGGAACACTCCTAGAGTCTACATAAAGAATTGGAATCACTTGTACATTACATGGAAGCAATATACATACACTTGTGACCATCATTGTCTTGCTCCTTCAATTCTCTGCATCATCTTCTTCGCCAAGAGTAATCTTGCAGAGGCTGCTGCTCTCTCTTCACAGCTTCCAATTGAGTGGAAGATGACTCATTGGAAAGGTATAAGTGTCTACTTTATGCCTATAAATGTTAAAATCATTTGGTTCAATAGATTGGGAGAAATCTGAGTTTTTCTATCTTGGGGTCAATCTCTGCGTATTCCTGAAAAATAGGAAGTACCACCGGTGAATGTCACATTCATTCCTATAGCATATTTTGCTTATTCCTTATACTTTTGTGCATTCCATACATGCAACCCTATGTGTATCACTCCCATAAAAGGGTGTTTTCTAATTGTAATCACGCTGGTCGCTATGGGCATTTGAAGTTCATTGTCTCTTGCATAGATAGTAAGTTTTTTGAGCTAGTCGACCCGCAAACCTATCTGTTTTGTATCGACTCATTCTCCTTGATGCTCCAAAGTACATAGTGTATTTCTTTGCACTTATTAAATGCTTATAAGGTTCATTTGAGTCTCCATAAGCTCAAGGGCTGGTCTTGTGCCGATTGGCTTGACCAAACTTCGTCGCTTCAAAACGCACTTTTCTACCTTCTACAAACTTCTCCAAGTTCTTTCAGTGGTATCAAAGCTAGATCAAGATGGGTGACGGCTTTTCCCTCAATTATCAAGAAGCTTGATCGACACAACTACGCGGATTGGCAAATCATAATGGAGGCCGATTTGCAAGGTAGAAATCTTTATGGAATTGTAGCAGGTGATGAAGTTATGCCTATTCCAAGATCCAAAGGAGGACCTACACAAGAGGAGACAAATAAGCTCACACTTTGGTGCGCAAGGGATGCTCAAGCAAGGTTGTACATACTAAACTCTATCTCTGACTTTCTATTACCACATATTAGAGGATGCAAGACATCTCAAGAGACATGGGATGCCTTTGAGACTTTCTTTTCTGCTAGTGCCAAAGAAAGAAAGAATCATCTTTGGAACGAGTTTAACCAAATGAAGAAGACTCCTAAACAAACCATCACAGAGTTTGTTACCAAGGTCAAGGAGGTTGGGGATCAGTTAGCATCCATTGGAGAGCTGATTGAAGAAGAGGTCATCATGAGGCAAATTCTCAACGGCATTCGAAGTGATAAGCAATGGCAATCCTTCACGACGGCTTATGATCTCATCATGGATGTGCAAACTCCAGACTTCAAAATCTTTCTTGGACAACTCTTCAATCAAGAAGCCAACAATAACATAAAGGAAGGTAACTCCTATCATGGTAATTCAACTAGTGCTCTATATGTAGATAAGAAGGATAAGAAGCAGAAAGGAAAGAAGAAGGAAGAAGATGAAGAAGAGACTTCTCAAGCCAACTTTGCAAGCAAGAGCAAGTGGAAAGGGAAGAAGAAAGAACCAAAGCAAGACAAAGCCAAAGGTCAGAATGTTCAACCTTGTGCCATATGTGATAAGACCAACCACACCACTCACAATTGTTGGTTCAATGGGAAGACCAGAAAGGAAGTGGAAGAGGTGGATATGGCAGCAATAGAGGCAGAGGTGGAAACAACTTCAACAATAACAATAGAAGCTATAATAGAAGGGACTACAACAATTATTCAGAAGATCAACCACATGAAGACTCATTGCTTCTTATGAATCTAAGCCACAAAGAAGGTAAAGAAGATGATCATTTGTTCTACATAGATTCAGGATGTTCGAATCATGTTGCAGGCAACATTGCTCTTCTATCTGATTTGGAAAGTCCAAAGCATAGACATGAAGTGCAAACAAGGGATGACACGAAGCACAATGTGGAGAAGATTGGTAATGTCAAAGCTTCCAATGGCAGGACAAACATTCTGAGTAAGGTTCTCTATGTACCCACTATTACTAAAAACCTAATAAGTGTAGGCCAAATAGTTGAAAAAGGCTTGCAAGTTAGGTTCACCCAACATGGAGCTTTTGTGGAAGATACATGTCAAGGCTTCAAGAAGATAGCCTGAGGTGAGAAGCATGGTAGGCTCTTTACTTTTGAAGTGGGAGAAACCAAGAACATAGCTCTATTCAACTTTGGGTCTCAAACCCTAAGTG
The DNA here is from genome assembly GCA_020310875.1 of Ceratopteris richardii. Taxonomy (NCBI): domain Eukaryota; kingdom Viridiplantae; phylum Streptophyta; class Polypodiopsida; order Polypodiales; family Pteridaceae; genus Ceratopteris; species Ceratopteris richardii. The sequence goes on along the minus strand of CM035425.1, from coordinate 80,423,383 downwards.
AGCTTGAAGTGTGGCATAAGAGACTTGCTCATGTGAATGAAAGAACCTTGAAGGATATATGCAAGGATCAAAGTGTTCTAGGACTGCCGAACATATCAAAGCAACACATGATCAACAGGTGTGATGCATGTCAGATTGAGAAGGCACAAAGACAACCATTCAACCACAAAGGCTACATCCACAACAACTTATTGGACTTAGTACATACAGATGTATGGGGACCAAGTCAAGAACCTTCATTGGCAGGATCAAGGTATTATGTCTCATTTATTGACGACCGTAGTAGATGGACTATTCTATACTTTATCAAGAGTAAGAATGAAGTGTTTGAATGCTTCAAGAAGTATCTTGCACATGTGGAGAATCATACACGTAGATCACTAAAGAAGCTCAGATCAGATGGAGGGGGAGAATACTTCTCCAAAGAGTTTGATGAGTTCTTGCACGACAAAGGAATCAAAAGGGAAGTTACTACCAGGTACTCTCCTCGACTAAATGGAATTGCAGAGAGGAGAAACAAGACATTGGTTGGATCAGCCCGAACAATGCTTGAAGAGAAGAAGTTGCCACATTATCTATGGGCAGAAGCTATTTCAACTGTTGTGTACCTTGTCAATCGACTACCATCCAAATCACTTCAAGGTATGACTCCTTATGAAGTATGGCATGGAAGAAAACCTAGTCTTGGACATTGCAAGGTTTTTGGTTGTTTAGCTTATGTTCATGTACCATCACCAATAAGAGGTAAGCTAGATGAAAGGGCAACAAAGGCAGTGTTTATTGGATATGATTTGACTCAGATGGGTTACAGGTTCTTCAATCCTTCAACCAAGCAATTCACTACAAGTAGAGATGTTGTGTTTGAAGAACACAGGTCTTGGTATGATGAAGACAAACAAAAGGTAACACTACCATATGATCTTGATTCTGACTCTCATCAATTAGGAAGCAAGCATGATACACAGGTCCAGGATCCAAGAAGTGATACAGAAGATGAAAGAGAAAGGGATTACAAGCTATGGAAGTCAAGAGGCAAATCAAAGATGCAAGAGGTTGGAGAATGCTCCAAACAAGCATCTAGAAGATCAGCAAGAGAGAAGAAACAACCAGAAAGGTATGGATATGATTTCACATTCGTTACGAAGCATTCAATATACTTGGCAAAAGACTCTATTTCAGAGGAACCCTCAACCTATGAAGAGGCAAAGGGGAACCCTAATTGGGAAAAAGCCATGAATGAAGAGATAGATGCATTGAAGGAGATGGACACTTGGGATTTGGTTCCACCGAATCAAAAGGTAATTGGTTGCAGATGGATATATAAAGTTAAAATAAATTCAGATGGATCAGTTTGCAGGCACAAGGCAAGATTAGTTGCCAAAGGATGCTCACAAACTCATGGTATAGACTATGAGGAAACATTCTCACCAGTTGCAAAGATGACTACAATCAGGACATTGATAAGTGTAGCTGCTGCAAGGAATTGGAGACTCCTCCAACTTGATGTGAAAAATTCATTCTGAAATGGTTGGATAAGTGAAGAGGTATACATGTCACAACCACCAGGTTTTGAAAACCCTAATCATCCATCTTATGTTTGCAGACTTAAGAAAGCATTGTATGGATAGAAATAAGCTCTTAGAGCTTGGAATTACAGGTTGGTTACATATCTTCAATAAAGGGTTCAAAGCTAGCAGCTCAGATCCTTCCCTATTCATCAAAAGGGATCACAATGAGGTTATCTATCTATGTGTATATGTAGATGATATTATTGTGACAGGTGATGATCTAAATGGCATTCAAAGGATCAAGAGACACATGCAAGAGGAGTTCAAAATCAGTGACCTAGGTGAGCTCACATATTTCCTAGGTATGCGGGTGATATATACAGATGAAGGAATGTATTTGATTCAAAGAAGATACATTTAGGATCTTCTTCTCAAGTTCAAAATGGAGAACACTAAACCTGCAGGTACACCTTTGGAGATGAATCATAAACTTAGTGTTTATGAAGGTGAGAAAATTGAAGACATTAAAGAGTATCAAAGCTTGGTAGGTAGCTTGATATATGCTACTCATACAAGGGTAGACATCTCATATAGTGTGGGAGTGCTTAGTCAGTTCATGCACTCACCAAGAAGACCACACATGGATGCGGCTAAGAGAGTACTTAAGTATCTCAAAGGTACAATCAACAAAGGTATATTCTATCCTTACTGTTTAGATTTGGATATCAAAATCTATTCAGATGCAGATTGGGCAGGAGCTAAGGATGACAGAAAAAGTACATCTGGTTACTTAGCATTTGCAGGTTCGAAGCTAGTGTAATGGAGTTCCAAGAAGCAACCAACAATTGCTTTATCCTCAACTGAAGCAGAGTACAGAGGCTTGACCATAGCAACTCAAGAGGCAATATGGTTAAAAGCATTGTATACAGATTTGGGACTTGTGAGTTTCAAACCTCACATATTTGGAGATAATGTAAGTTCCATGCATCTAGCAACAAATCCTATTTTCCATGCGAGAACCAAGCACATAGAAGTCCATTACCACTTCATCAGGGAGAAGCTCATGGCAAAGGAGATCGACATTTCTTTTGTTCCTACTGGAAAGCAAGTAGCAGATATGATGACGAAGGCACTTGATGGAATAAATCTTTGTAGATTCAAAGCTATGGCAGGTATTCAACCTATCAGAGAATGATGACTCAAGCATACTTTAGCTTGAGGGGGAGTTGTTGGAACATCAAGCTTACACTATGCTTGAGGTGGTTTTGATCTACATCAAAGGCTATCGCATCGAAAGAATATCCGTTGGAGAGTTCTTTCTCATATGTTCATTTATTGTATTTTTTTGAGAGATTTTTGATGGTTCATTTACCGTTGTAAAAGCCTTGAGCTTTACACATGTAAAGGTAGAAAGATAGAGCCCAAATCCCACGAATTTGTGGTGGTTGAAGTTGCATTCAATCAAGTAATCAAGTCACCTAAAAGTAGATCAAACTAGATCTTCACTTTTCCTAGATTGTAGGAAAGTGAATTGATTCCCTCCAACAACCATTCCCACCTTCATTTGAATTCAAATTCAACTTGTAAAAGTCTTGGAACACTCCTAGAGTCTATATAAAGACTTGGAATCACTTGTACATTACATGGAAGCAATCTACATACACTTGTGACCATCATTGTCTTGCTCCTTCAATTCTCTGCATCATCTTCTTCGCCAATAGTAATCTTGCAGAGGCTGCTGCTCTCTCCCCAGAGATCTAAATTGAAAGAAAGATGGCTCATTGGAAAGTTATAAGTGTCTAGTTTATGTCAATAAGTTTTCAAAGCATTTGGTGCAGTAGATTGGGAGAAATCTGAGTTTTTCTATCTCAGGGTCAATCTCTACGTATTCCTGAAAAATAAGAAGTACCACCGGTGAATGTCGCATTCATTCTTATAGCATATTTTGCTTATTCCTTATAATTTTGTGGACTCCATACACTCAACCCTATGTGTATCACACCCATAAAAGGATTTTTTCTAATTGTAATAACGCTGGTCGCTATGGGCATTTGAAGTTCATTGTCTCTTCCAGAGATAGTAAGTTTTTTGAGCTAGTCCACCCGCGAACCTATCTGTTTTGTATCAACTCATTCTTCTTGATGCTCCAAAGTGGATAGTGTATTTATTTGAACTGATTAAATGCTTATAAGGTCTATTTGAGTCTCCGTGAGCTCAAGGGCTGGTCTTGTGCCGGTTGGCTTGACCAAACTTCGTCGCTTCAAAACGCACTTTTCTACCTTCTACAAGCTTCTCCAAATTCTTTCAGGAGGCACTTTCCCAAGGGTTTGCCAATAAATTCCAAAGGTTCTCCGAGTGTTTTTGGACCTTCAAAACCCATGTCTTCGGCTTTGACCCATAGTTATACAACATCCAACCACGTCCATTTATGTACAGTCTGATGCAGGAGATAGATGATTACAAAAACAACTAGATTCCCAATTCCATGTCCCTCCTCAACCTTTGTGCAACATCATATCACTTTTCATATGGTTGATATTCACCCTTATACTAGATAGGCGATCCGAAATTCTAAAATTCTTAAATTTCAGCATAATCCTATACAAAATAGTTAAGATACTCTTAAATGCAATTCTCTTTTGAGAAATGACTCCAAATTCCACCTCTCCAAAAAGGTATCAAGGAGAAGAGAGTATCGGAAGTCTAATTCCATTTTTAGTACAGAGCACATATAACCTTCCTTACAATCTTAGGTGCTTTGCAGAGATGCTAATTTCATGATTCTATTGTATATAGCATCTGCTTTATAGACAGCACAACACTCGCAATCTAGATGCATATTTGATGGAGAGTCTTAATCTCCAAAAGAACAAGCTACTCATAAATTTAGAGCACCTCTATATCAAGAGTAACTCAAAACCTTCACTAATTTGGAGGCTCAATGAAAATTTTGGATAAACTGTGAAGAAGAAGACTCTACAGAAAGTCTGCTGCACATAACTCTCTCATTGACTTATCAAATGGTAAAGTTTTCTACAAAACTTTGCACACGGTGTCGTCTATAGTTTGCGCACCTCCTCCAAGTTAAATCATTCCAAAAGACTCAGTAGATCTTGAGAAATGATCTTAACAAATCACCTATGTCTAAAAATGTTCTTCTGAGAAGTCGATTCAGACACCTTTAACTTCTAACACTTGGTTCTCTCAATCTAGAAGCCGTTTATGCAAATGCTTTTAGCCATAGATAGATTACCTTCCAACTTAAAGAATGAGTGCTTGCTTGCTCAAAACTTCACACTGTGGAAGGAGAACTGACCAAAACATTAGCATCAAATTTTGCGCCTCCTATAACTCCTCTTCTTTCCACTTACACATATAAATGTTCCTACACTCAATTCTCTCAGCATGATCACAATTAGAAGCTGAAAATTTGTACAGAGGTCAATCAACTATAGACTTAGACTTGTACAAAAGCATTTCACAAAAGATTCAACACACAAGGAGAATACTCAGAAAGATCGGGTGCAACATTTTTCCATTTATGAGAAATTTACATCTGAGTGATGAGAGAGATTCTACTCACTTCTAAAATGTCTATTGACATCTAATTCTCCTCAAAACTTATTCTAACACATTGTCTCCTTATTTTCCCCGACATTTTCTTTGTATATATAGGCAAATATTTACAAGCTCATGACCATACAAAGGTATAAGATAAACTGACTCTAAATTAATGTACATATGTATACACATCTTCATCTTCTGGATATGCACTTCCTTCATGCTTCATAACTTGATCTTTTCTTCAATCCTTGACTTCCAAGCCTTCATCAAAACTTCAATTGTTGATTGCCTTGCACCAAGAGCTCCTCCTCAATCATCAATTGAGGTTTTCTCTATCTTGTTTATGCCTGCCATGTCCTTGAATCTCTGTAGCTTTGGTCCATCCAAACTTTTGGTTAGCATATTAGCTATCAGATCTTTTGTTGAAGTATGTATCACTTCAATCTCCTTATCCATCACCTTCTCTCTTAGAAAGTGATAATCTCAATATGTTTAGTCCTGGCATGAAAAACAGGATTAGTAGCTAAATACAATGAACTCATGTTATCTCCATGAATAGTGGGTGTACTCTGAATGATGTCAAAACTCTTCATAAGAGTCTTAAGCCATATCACTTCCTTTGCAGCTTCCACCATACCTTTGTACTCAGCCTCTGTAGATGATAAAGCAACTACGTGTTGCTTCTTTGAACACCAAGAGATTAACTTATCTCCCACATAACACAAGTATCCATATGTTGATCTCCTATCATCTGGATTGCCTGCCCAATCTGCATCACTATATATCTTGATGTTTGTATCTGATGTAAAACCATAATACAAACCCTCTTTGAGTGTACCCTTAATGTACCTCAACACTCTTTGTCCTGCAATCCAATGTTCTTTCCTAGGACAATGCATGAATTGAGACAATACTCCAACTACATATGACAAATCAGGTCTAGTTAATGTAGCATAGATCAGATTACCAACCAAACTTTGATATAGCTTCATGTCTTTGAACTCTTCTCCTCCATATCTGCTTAATTTGTGATTCATCTCCATTGGAGTAGGTGCTACCCTGCAATCATTCATTTTAAACTTGATGAACAAGTTCTTCAAGTACCTTTCTTGAGTTATATACACTCCATGTTGACTGTAAGAAATTTCCATGCCCAAGAAATATGACAAGTCTCCCAAGTCACTAATCTTGAACTCTTTCTCCCTTTGCTTCTTTAGGCTTTGAATGCCTTTCTCATCTGTACCTGTAAGAATTATACCATCAACATATATGCACATGTAAATGAACCCATCATCACTTGCTTTAACAAGCAAGCTACTATCTACTTTAGATACTTGGAGTCCAAGTTCTTTTAAGAACTTCACAAGTCTATAATTCCATGCCCATGGGGCCTGCTTCAAACCATAAAAAGCTCTCTTGAGCTTACATACATACTCTGGATACCTTTCATCTCTGAATCCTTGTGGTTGCTCCATGAAAACATCATCTGAAATGTAACCATTTAGAAAAGCATTCTTCACATCTAATTGACATAATTTCCAACCTTTACATGTAGCAATAGCTATGAGTGTCCTAATGGTTGTCATCTTTTCCACGAGACTATAGGTCTCATCATAATCTACACCAAATGTCTGAGCAAACCCTTTCACAACAAGTCTAGCTTTCTATTTAGACACACTTCCATCTGCAAATCTCTTTGTCTTGTAGACCCATTTGCATCCAATGATCTTCTGACTATTTGGTTTAGGAACCAAATCCCATGTCTGATTGTCCATCAATGCATCATATTCTTCCTGTATAGCTTTCTCCCAATTTTCCTTACCTTTTGCCTCTTCATATGTAGAAGGCTCTTCATCTGCCTTTATCATATAAGCATAAATTTTGGTAGCCAAAAAAGAAGTGTCATAGCTATACCTTGTAGGTTGCCATTTGTGTCTTGTTGACCTTCTGAGTTCTCCACTTCTTGAGGTTTTTGGTTCATCACATTCTGGATCAAACCTTGGCACTTCTTCTACTTCAACCTATACTTCATTGTTCTCCTCTTCATCAAATATCTCAACCTTTGATTTACCTTTATTTTGACTCACAATTTCTTCATCACCTGCATAAATATTGATTGTACCTGCATATCCACTACCTTGCTCATCAAATGTAACATCTTTAGACACAAGGAATTGTTTTGTGGATGGACTCCACAACCTATATCCCATCTGCTTATCATCATATCCAATAAACACATACTTTTCAGCTTTAGGCTCCAATTTATGCCTCAATTGAGATGGCACATATGCATATGCCAAACATCCAAATACTTTGCAATGATTTAGAGTAGGTCTCTTACCCCACCATGCCTCATATGGTGTCATACCTTACAAAGCTTTACATGGTAATCTATTAACCAAATATGTTTCTGTATTTACAGCCTCAGCCCACAAATAATTTGGGCAATTTTTCTCCTTCATCATGGATCTTGCAAACTCAACAAGAGTTCTATTCCTCCTTTCTGCTACACCATTTTGTTGAGGAGAGTATCTGCAAATAATTTCCCTTTTTATACCTGCATTCCACAAATAATCACTGAACTCATTAGAGAAATACTGCCCCCCTCCATCTAACCTTAGTCTCTTCAACTTATGACCTGTAATCTTCTCTGCATACACATGATAATGTTTGAATGTATTGAATACCTTTGATTTATCTTTGATCACATATATAGTGATCCATCTGGTAGCATCATCAACATAAATCACATAATACCTTGAACCATTGATACTGAAATCCTTTGATGGTCCCCACACATCTGTGTGTACCAACTCAAGCTTTTCTGAATACATAAAACCATGCTTGGAATAAGATTGCTTATGAGCTTTACCTAATTGACATGCCTCACATTTGTATGTCATATGTTGAACTGCAACATTAGGCAATCCAAGCGCTCAACCATTGTTAACCATATCTTTAATACCTCTTTCATTAAAATGTCCAAGCCTTTTGTGCCAAAGATCTAACTCAGAGATCTTATGTCCTCCATAGGTATACAAGGCATGACCAACATTACCTTGGATCTTCAATGTGAACAATCTTCCTTCTTTCTTCCCTAAAACAATTTGTTTATACCCATTGCTAGGGTCTTCCACAAACACTCATTCATTAGTGAACCTAACTTCATAACCTTTTTCAACAATTTGGCCTACACTTATCAGATTCTTAGGAATCGTAGGAACATACAAAACCTTACTCAAGAGAGTACTTCCATCCTTGGACTTCACTGATCCAATTGACTTCACAATGTGCTTTGTATTGTCACCTCTTTGAACTACATGATTAGTTATCCAAATCAGTCATCAAAGCCATGTTGCCACTCAGGTGATTGCTACACCCTCAATCAATGTAAAGACTCTTGCATATTTCTACCATAACATCAAGATTACCTCTCAATTCCATTGGGACATGTTTATAACACACACATACAAGGATTTTGAAACGTGAAGGGTTTGGTTTAATTCCAATCCATGATTCCTCTAGTGTCATCTCATGTACTCCTCAAGTTTGCACACCTATTCATCAAGTACACATTAGTAGAGACAACTTTTGCCCAATAAAATAAAGGAAGATGTGTTTCATTAAACATAACCCTAGCTATCTCTGGTATATACCTATTCTTCATTTCTATTACCCCATATTTTGAGTGTATATCTGCATCTCACTTGTATTTTTATTAGTTGTTCCTACAAGAAGTAAAAAAAACAATTGCATAACTATTCTCCCCCTCCATTTGATCTTGTTGATGTGGCCACACCCCTTGTGCCACAAATCCAAGTTTCCAATCTTCTTGTCTCCATGAGTAATATACATGGGTTTGTTGCTTAGTGCTTTACATATATCAAGTGTAAATGTTCTTCCTTCGTTCTTTCCTTCGTTCCTTCCTTCCTTTGGCCAATATTTCATATCCATCCCTAAGATCCTCTATGAAGCATCCCATGTGATTAAAGTTCACTTGATAACCCCTTTCTACCATCTGTCCAATAGAGGCTAAATTCTTAGTGATGGTGGGAACATGTAATAGCTCTCATAAGATCCTTGCTTTATGGTTGCCTTCAAGCTTGACACCTCCATTTGTTGAATCCCATACTTTATGTTGTCACATGTCTCCACATAGCCTTTTTGCTTGGGTGCTTGTAGGTTGCCAATGTATCCTTCTCTTACTAACATGTGGTTACTACAACCACTATTTATATACCATACTTCATCATGTGCTTCAACTTCATTAATATGGATCATGGATAACAAATGCTCATTCAATGGTGGATTGGATGAGTTATGATAGTTTTCTTGACCTCTCTAGTTGTTACCTCATTGCATTTGATAGCCATTCTTCACATAAGGGCCTATGTTCCCACAATTGTAGCATCCTTTGGGGTTGTGGCTGCTTCTACCTCCATATCTACCTCCTCTAGATCTATCTATTCGTCTTAGAGGTTGGGCCTTCATCTTGGTTGGATTGGATTCCTTGGATGCTTTGGTTGCATTGTTAGTAGTTGCTTCTACCTCTTCTCTTGACCTACATCTATCACCTTTGCCTCTTCCTCCCTTTGCTACATAGAAGAGTTGATCTTGGTTGTCTTTTGACTAGATTCCTCCCTTATTGAGTCCTTCAATCACCATAACAGAGGTGAGCTACTCAAAATCTAGAAAAGAATCCCTTATATAGATAGAGGTGGTGAAAGTCTTCCATTTTTAATCTTCTCTAAGCCTATTAAGAGTGTGGGATACTAAATGCTCATCATCTACCACATATCCTATCAACCCAAGTGCATGACATATCTCCTTGAATTTGATAATGAAGCCATTGATGCTTTGCTTGGATGTTTTCCTAAGGATATTAAGCTCATTCGTGAGTTGTATCTTCCTAGCCCTTGTAGAGGTGGATTATAGCCTCTCGAGATACTCTCATACCTTCTTTGATGTGTCTAGATCTGGTATAGTCCTATCATAGGGTTGCTAATGTGTTGGGATAGTATAAAGATTGCTCTTCTATCCATTTTCTCCTATTGTCTAATAGTTCTCCTTCGATTTTCAATGGGTGTATGAGGATGTTGGTATGTTTTCACCTCTATGCCACTAACAAATCCTCAAAGCCCCTTCCCCATAAGGAAATTCGAGATTGCAAACTTCCATGGTTGGTAGTTGCTCTTCTTGATATTGATTTTTAGCCTCTTTTGAAAAGCTTTTAGTTGATTTGATCCTTTGATAATGCTTGAGGATGCACCTTTTAAGGTTGTCTCCTTCTTACTTCAACTTTGGTCTTCTTTCAACTTTTAGGCCTCCTCTTGATTCTTTCAAAGCTCCAAGATGAGCTTTGATACCATTGACAGAGATTGTGCACTCCAAATTGCAAGCAAAAGTGTGTTGCAACCTTCCTAGGACCTCATAGATGGCTACCATAGTTAGCCAAAAACTTAGTTCTTGTGCCCTCTCTTACATTAAATCTCTAACACTCAAAGTAGACCCTCTCAAATCTCCAATTAACTCTAAATCACCAAAATTGCATCCTAGGAGGTTAGTACAACCTTCCCACATACGAAAAACCAATGGATGTCCAAAAAAGGTATGTATATGTGTGTACTCACAACCACTTGAATGCTCAAAATATACAGAGAATTGATTAGTGATCTATGATGCTATTCACTTAAAAAATCATAAATTAAACAAGGATAAGGGTACATTAGAAATCATCTCTACAACAAGATCAACCAAATGAATCTAATGGAGTTGCAATGCAAGTCTTGTAAAATCAGATATGAATTGAGTATATCTCAGCCTATGTGTAGAGATAAGCTATTAGCAGGCTAGATTAGGTAGTATGGGGTAGCTTATACAAAATTATATCAACGAAAAGCCCATAAACTTGTGGAAGAAGCCTGTGACTCCATCCAAGCATGCATATATATATATATATATATATATATATATATATATATATATATATATATATATATATATATATATATATATATATATATATATATATATATATATATATATATAGATAGATAGATATATATATATATATATATATATATATATATATATGTATATATATATATATATGATGTAGTTTGGTGAAGATTTGAATCTTCAAACATCACCTTCATGTCAACTTTTCTCCTTCAAGGTAGTTGAGCATTTCAATTACCTAGAAATCATATTTGAGTTTGTTTGACAGACCAAAAAGTACTAGGTGATGTTGCATATAATGTAAGACCCCATTCACACACAAACTTTCCAATTACTTGTTGGGAATGATGGATGGACACTCCAAGAGAATGAGTAGGTACTGCCAAATCCTGCTTTGTACCAGCCCTTTGATGCTTCAGAGTTGATAAGTGGACCTTCTTAGCTCTCCAATGACACCATAAAATGGCCTATGTACTTTGGAAATGATGTATGAAAAAGTTGAATAAAAAACAGACAACTTTGAACTTCAAGTCTTCAAGAAAACCTTCTATTTTTTTACTAGACACTTGTTGTATCTTTTGCTCAGTATGACCAGCACAGTAGGAATTGGAAAAATTCCTTTTAGGGGTATCTAGTTAGCAATCTAACTATTCCAAGTGAAATCACTTAATAAGATCAACTATGCTCAGAGAAAATTAATTTAGCAAGTAAACGTTTACCCCCGATATTTTAGGACTGTTGCAGACTTCGACTACTGATCACCTCGACGGACTTTTCTCTACAATGGATGAATAGAAATCCATAGATAACTTTGATCTTGTTCCAACAAGCTATAGATCTTGGAGAAATGAGTGAGATATGATCTCCACAAGTTGACAGACTTTCAGACACTATCATAGAGAACTCAGAAATGAACAATGTAGATATATGTATTAATGAACACTGTTGTACAATGCCATAGGCATGAAGATCATTGCCTAATGGTGTAGGAAGGTGTGGTCTATAGTGTATGCCTCACACACACTCACATATGAGACTGAGGAGGTCCGAAAGTGAGTTGCATACCCGCGACTTTTTGATGATCACTTTTATAGTAGTTGAGTTCAAAGTTTGAATTTGAATTCAAACTTTGGCTCTCTATAATCATGTTCCTACATCCTTGGAGATATTCCATCAATCAAAGCTAAATTCTCCACGAGTTCTTTTTGGTAGGTGTTTACAAAGATTCCAAGTCAAATGTGACTTTTACAAAAAAGTAAAGTGGTAATTAGCCGCTAGCATTGGTTCCTATGCATCTACATATGTGTATGAATTACAAGCCAAATGTGTAGGCTTGTGAATTGCACCAACAACTCCCCCTCAAGCCAAACATTTTGGCTTGGTCTTCATCTTCAGTCTTCATGTATATCGTGCAATCCAATCATTGATTTGAACCTGCAAAGTTTGGTTCCATCCAATGCTTTAGTTAACAAATCTGCACACTGCATGTTGGTCGATACATATGTTAGTTGAATGTCCTTGTTTAATAGCTTCTCTCTCACATAATGATAATGGACCTCTATATGCTTGGTCCTAGCATGATAAATAGGATTAGCTGCAAGGTGGAATGAGCTTGTATTATCTCCAAATATCAATGGTGAGCTAGTACACAAACCCAATTCTGTATACAATAACTTGATCCATATGGCTTCTTGAGTGGCATTTGCCAATCCTCTATACTCTGCCTCTGTAGAAGATAAAGCAACAGTAGGTTGCTTCTTTGAAGACCATGATATTGGTTTATCACCTGCAAATGATATGTATCCTGAAGTGCTCCTCCTATCGTCCTTACATCCTGCCCAATCTGCATCTGAATAGATCTTAATATCCAAGTCTGAAGTGTAAGGGAAATACAAACCATGATGTTGACTACCCTTGAGGTATTTTAATATTCTTTTGGCAGCCTCCATGTGAGGTGCCCTAGGCTTGTGCATAAACTGACTTAGCACACTAACTCCATAAGCAATGTCTATCCTTGTTAAGGTAGCATAATTCAAGCTACCCACAATGCTTTGATAACCTGTAATGTCATTAAGTTCATCACCTTCATGTGCACTTAGTTTTAGGTTTACCTCCATTGGAGTGCTTGCAACTTTGGCAGCCTGCAAATGAAGCTTCTTCAACATATCCTGTATGTACTTTCTCTGAGTAATATAGATTCGAGAGTTAGTATAGAATAACTCAAGTCCAAGAAAATACTTTAGTAAACCAAGGTCACTGATCTTGAACTCCTTCATCATCTGATGCTTGATTTGTCTGATTCCATTGAAATCATTACCTGTAAGTGTGATATCATCAACATAAACACATAGGTATATTACCTCTGAATTACTTCTCTTAATGAATAGAGAAGTGTTTTCCTTGCTCATGACAAAACCTTGGTCTTGAAGGTATGTGGTCAACCTGTAATTCCCTGCCCTAGGTGCCTGCTTAAATCCATAAAGAGCCTTTTTTAATTTGTATACATGTGTTACCTTGTTTGGATCCTCATAGCCAGGAGGTTGTGACTTATATACCTCCTCTGAAATCCATCCATTCAAGAAATCATTTTTTACATCCAATTGATACATGTTCCAATTCTTAGATGCAGGCACACTCACCAACACCCTGATGGTTGGCATCTTGGCCACAGGTGAGAATGTTTCTTCATAGTCAATGCCTTGGGTTTTTGCAAAACCCTTGGCTACCAATCTGGCTTTGTACTTGTTAATTGACCCATCAGAATTTCTTTTGATTTTATAAATCCATCTAGATCCAATTACCTTCATAGCCTCTTTCTTTGGTACTAGTTCCCATGTGTCACTTTCTTTGAGTGCTTCAATCTCCTCATCCATAGCTTCTTTCCATTCTGTCTTGGTCATGGCTTCTTCATATGATCCTGGCTCTTCAATTGACAAGTCTTTGGCAAGATAGACAGAATGTTAGTAACAAGAGATGTATCATACCCATATCTGATAGGTTTTCTGCTCTCCCTTTGTGATCTCCTGATTGATTGATTTGAAGATTCAGGTATGTCTTCAAGTTTCTTCATCTTGAGTTTACCTTTGGACTTCCATGCCTTGAATTCTTCAAGATTGATAATGTCTTCATCATCTAAATTGGTGTCTTCACTCTGAGTAGGTTCCTCCTTAGCAAGACTTGGAAACTCCTCCTCCAAGTCATAGGGTAGTTTGAATTTCCTGCATTCATTCTCATACCAAGAATCATTTTCATCAAAGACAACATCTCTACTAACCATGAATCCCTTATTTGAAGGGTTATAAAACCTATATCCTTTCTTATTCAGATCATATCCAATAAAGGTACACTTCTCAGCCTTAGGGTCTAGCTTGCCTCTTATCTGAGAAGGAATGTGTACATATGCTACACATCCAAATATCCTGCAATGATCACGTGAGGGTCTCTTCCCATGCCATGCTTCATAAGGATTCATCCCATCAAGGGACTTAGATTGTAACCTGTTTATGAGGTAAGTGGCAATAGATACACTCTCTACCCATAAGTAGTTAGGTAATTTCTTTTCATTTAACATTGACCTAGCTGTTTCAACAATCAACCTATTTCTTCTCTCAGCTACCCCATTCTATTCAGGAGTATACCTTGTGGTGATTTCTCTCTTGATTCCTCTGTCTTGCAAGAATGCTTCAGACTTATTGGAGAAGTACTCAGCTCCTCCATCTGACCTTAACCTCTTTAGATTCCTTCCTGTCTGATTCTCAACAAGTGCAAGATATTTTTTAAAACAATTGAACACTTCATCTTTGTGCTTCATAAAGTACAATACAGTCCACCTGCTATAATCATCAATAAAAGATACAAAGTACCTTGATCCTGATATTGAGGGGTCTTTGCTTGGTCCCCATACATCTGTATGGACAAGCTCTAGGTAATCCTCATGCATGTAGCCTTTCCTTGAGAATGGTAACCTGTGAGACTTCCCAAACTGACAAGCACCACATTTATAAATCATGTGTTGTTTGGAAACATTTGGTATTCCAATTACACATTGATCCCTGCATATCTGTTTCAAGGTTCTTTCTCCTACATGCCCTAACCTTTTATGCCAAATCTCAAGCTCTGAAAGTGTTTGATCTTCATAACTGTGGAGTGCAATATTCTTTGTGTCTTCTAGCTCAAAAGTAAAAAGTCTACCTGTCTTTTCTCCTTTAGCAGTTCTCTTGAACCCCTACTTGGGATCCTCCACAAATGCTTGAAATTGGTTGAATCTGACCTGCAAACCTTTTTCCACAATCTGTCCAACACTCATCAAGTTTTTTATAATGGTTGGTACATATAGTACCCTACTCAATAAGTTTTGATTTCCATCACAAGTCTTAACATTTCCAACTTTAACTATTGAGTGCTTGGTGTCATCACCTGTTTGTACTTGATGCTTACCTCTTGGTTCTTCAAGGTCAGAGAGTAGAGCTACATTGCCAGCCACATGATTTGAGCATCCTCAGTCAATGTAGAAGAGATGGTCATCATTTGTACCTCGTTTTGAAGTCATGTTCATAATCAGAAGAGAATCATCTTGCTCTTCTGTATAGTTGTTGTAGTCCATTCTGGATTTGCATCCTCCTTGGTAGTTGCCATTGTAGTTGTTGTTGTAATTGTTGTAGTTGTTGTTGTACCCTTGATGATGGTTGAATCTACCTCTTGATTGTGAGTATCCACCTCCTTGATATCCTCTTCCTCTCTGATTCTTGTAGTTCCTGAAACACTCATCTGTAGTATGGTTTGATAAACCACAAATGTTGCATAGTGAGGAGTTATAGGTTCTCCCCCTACCTTGCTTACCTCCTCTGCCCCTTCCTCTTGATGATCTACCTCTCCCTGCATAGTTGGCTTGGGAGGTAGTACCTTCATCTTCTCCTTTCTTGTTCTTGCCTTTATCTTTAGACTTACTTTTATTAGTGTATAGGGCAGAAGAGCTATTACCTTTGGATGAGTCTCCATTCTTGTTGAGCTTGGCTTCATGAGTGAACAATTGCCCCATGAGAGTGGTAAGATCTGGAATTTTGCATGTCCATGTATAGGTCCATGTCAATGGTGAAGCTTTCCTATTTGTCATCAGCTTTGATCCCATTGATCACTTGCCTTACTATGTGCTCTTCTTCAATCTCTTCTCCTATGCTTGCTAACTGATCTACTACATCTTTAATCTTAGTCACATACTCTAAAATAGCTTGCTTAGTTTGCTTCCTTAATGTGGTGAATTCAATCCACAATTGGTTTCTTCTGGCCCTTGTGTTGGAAGAGAAATAAGATGACAAGGTTTCCCAAGTCTCTTGGGATGTCTTACAGTTTCTAATATGTTGCAAAAGAAAATCAGAGATTGAGTTGAGTAAGTAAGACCTTGCTAATGCATCCTTGGCACACCATGTGTTGAGCTTTTCATGTTCTTCCTTTCTTGGTAGTCCTCTAGTTTTGAATGAGGGCAATTCCTCATCTCCTGAGATGTATCCATAAAAACTCCTTCCTTGTAGGTATGTCTTCATCCTTAGCGACCATGCTTGATAGTTGTTCTTGTCCAATTTATCAATAAATGAAGGAAAACCATCTCCCACTTTACCTTAACTTTGCTCTGATACCACTATTGGGAATGATGGATGACACTCCAAGAGAATGAGTAGGTACTGCCAAATCCTGCTTTGTACGAGCCTTTTGATGCTTCTAAGTTGATAAGTGGACCTTCTTAGCTCTCCAATGACACCATAAAATGGCCTATGTACTTTGGAAATGATATATGAAAAAGTTGAATAAAAAACAGACAACTTTGTAACTTCAAGTCTTCAAGAAAACCTTCTATTTTTTACTAGACACTTGTTGTATCTTTTGCTCAGTATGACTAGCACACTAGGAATTGGAAAAATTCCTTTTAGGGGTATCTAATTAGCTTAGCAAGCTAACTATTCCAAGTGAAATCACTTAATAAGATCAACTATGCTCAAAGAAATTAATTTAGCAAGTAAACCTTTAACCCCGATATTTGAGGATTGTTGCAGACTTCAACCAGTGATCACCTCGACAGACTTTTCTCTGAAATGGCTGGATACAAATCCTTCAAATTTTGATAGCATGTAGATAACTTTGATCTGGTTCCAACAAGATATAGATCTTTGAATTTTGGTGGAGAAATGAGTGAGATATGATCTCCACAAGTTGACAGACTTTCAGACACTATCACAGAGAACTCAGAAATGAACAATGTAGATATATGTATTAATGAACACTGTTGTACAATGCCATAGGCATGAAGATCATTGCCTAATGGTGTAGGAAGGTGTGGGCTATGGTGTATGCCTCACACACACTCAGATATGAGACTGAGGAGCTCGGAAAGTGACTTGCATAACTGTAATATTATCACTTTTATAGTAGTTGAGTTCAAAGTTTGAATTTGAATTCAAACTTTGGCTCTCTATAATCATGTTCCTACATCCTAGGAGATATTCCATCAATCAAAGCTAACTTCTCCATGAATTCTTTTTGGTAGGTGTTTACAAAGATTCCAAGTCAAATGTGACTTTTACAAAAAACTAAAGTGGTAATTAGCCACTAGCATTGGTTCCTATGCATCTACATATGTGTATGAATTACAAGCCAAATGTGTAGGCTTGTGAATTGCACCAACATTACTAAGATTCTAACACTAGGGGATTTCAGACAATCCTTCAAGATGTGGCCACTTCAACAATGATAGCATCGACCTTTAGGAGTGGGTGCACCTTTAGTGCATTGTTTTATTTGCATGAAAAGTACTTTTTTTAGCATAGAACACACTAGCAATAGTCTCATATATCCAATTTGAGTTATCACTAGTGTTTGTAAGATGGTATGTTTCTTCATGATACCATTTTCCTTCATTGTAAGTACCTCCTAGATACTCATTTCTATCTTTGGGATAATTCTACCATTGCTAGTTCCAATGATAGCTCTTTTGGTGTTCTCTTTTACATATTTGATTGGAACAACATTTCTAGGATTCGATGGCTGTTGGTCTAGAATATGCCTTGTTGGATCTTGGGTTCCTTTATTGTACCTAGGGTGAGTATAATAAGATTCTCTATAGTAGTACTACTGATCACGTGAAGGATTTCCATATACATCCCTAGGTGGATACGTAGGCCTAAGTTTATATTGTTGTCTCTACTAATATTTAGGTTGTTGGTACTATCATTGTTGTTTTTGTGGTTGTCTATTGTACTTCACAAGTTGACCCCTAGGCACTCTATTGCACATATATGATGGATGGTTACCATTACAAATTTGGCATCTTCTCAATGGTTATGGCCTTTGCCCATAGGAAACATTTTGTTGCTTCTTAGCTTGTTTCATTCACAATTTCTTGACAACCATGTTAGCTATTTCAAATGAGGAACTTGAAGCACCACAGGAAGCACATTCTTCACTCCTTGTGTCAATTTGTGGGATCTTTAGCTATCTAGTTAGGTTATCCTCTAGATCTTCACACTCTCAGATGCATTCATTCAAAGTTGTGAGCTTTTGGATGTACACAAGAGAGCACAATTTCCCATTTGTCAATCCCTCTAAGAAGAGAGAGATCAATTTATTTTAGGTGGTTTTTCACCAACTAGGCATCTGTCTACATATTCTCTGAATTTTCTAGCAACTATGCATAGAGATTCGTGATTATTTTGTTTGAAGATATAGAGCAAGGAAGTGGAGTCATGTTTGAATTCTGTCTTTAAGAACTCTTTGATGAAATTTTCTACAAGAGTCTAGAAATTTCCAAACATACTATTTGTCAATATTCAAAACATTGACAATGCAGTTTTGATGAGGGTTAATACAAAAGCTTGATATTGAGTGAAAAGTCAAACATGCACTTACTTAGGATGGTTAAAGTTCTCAGCCTGGGTCTTGAACCCTTTGCATCAAGTTTGCTACTTGAGAATTTTCTTGTACATTAGCTTGCACGTTTTCTCCTGCATTGATTGGTGGTGCTAATGTACAAAGACAACACATGCTCTTGTGATCTTTTCAAACAATGGATTATGCATGCCAATTTTTCTTCAAACAATCATTTGAACACTCAACTTTTCAACTTACTCACTCAAAACATTGTGTTTCAAACAATTCTTGTTTACAATGGTGGTCAGAAAAAATCAAACCATTAAATGAATAGGAGCTTCAACGTGATATATAGGTAAAAAATCTTCCAAGATTGGTAGAAAAAATTCACTTTGCCCTTCTCCTATTGCTTTAACCATTTAGAATGTTGAATAGTCTAGATAGTTTCTGTTTTCTATCTTTCTTCTTTGAAGTGAAACTCTTAAGCAAATTTTTTGCTCATTTCCATGTTTGGCCTGTTAGATATGCTCAATACTCCACCCTGAAGTGACTAAAAATGAACAATGGTGCTCTACGTTGTAAGGCCCCATTATGAGGAGATGTGATTGTGAGAGCCCAAACATTTTTGGAACCCTAACTTCCAAGTTAAATGAGGTCTATGTGTGACCTTTGATGGTTATAGAAGATCTTTGTAAGCTTCACCATTAGCTTAGATAGGGCATAAACTTTCGGGCCATTGGGTTGGCATTCAAGGCAAAAATAAAGGCCATGTGGCATCGTGTAGTTTCTCCATAGGACCTTAATGGGGGGAGTGCACAGGGGGACTTGCCCCCTTGTGCAGGGTCCCGGGGGCCCATCCCATGGTCTATAGGGCCAAGACAATAGGACTTTTGGTCGTGGAGATATTGTCGGATTGTATATTCTACCGTCTACTTTGTATCTCCCGACTACATCCATCTATATAGCTCCCCTTATAAAACCTATACAAGCATGGCCTAGGTTGACCTTTACATAGCATTGCACACTAGTAAGCCCTTCATCTAGAGTCTCTCTAGATGGCCATCTAAGCTCCACATGAGGAGCACATGGGTGGACAACACCATCATTGTAATTGCATTACACTTGGCAA
Organism: Ceratopteris richardii; assembly: GCA_020310875.1. Lineage (NCBI taxonomy): Eukaryota > Viridiplantae > Streptophyta > Polypodiopsida > Polypodiales > Pteridaceae > Ceratopteris > Ceratopteris richardii. The sequence continues at coordinate 80,403,367 of CM035425.1, read as the reverse complement.
TCTGAGAAATTGAGTTCTCTATTTCTCAGTCTAGATCTATATTTGTCTACATTTTTCTCTCAACTCTATCTACTCCTCTATTCTGTTGTGCTGTTATTTTTTTCTTACATGGCGTTAGAGCTCAGGAGGCTCTGAGTGGTGTAGAAGCAAGCATGTAGAGGTTTCAATGAGAAAAGAGAGAAGATGTCAAGTGGTATGCCATCTTCTACAACTAGGAATGAAGGTGGTTCATCAACAAGACTTGATGGAGCACAGAGAGGAGCAGAAATGATGTTGCTCATCCCAACATTACAGATATGACCATCAACCTTCACAAAAGGTAAACTTGATGGTATAAACTACACCTTGTGGAAGTTTAAAATCACTTCTATCCTTGATTCATATGAGCTTCTAGACAATATTCTTGGGACTGATCATGAGCCCCAAGAAACACCTGATCCAAATAATACTTGTCGAATGATCCCTCCTAATGCTAATCTTCTACGTGCTTGGAAATGTGGAAATTTAGATGCACTCTGTGCTTTAGTTAAAAGTACTACTCATAGTGTTTTGACTCTCACTCAGCATACTACCAAGGCATGCGAAGCATGGAACATATTGAGAAATCAATATGAAACTCGTAATCAGACATCAATTCACTACTTGGAGAATCAATTAGCACTAGAAAGGGTTGCTGAGGGGGAGACTATAGAGGTAGGAGCAGGTGTACAAAAGTCAAGTGAGGAGCTAGCTCGGCGTTGTCTTCAAATCTATCCACCTAAGTTTGATGGTTTGATAACTGCTCTTAATATTCAAATCAAACCTCAACCACTAAGTTTTGAAGAATTGAGTGCCTTACTCATGGAGGAGGAGTTGCGGCTCAAGGCAGGGAGTGGTGGAAGCAAAGGAGATGCTACATTCACAGCAAATGCCAAAGGAGGCAAAGCGGACTCTTCAGAAGATGGAGATAAAAAGAAGAATGACAAAAAGAAGTTCAAGGGAGAGTGCTTCCATTGCAAGAAGAAAGGACATAGGATCCAAGACTGTCACATCAAAAAGGCATGAGAGAAGAATGGCTCTTCAAAAGGTGGCAAGGGCAAGGAGTCTACCAACACAACAAAAAAAGTTTGAGTTATTTGTTACCATAGAGGAGGTGCGCTCCTCGGCTGAAGATTCCAGAACAGATGACTCTTAGGTGTTGGACAGTGGTGCATCTCATCACATGCGGAGTAGAAAAGACCTTTATAGTTCCTTACAACCTCTAAAGGAACCCATAACAGTAAAGGTAGGCAACAATGCAAGATGTCCTATAGAGGGCAAAGGTATGATTTCTTTCCTTTACTCTAATGGGGATGCTAGAAAGCTTTGAAATGTGTCAGTATCCCAAGTCTCTTGGGAAGTTTTGAAAGTCCTAATATGAGGAAGAAGGAAGTGAAAAATAGAGTTAAGTAGATATGAACTGGATAAAGCATCTTTGGCACACCATGAGTTGAGTCTTTCTTGCTCCTCTCTTGTAGGTTGATCTTTGGTTGATCTTGGGACTCCATTGATTTAGGAGTTATTCTCTCAAATTAACTTGTAGCTAAAGTTCTTCCTAACTCCATGAGATATAGGCTTTTACAAGATTCTTCAAAGATTGAATCCCTTACAATGGTAAATGATCAAGTGGTTACAAGCCAAGGTTCACATGATTCATCCTGATAATTGCACACATTGTCTTCCATGCTAAACCAAATGTGTAGGCTTTTTCATTTGCACCAACAGAATGTACAAAGATAAGTAACCGGTTAGGTCTATAGGCATATATACAAGCCAAGGGAAAAAAATCTCCTAAAGAGGGAAAAAATTGCCCTAGCAGTCCTAGTGTGTTCACACACATCACTACCTAAATATATCAACAAATCCCCCTTGGGAGTGATCGGTGAACAAGGAGCTAGCATTCATGTATAAGGAAGTGCCAAGCTACGTGGAAATCACTCCATAAAAGGAAGGAAGCCCAAAGCTTTGGGGAAAACTTCAAACTTCTCCCTAGGCAAAGCCTTTGTGAAGAGGTATGCAATTTTCTCCTGCGTGGGCACATATGCCAAGTTGATCTTTCCAATAGAGAACCTCTCGTTGGCATAATGATAATGCACCTCAATGTGCTTAGTGCGAGCCTAAAACATAGGGTTCCTCACAACTGCCAATGCACTCTGACTGTCAGTGATGATGGTCGTGGCAGAAGATTGACCAACACCCAAATCAGCCATAAGGATTCTGAGCCACAGACACTCAATAGTCCTTATGAAAGCTACCCTATACTTAGCCTCACAACTAGAAGTGGCCACAATAAGTTGCTTCTTGCTCAACCAAGATATGCATGAGCTACCAAGCATGAAGCAAAAATCACTAGTGGACACATGAGTGTCATCGCAACCAGCCCAGTTAGAGTCAGAAAAAGCATGCAAATCTGGCGGTAGGGATCCCCCCTTGGGATAAAACAACCCAATTAGCCATGTACCACTCAAGTAGCGAAAAATGCGCTTAATCGCATGCCAATGCTTGACACCTGGGCAATGCATAAATCTGCTCATCTGTGAGATAGCAAACTAAATATCTGGTTGAGAAATGCATAGGAGTTGCAATAGGTTTACAGTCTTCAAGGCTAAAATGCTACAATAATGTGTTAATATATTTTGTTTGATACAAATCCATTCCACCATCAATGTCCATAAACTGAATGCCCAAATAATGGTGCAAATGCGCCAAATCAGACATCTCAAAATGAGGCATGAAAATCGGCCTTAAAATCAGCAATATGCTTCTCATGAGGACTAGTGAGCAGCATGTCATCAACATATACCACAATGATCAGAAGCACATCATTAGCACGCTTGACATATAAGGTGCTTTCAATTGAGCTGTTCTCAAAACCATGTGCAATTAGATAGGCATGTATCTTTTCATACCAAAGCATGTGGTACTTGTTTCAAACCATATAACGCCTTTCTTAACCTGCACACTTGGTTTATTTCATGCCCTTTCTGTACAAAGCCATGAGGGTGAAAAACATACAATTCTTCATGCAAATCACCATTCAGAAATGCAGTTTTAATGTCTAACTGATGTACATTCCAACCATGATGATCTGCAAGTGCAGATATGCTACGAACACTAGTCATTTGACAAGTAGGTGAATCTAACTCAGAGATCTTATGTTCTCCATAAGTAAACAAGTTATGACCAACATTGCCTTGAATATTCAATGTGAAGAGCCTTCCTTCTTTCTTCCCTAAAAAAAATTGTTTATACCCATGGATAGGGTCTTCAACATAAACTCCATCATTAATGAACCTTACTTCATATCCTTTCTCTACAATTTGTCCTACACTTATCAAATTCTTTGGAATTGTAGGGACATACAAAACTTTGCTCAGAAGAGTGCTTCCATCCTTGGCCTTTACTGTCCAACGGACTTCTCATTATGCTTTGTATTATCACCTGTTTGAACTATATGATTACTCACCTTATTCTCCAAATAAGTCATCAAAGATATGTTGCCACTCAGGTGATTGCTACACCCTGAGTCAATGTAGAAGACTCTTTGATCTTCACTTTTTCTTTCACAAGTTGCATTCATAATTAAGGTTGAATCCTCCTTTTGATCTGAAGCATAGTTGTAGTAGGTATTATTGTAAGATTGAGAAGTCTCTACCTGTATTTCTTCCAAAGAAACCTCTACTACCTCTACCTCTGAAATTACCTCTCTGATTTCTACCACCTCTTCCTCTTGAATTGAAGTTCTGAATATATCCTCCACCATTTTGATTATTATGCCAATATTCATGAGCTAAATGATTAGTCTTCCCACAAATCTAGCAAGCTTTGACACCATCTTTATTACTTCTGTCTCTTCCTCTTCCTGTGCCACCTCCTCTTCTTCTTAAGAAGTTAGCTTGACTAGTAGTGCCTTCATCTTCATTCAGTTGTTGCTTTCCTTTGTTAGTTTTCTTCTTGTCCTTTGAATACATTGCTTGACCTATAATCTTATCAACATCACCTTTGATATCCTGCTCAAAGGTTAGCATATGTCCTAGCAATTGATTCAAATCACGAGTGAAATGATCTAGTGATAATTCAATGGATAGAACAAAAGGCTTCCACTTCTCATCTCCTCTCAAACCTGTGAGAATTTGTCTTACCAATTTTTCCTCTTCAATATTTTCATCAACTTCTCCTAATGCATCTGCAATGTCCTTCATTCTTGCTACATAATCAGAAATGTATTGAGAAGCCTTCTTCTTGAATGTGGTGAATTCTGCCCATAAAGATGCCTTCCTTGACTTTGTAGTATTTTGGAAATGCTCCTCCAAAGCATTCCATATGTCACTTGCACTTTCAAGTCCTCGAATATGAGGTAGCAAGTAATCATTGACTCCCATGTATATGATGCTCCTTGGTTGAGCATCCTTCTTCATCCATGTCTTCAAATGTGAGAGCTCTTCCCTAGTTAGAACACTAGGTTCCCTAAATTCTATTTTCTCTTCCTCATTTGTGATGTATCCTATCAGGTTTTTGCTCATAAGATTAGCGTCCATCCTCATTGACCAAGCAGGATAGTTTTTTGTATCCAATTTCTCTATCTGAAGAGAACCTCACATCTTTTCTTCACCTATGTAATAAATTCTTCAAGCTTTGTGAATAATGAATGTACCTTTACTTTGAATGTAGTTCCTTTTGATCCCCTTGATAGCTTCAAGCCTCCTTCTCTAGCTTTCACTTCATAGTTTCACCTTTTGAATCTTCAAAGGTTGATTTCTATAAATCTGCAATAGTCGGGGTCCTACTTTCTTCAAATCTGATGACTCTTGCTCTGATACCACTGATGGAGACTATTAATCTTCAAAAGAATACGTTATCCTTGATATTAGAGCACATCTATATCAGGAACAACTCATAATATGAACCAATTTTGAAAACCAATGCCAAATTATCAAGACTTCAGTTAACTCTGAAGAAACTCATTACACAGAAAAGTCTGCTTCATTTAGTTCACTCATTGACTAATCAAATGTGTAAAGTTTCCATTGAAACTTTATACAAGGTGTCTCCTACAGTTTCCGCACCTTTTCCAAGTTAAATCTCTCCAAAGATTTGGTAGATCTTGCAATTTTCTTCAAACAATGTACCTATGTCTGAAACTTCTCTTCTATGTAGTCGATTTTGACACCTACACCTTCTAATGCATGATTCTCCCAACCTAGACCCCGTTTATCCAAATGCTTTTAGCCACACATAGCTTACCTCTCAACTTAAAGAATGAGTGCTTGTTTTCTCAAAACTTTACACTGTAGAGGGAGATTTGATCAAAACAATTGACCACCAGGATTGCACCTGTTCTTGCCTTCACTTCTTCACATTTACACATGTAAATGTTCTCGTCTTCAATTCTCTCAGCCTGATTACAATTAGACTCTCAAATCATGACCATAGATGCATTAACTATCGACTTAGACATCTACAAAAGGATTTCTGAAATGATTAATCACAGAAGGAGAGATGGAGAAAAGATCGCAACTCAAATTTAAGAAGTTTTTTCTATTCTCATGAAAAAACATCGGATTGATAAATCTCATACATTCATCACACTTATTCTACTTCTACTCATCTATACTTGTTCTATGTCTTTTCTCTCACATATGTCCCGACTCTATACTTGTATATATAGGCATATATGTACAAAACTCGTCACTATTACAAACAAAGAACAAAGATAGAAAAGAGAAACTATCTAGACTATTCAACATTCTAAGTGGTTAAAGGGGAGAGTGAATTTTTTCCACCAATCTTGGAAGATTACGATTGAAGCTCCTATTCATTTAATGGTTTGATTTTTTCTCACCACCATTGTAAACAAGAATTGTTCGAAACACAATGTTTTGAGTGAGTAAGTTGAAAAGTTGATTGTTCAAATGATTGTTTGAAGAAAAATTGGCATGCATAATCCATTGTTTGAAAAGATCACAAGAGCATGTGCTGTCTTTGTACATTAGCAGCATGAATCAATGCAGAAGAAAACGTGCAAGCTAATGTACAAGAAAATTCTCAAGCAACAAACTTGATGCAAAGGGTTCAAGACCCAGGCTGAGAGCTTTAACCATCCTAAGTAAGTGCATGTTTGAATTTTCACTCAATATCAAGCTTTTGTATTAACCCTCATCAGAACTGCATTGTCAATGTTTTGAATATTGACAAATGAAATGTTTGGAAATTTCGAGACTCTTGTAGAAAATTTCATCAAAGAGTTCTTAAAGACAGGATTCAAACATGACTCCACTTCCTTGCTCTATCTTCAAACAAAATAATCACGAATCTCTATGCATAGTTGCTAGAAAATTCAGAAAATATGTAGATAGACGCCTAGTTGGTGAAAGACCACCTAAAATAAATTGATTGATCTCTTCTTAGAGGGATTGACAAATGTGAAATTGTGCTCTCCTTTGTACATTAAAAAGCTCACAACTTTGAATGAATGCATCTGAGAGTGTGAAAATCTAGAGGATAACCTAACTAGAGAGCTAAAGATCCCACAAATTGACACAAGGAGTGAAGAATGTGCTTCCTCTTGTGCTTCAAGTTCCTCATTTGAGGAAATAGCTAACTTGGTTGTCAAGAACTTTCAAATGGAACAAGCTAAGAAGCAACAAAATGTTTCCTATGGGCAAAGGCCATAACCATTGAGAAGATGCCAAAATTGTAATGGTAACCATCCATCATATATGTGCAATAGAGCGCCTAGGGATCAACTTGTGAAGTACAATAGACAACCACAAAAAGAACAATGACAGTACCAACAACCGAAATATTAGTAGAGACAACAATATAAACTTAGTCATACGTATCCACCTAGGGATGCATATGGAAATCCTTTGAGCAATCAGTAGTAATACTATAGAGAATCTTATTATACTCACCCTAGGTACAATAAAGGAAACCAAGCTCCAACAAGGCATATTCTAGACCAATAGCCATCGAATCCTAGAAATGTTGTTCCAATCAAATATGCAAAAGAGAACACCAAAAGAGCTATCATTGGAACTAGCAATGGTAGAATTATCCCAAAGATAGACATGAGTATCTAGGAGGTACCTACAATGAAGGAAAATGGTATCATGAAGAAACATACCATCTTACAAACACTAGTGATAACTCAAATTGGGTATATGAGACTATTGCAAGTGTGATCTATGATAAAAAAAGTAGTTTTCATGCAACTAGAACAATGCACTAAAGGTGCACCCACTCCTAAAGGTCCATGCTATCATTGTTGAAGTGGCCACATCTTGAAGGATTGTCTAAAATCCCCTAGTGTTAGAATCTTAGCAATTGGAAACTTTGTGTGTGAATGGGGTCTTACATTATATGCAACATCACCTAGTACTTTTTAGTTTGTCAAACAAACTCAAATATGATTTCTAGGTAATTGAAATGCTCAACTACCTTGAAGGAGAAAAGTTGACATGAAGGTGATGTTTGAAGATTCAAATCTTCACCAAACTACATCATATATATATATATATATATATATATATATATATATATATATATATATATATATATATATATATGCTTGGATGGAGTCACACGCTTCTTCAAGAAGTTTATGGGCTTTTCCTCGATATAAATTTGTATAAGCTACCCCCTACTACCTAATCTACCCCTCTACTAGCTTCTCTCAACACATAGGCTGAGATATACTCAAGTCATATCTAATTTTACAAGACTTGCATTGCAAGTCCATTAGATTCATTTGGTTGATCCTGTTGTAGAGACAATTTCTAATGTACCTTTATCCTTGTTTAATTTATGATTTTGTAAGTGAATAGCATCATAGATAACTAATCAATTCTTTGCATATTTTGAGAATTCAAGTGATTGTGAGTACACACATACACATACCTTTTTTAGGTGGGAAGGTTGCACTAACCTCCTAGGATCCAATTTTGGTGATTTAGAGTTAATTGGAGAGCCGAGACCTACTTTGAGTGTTAGAGCTTTAATGTAAGCGAGGGCACAAGAACTAAGTTTTTGGCTAACTATGGTAGCCATCTATGAGATCCTGGGAAGGTTGCAACATACTTTTGCTTGCAATTTGGAGTGCACAATCTCCATCAATGGTATCAAAGCTCATTTTGGAGCTTTGAAAGAATCAAGAGGAGGCCTAAAAGTTGAAGGAAGAACAAAGTTGAAGTAAGGAGCAGACAACCTTAAAAGGTGCATTCAAGAAAGGGGGACCCTCGAGCATCATCAAAGGATCAAATCAACTGAAAGCTTTTCAGAAGAGGCTAAAAGTCAATATTAAGAAGAGGATGTACCAACCATGGAAGTTTGCAATCTCGAATTTCCTTATGGGGAAGGGGCTTTGGGGATTTGTTAGTGGCATAGAGGTGAAAACATACCAACATCCTCATACACCCATTGAAATTCAAAGGAGAACTATTATACAATAGGAGAAATGGATACAAGAGCAATCTTTATACTATCCCAACACATTAGCAACCCTATGATAGGACTACACTAGATCTAGACACATCAAAGAACGTATGGGAGTATCTCGAGAGGCTATAATCAACCTCTACAAAGGCTAGGAAGATAAAACTCAAGAATGAGCTTAATATCCTTAGGAAAGCATCCAAGCAAAGCACCAATGACTTCATTATCAAATTCAAGGAGATATGTCATGCACTTGGAATGATAGGATATGTGGTAGATGATGAGCATTTAGTATCCCACACTCTTAATAGGCTTAGAGAAGATTAAAAATGGAAGGCTTTCATCACCTGTATCTATATAAGGGATTCTTTTCTAGATTTTGAGTAGCGCACCTCTCTTATGGTGCTTGAAGGACTCAATAAGGAAGGAATCTAGTCAAAAGACAGCCAAGATCAACTCTTCTATGTAGTAAAGGGAGGAAGAGGCAAAGGTGATAGATGTGGGTCAAGAGGAAGAGGTAGAAGCAACTACTAACAAGGCAACCAAAGCATCCAAGGAATCCAATCCAACCAAGATGAAGGCCCAACCTCCAAGAGGAATAGGTAGATGTAGAGGAGGTAGATATGGAGGTAGAAGCAACCACAACCCCAAAGGATGCTACAATTGTGGGAACGTAGGCCCTTATGCAAAGAATGGCTATCAAAATCAATGAGGTAACAACTAGAGAGGTCAAGAAAACTATCATAACTCATCCAATCCACCATTGAATGAGCATTTGTTATCCATGATCCATATTAATGAATTTGAAGCACATGATGAAGTATGGTATATAAACAGTGGTTGTAGTAACCACATGTTAGTAAGAGAAGGATACTTTAGCAACCTACAAGCACCCAAGCAAAGAGGCTATGTGGAGACATGTGACAACATAAGGAATGAGATTCAACAAATGGAAGGTGTCAAGCTTGAAGGCAACCATAATGCAAGGACCTTATGAGAGCTATTACATGTTCCCACCATCACTAAGAATTTAACCTCTATTGGACAGATGGGAGAAAGGAGTTATCAAGTGAACTTTAATCACAAGGGATGCTTCATAGAGGATCTAAGGGATGGATATGAAATATTGGCCAAAGGAAGGAAGGAAGGAAGAACTTTTACACTTGATATATGTAAAGCACGAAGCATCAAACCCATTTACATTACTTATGGAGACAAGAAGATTGGAAACTTGGATTTGTGGCACAAGAGGTGTGACCACATCAACATGATCAAATGGAGGGGGAGAATATTTATGCACTTGTTTTCTTTACTTCTTGTAAGAACAACAGATAAAAAAACAAGTGAGATGCAGATATACACCCCAAAATAGGGGGTAACAGAAATAAAGAATAGGTATACACCAGAGATAGCTAGGGTTATGTTTAATGAAAGGCATCTTTATTTTATTGGGCAAAAGTTGTCTCTACTAATGTGTACTTGATGAATCGGTGTGGAAACTTGAGGAGTACATGACATGACACTAGAGGAAGCATGGATTGGAATTAAACCAAACGTTTCACATTTCAAAATCCTTGTATGTGTGTGTTATACACATGTTCCAATGGGATTGAGAAGTAATCTTGATGTTATGGTAGAAATATGCATGTTTATTGGCTAATCCTTGGAAAAATGAATACGGGTGTTTTAATATGGCCACAAAGGAACTAAAGGTATCTAGAATGTTCTCTTTGATTAGTTAAAGCCATGGTAGGTTCCCCAAGTTATGTTTCAAGATGAAGACATTGAAGATGGAAAAAGAAGATGTAGCTAGAGTTCAAGAAAGGTCTTGGAATTGAGTGATCCAAGCATACCAAGTATCTCAAGTATAGATTCTGAATGGAGGGGGAGTACCTCAACCCATCAATCAAACAACCAACACAAAGGAACAAAAAGGCTAGTGGAGCTTGGTGATGAAGGGAATGAATTGGAAGAAGATGATGATCCAATTCTAAAAGGAGGAGATACATCAAAAGCAAAGATCAAAACATCAAGGCAAAGAATTTTCATTCCACCTAAGGCAGAAGAAAGGAATTCAACCAGATCAAGTTATCATGTATCAAGGTTAAGTTAACCAAGAACCTTCCACCTATGAAGAGGCAAAGGATACAAAGGAGTGGCAAGAAGCCATGGAAAAAGAATACAAAGCCTTGAATGACAACACACTCGGATTTTGGTATCAAAGCAAGAAGGAATGAAGGTAATAGGAAATAAATGGTTTTACAAGGTGAAAACAAACTGAGATGGTTCAATTGCTAGGTGCAAGGCTTGTGGCAAAGAGATTTTCCCAATCATATGGGATAGATTATGAAGCGATTTTCAGCCCTATTGCCAAGATGATCATAGTGAGGGCTATCATTGGAATAGAATCATCAAGAAGATTGCCCATCTACAAATTCATTGTAAATAATGTATATTTTGAGGAAAACCGTGATTAACAACCTAGTATTTTGGTTCTGTCTGATCGTGCCTACGTTGTTGAAAGATGTGAACCTAAAATGTTGATAAATATGCATCCAAATTGCGAATGTTGTGCTGACTATAAAGGAGATGCTATATACAATAGAATCAGGTAGTTAACATCTCTACAAAGCACCTAAGATTGTTAGGAGGGTTATATGTGCTCTGTAATAAAAATGGAATTAGATTTCTGATACTCTCTTCTCCTCGATACCTTTTTGGAGAGGGGGAGTTTGGAGCCATTTCTCGAAAGAGAATTGCATTTAAGAGTATCTTAACTATTTTGTATATGATTGTGCTGAAGTTGAAGAATTTTAGAATTTTGGATCGCCTATCAAGTATAAGGGTGAATATCAACCATATCAAAAGTGATATGATGTTGCACAAAGGCTGAGGAGGGACATGGAATTGGGAATCTAGCTATTGCTAAAATCATCTATCTCCTGCATCAGACTGTACATAAATGGATGTGGTTGGAGCTTTAGAAGAATCCTATATTTTCACTATCAATCAAATCACAAGCAGTTCTGAGACAAGTGAGGTTTGAAGATGGCACAAGCATAATATTTTCTTCACAACTAGATAAAGATGTGCTCACGAAGGCTCGAACAAAGAATGATGACACTTTTTTATGCAATGCTTCAATGGAGTAGTTTATATTTGAGCGGCTCAAAATGTGGCTCAAAGAAACTATGAGGACAAGGTGTAATTATGATATTTCTTCATTGATGAGATTTTGAATCTGAAACTAGGATACATTTGGACCATGAGAAGTGGGGTTTTGTAAAATTCCTAGGAGCTACTTGAGAAGCACAATGATGTTGTGACCCTTCAACAAATAAGGGGCTGAAGATCATGGAAAACTTTGATAATGAGGGTGAGGGTATATGCATAAGATAAAGGTGAATGGAGATGTACAAGAAGGACTTAGATACCTATAAGTCCTTGTGTGATTAAATCCAAGCCTTTAGTACTTGATAAAAGTAAAGCATAAAATATTGTATACTATCTTTTTGCACATTTATTTGGTAGTAGGAAATCATACCTAGAAGTCCAATAAAGCACAACTTAAGAGAGACTCACTTCAATATAAAAGCATAAGTTGAAACTATACCATTAGATCTCATTCAGTATATCTTTTGGGATGCATTACCATCTACATTCTTGTTGTCAATTTGCATCTGCCTCTCAACTAGCATATCAATAAAAACAAGCAAAGAATTTGGATGTATTGTCCTTGCCTTTTTAGCTTGTACAATGAAAGACTGATAGGAACTACCAGAATGGTCATATAATCCATGCTTATGCATGTGATGCATAAGCTCATCCACAACAACATTGTATTGTGCACATACCAATATCCTTACACCTTTACCTCTATCCTTATGTATCATCCCAAATGCTTCAACCTACATCCATTGCTTTGCCAATGCTGCAACTTGTCAAGATCTCACAATTGCAACACTTTCCTTTATAGTCTTCTTGCCATGAAGGGTCGGAGACTCCCTAATTGCTTCTGAAGTGATATTGGGAGAAGATGCCTCTGCACCTATGAAATTGCACACGTTGCACATATATGGGTACACATTGCACACACATGCATACATACACATTGTGCACATACACACTATAGATATAATCGGTAAAGGTTCCATGCACACTCTCGGATGGGCTTTACATACACACATAGTAATCGTTTTTCCCTTCCTCTCTCTATGCTTCCTACACATTCACTAAAGATTGACTATCAACTTTAGAGCAATGTTCTCAATTCATCCAATCATCACATATGCCTGACTGTTCGCATCACTTCCACGATATATGTTGGATTCCCTATGCAATATGTTGTAGAAGGTAATGATTTTATACAATAGTTCGCTATACAACACAAGGTAGCATGTGCCTTGGATGAAATAGCATCATGCACTCATGAGTAAACACAAGCAAAGAAAAGAGGAAAAAATATGGCTAAAATCTTATCCAATAAAGAAATCTTGCACCCACAATAGCATCCTCCTCACTCTGAGTGTTAAAAAAAATGGAAATCATTGGGTTGTTTGTATCTCTCTTTGTGTTGTACTACAAAGAACTCCCTCGATGCCTCTCCAAGTAGCTATGTACTTCTATCTTTCAGAATGCTTTCTTTATAAGATAGCATTGAACTCAATACTTGCTCATATCCTCAAACTACCTTTGATTCCTTTCGCTCATGATTGCAACTGTCCATCATAAAAAAGAGTAATAGAAATCCACACATACATGCACATTGTGAACACATACACATGTGCAGGCACACATACACATGCACATGCACACATAGACACACATACATGCACACATGCTTGGACACATAGCAACCTTGGCCACACGTCAACCCTAGACACGTGCACAAACACACCTGCAAACATACATATGTGACCACACACCCTTGTGCAATGGTCCAAATAGCACAATAGGGCAAACCTCATATGAGTCACAAAAAGATTTTGAGTGTTGAAACTAGAGTAAAAACTATTCTCCAAACAGATCATAAATCAAAGTTACATAGCATGCTATCAACACCAATGTCTATCATAACTAGATAACATGCACTCTCTTCATAGAGTTGCAATAAAACCAATATGAATCATCAAAGCAAACTGTTTGCAAATTATCCACACAGATGTACCCTATAGTACTACCAAAATATAATAGAAAAATCCATAAAGTTATAGAATGATTAACTAAAGTTCAAAACTCTTTCTTAAAGACAAAGAGCCCATTACAAATTGCTTATCGTCACTTAATTTAAATGCCTAATATATCCAATCATAGAAAAGATAAGAAATTTACAAAATGATCCTCACTAACTTCAACCTCTCTTCTTCTTGAATTGATAACATGATCAACAAGAGTAGCTATGCACTAATCTATTCTTGCAATTAGGTCACCTAAAAGAATTGGTTAGTCACAATCGAGCCTTGATAATACCTTGATAGCTTTAGCTTGCATGATTTGATTTCTAACTGCTATACAAGTGATTGATGGACGCAAATTGTAAGGAATTTCTACTAGGTCAGACTAGAACTTGAGATGCAAGACATAGCAACCATCCTAAGACATTCAAAACATAAACTTTTGACTAAGGAAAATCCCCTTGAAGTAAAGTGCATATTGACTTATTGAGCTGACATCTTCTCTCGCACTTGTTGAGTCAAAGACTTTGATGCAATATTCATAGTACAAAATAGGAAAATTGCAAGAGGGATCTTCACATGACACACTTTTATTACTTCCATAAGGTAGAGCAATTTCGCTTGTAAGTCAACCATGAACATGGGTTCATGTATAGAAGGGAAGGGCATCCCATGTTTGAAAAGAAGTGTGAAGAGAGATGGTGGATGCAATCCAAAGATGAGTTGGTGCTACTACAACCAGCTTCACACCAGCCAACTGAGACTTCAGAGATGATTAGAAGACCCTTTGAGCTTCCTAAATCCACCAAAATATCAGCCAAGTACTTTGGAACATGTATCCCAAAAGTTTAAGTCAAGACAGACTAGCTGCGAAATGACTAGCTCCCAAAACTTGCTATTTTTGGACATACACCTGCTAGAAAAAATGAACAGTGCTCTCAACTTGGTAGGAATCAGAAAAATTCCTTTTGGGAATAGCAAATAGAAGTAGCAAGCTTCCCAATCCAACTTAAAACACTTCAAATGATAGACTGAGCACTGAGAACAAGATTTATCAATTTCTGGAACATGCCCACTATTCTCGGGGCTCTACAGAAATAGACCAGTGAGCAGTAAAATGCAGATATCTCCAAAAATATAAATCCAATGACCTTGAAAATTGATATGAAAAAACTAGACAGTAAGAGCTATCCAACTCACGTTAAATAACTGAAAAAGGATCAGTATAACTCGAGATATGACCTTCTGAAGGTACTGCTCTGAGTGAGTATAGCAGAGAACAAAACATAGGAGTAGATGATAATAAATGTATAGATTCACATATGATTACAACCACATTGGCAATGAATCTTTGCACAATGGGAGTAGAATGATAGAGCTATTGAGTAAGCTCTTCAATCTCTAAAAAATGACATGAAGTGGTCACATACAAGGCTTGCTAATCGCCTCTTCCTTCTTGCTCCTTTTATAGCTATTCTTGGAGGGAGTTTTGAATTCCAATTCGAATGGCTCCACCTAAAAGTGATCCCCAAAGTTAGGAGATATTCCCTCAGCTCAAAAATTCGTGGGTTTTGGTAGTTAGAGCCACGAAATTGCTTTTACATCATGCATGAGGTAAAGCCATCCTTTTCCTTTTTCTTTTTTCAATTACAAGAGATAAAAATGAACTCTTTTACAAGAGGTGTTCACATGACTACTCATGTGACTTACAAATAAGGATGATATCAAATATATCAAGCATGTAGGCTTGGGTAAAATGCACCAACAACTCCCCCTCAAGCCTAACATGCTTGACCTCCAAATAAGTCTTCAATTGTCCTTGATTTCCTGCAAGCCAATCATCAACTTGAATCTACTTAACTTCGTACCATCAAGAGCTTTCGTCAACATGTCTGCACATTGCATATCTGTAGAGACATAGGATAGTTGAATATCCTTGCTCATTAGCTTCTCCCTTACATAATGGTAGTGGACTTCAATATGCTTGGTTCTAGCATGGTATACCGAATTAGCTGCTAGATGTAGTGAGCTTGTGTTGTCACAAAAAATGTGAGGTGTTGAAGAATGAAGTCCAAGATCTGTGTACAAAGACTTTAACCACATGATTTCTTGAGTTGCATTAGCCAAACCTCTATATTCAGCTTCAGTAGAAGATAATGCCACGGTTGGTTGCTTCTTCGATGACCAAGAAATGATTTTTGAACCTGCAAATGATATATACCCTAATGTGCTTCTTCTATCATCTTTAGATCCGGCCCAATCTGCATCTGAGTAGACCTTTAGCTCAATATCTGAAGTAAATGAATAGAACAAACCTTCATTCATGGTCCCCTTTAGGTACTTGAGGACTCTCTTGGCCGCTTCCATATGTGGTCTTCTCGGCTTATGCATAAACTGACTCAATATGCTAACACTATAGCATATATCCACCCTTGTGAGAGTTGCATAATTCAAACTTCCAACCAAGCTTTGATAGCTTGTGATGTCTTCAATTGGCTCTCCTTCATAAGTACTAAGCTTATGATTTTGCTCCATAGGCGTACCTGCACACTTGGTATTTTCCATCTTGAACTTGACGAGCATGTCATGCACATACTTCCTTTGTGTGATGTATATACCTGAATCTGTGTAGATCAACTCCAATCCAAGAAAATAAGTGAGTGGTCCGAGGTCACTTATTTTGAACTCCTCCTTCATTTGACTCTTTACCTGTTTGATTCCTTCAAGATCATTGACTGTGATAATAATATCATCAACATACACACATAAATAGATCACTTCAGATCCATTCCTCTTTATGAACAAAGAGGTATCCGCCTTGCTAGCTTTGAATCCTTGGTCCTGCAAATAAATCACCAATCTGAAATTCCAAGCTCTTGGAGCTTCCTTCAATCCATACAAAGCTTTCTTTAGTTTGCATGCATAGTTAGGATGATGTGCATCCTCATATCCAAGAGGTTGTGCCCTATACACTTCCTCAGAAATCCATCCATTCAAGAAAGCATTCTTTACATCAAGTTGATAAAGATTCCAATTTTTAGATGCAGCAAGACTAATGAGAACCCTAATTGTAGGCATTTTTGCAACAGGAGAGAAAGTCTCTTCATAATCAATACCATGGGTTTGAGCAAACCCTTTAGCAACTAACCTTGCTTTGTGTCTATTTATACTTCCATCTAGATTCCTCTTGATTTTGTATATCCATCGAGATCCGATTATCTTCATAGATGGCTTGTTAGGTACAAGCTCCCAAGTGTCATTCTCCTTCAAGGCTTCCATTTCTTCATCCATTGCATCTCTCCAAGCTTTCTTGCTTTGTGCTTCTTCAAATGTGGTAGATTCTTCATTGGTTGAATCCTTTGCAATGTAGATTGAGTGCTTGGTGACCAAAGAAGTATCATAACCAAACCTCTCTGGTTTCTTCTTCTCCCTTGAAGACCTTCTAAGTGGTTGATGTGAGCTCTCGGGTCCATATGTAGCATCCTGCATCTTTGCTTTGCCTTTGTTCTTCCATAGCTTTAGTCTTTCCAAGTCTTCTAGGTCAATCTCCGAATCACTTTCTTCAATCTACTTTGGCTCCTTTGGTTGAAGTGATGGAAAATCTTCATCCAAGTCATATGGCAGCTTCACTTTCTTGTCATCGTCAAACCATGATTTGTTTTCATCAAAAATTACATCTCTACTCACAGAAAATCCTTTATTGGTTGGATTGTACAATCTATATCCTTTTTGGTTTTGGTCATAACCAATAAATACGCACTTCTTTGCCTTGGGATCCAATTTCCCTCTTACTTGAGAAGGAATGTGAGCATAGGCTAAGCATCCAAAGATTTTGCAATGCTCTAGACTAGGTCTTCTTCCATTCCACACTTCATATGGAGTGGTTCCATCTAGTGACTTAGATGGAAGTCTATTTATGAGATATGTGGCTGTAGACACAGCCTCTTCCCATAGGTAGTTCGGCAATCCCTTTTCGTTGAGCATGGACCTTGCTGCTTCGACAATAGCTCTGTTCCTCCTCTCAGCTAAACCATTGAGTTCAGGTGTATACCTTGTAGTGACTTCCCTTTTAATGCCTCTTTCATGCAAGAAGGCATCAAATTCAGAAGAGAAGTATTCTCCTCCACCATCTGATCTGAGTCGTTTCAAAGTCCTACCTGTTTGGTTTTCAACAAGAGCAATATACTTCTCAAAGCAATTAAACACTTCATCCTTGTGCTTCATGAAAAACAGAATGGTCCACCTGCTACAATCATCTATGAAAGACACATAATATCTTGAGCCTGATATAGATGGCTCCTTACTTGGACCCCACACATCCGTGTGCACTAGATCCAAAGGATTTTGATACATATATCCTTTCTTATTGAAAGGTTGTCTATGAGCCTTGCCGAGTTGACAAGCTTCACACTTATAAATCATGTGTTGCCTTGTGATATTAGGAAAACCAAGTACACTTTGGTCCCTGCAAATCTGTTTGAGTGTCCTCTCACCAATGTGAGCAAGCCTTTTGTGCCATATCTCCAACTCTGTTAGAGTTTGAGATCCATAGCTAAACAAAGCTATGTTCTTTGTATCTTCCACTTCAAAAGTGAAAAGCCTTCCTGTCTTTTCTCCTTTGGCAATCCTTCGAAAGCCTTGCCTTGGGTCTTCAACATATGCTCCAAATCGATTGAATCTAACCTGTAATCCTTTTTCAACAATCTGTCCAACACTTATTAAATTTTTTGTAATTGTAGGGACATACAAGACTTTGCTTAAGAGGTTCATATTCCCATCTGATGTCTTCACATTACCTATCTTCTCCACTGAGTGTTTTGTATCATCTCTTGTCTGCACTTCATGCTTGTTATGAGAATCTTCCAAATCAGAAAGTAAAGCCACATTTCCTGCTACATGGTTCGAGCATCCCGAATCAATGTAAAATATGTGATCATCATCCTTACCCTTCTTCACTGATAGATTCATAATCAATAATGAATCTTCTTGACTTTGTTCCTCTGCATAGTTATTGTAATCTCTTCTTCCTCTATGGCCACTTTGATAGTTGTTGTTGTTGTAATTGTTGTTGTAGTAGTTGTTGTTGTTGTAGCCTCCATTGTACCTGCCTCTATTTGATCCATAGCCACCTCTATTGAATCCTCTTCCTCTTGAGTTCCTCGGGTTCCTGAAACATTCTCAAGTAGTATGGTTAGATAAGCCACATATGTTGCAAGGTTGAGATGATTGGAATCTCCCCTTGCCTTGCTTTCCACCTCTGCCTCTTCCTCTAGCTCTTCCTCTACCTGCAAATTTTGCTTGGAAAGAGCTACCTTCATCTTCATTCTTCCTATTCTTTGACTTGTCTTTGACCTTAGCTTTATCAGAGTATAAGGCAGAAGTTTGATTACCTTTTGAGGACTCACCACCTTTGCTAATCTTTGCTTCATGAGTGAAGAGTTGGCCCATGAGTGTGTTGAGGTCGGGTACATGCATATCCATGTATAAATCCATGGCTGTTGTGAATGACTCCCACTTGTCGTCTGCTTTGATTCCATTCATGATTTGTCTTATGATTTGCTCCTCTTCAATTACCTCTCCAATGCTTCCAAGCTGGTCCGAAATCTCCTTCATCTTTGTGACATAATCAGTCACATTTTGCTTCGGGCTTTTCTTCATTGTTGTGAACTCCATCCACAATTGGTTCTTCCTTGCTCGAGTGTTGGAAGAGAAGAAAGAAGCAAGTGCATTCCAGGTCTCTCTTGATGTCTTGCATCCCTTGACATGAGGTAAAAGAAAATCAGAGATTGAGTTTAGAATATAGGACCTTGCAAGTGCATCCTTCGAACACCAATTCGAAAGTCCTTCCACTTCTTCATGTGATGGTTGCCCTTTGTTCCTCATGGTTGGCATTGCTTCATCTCCGGATATGAATCCATATAGATTCCTCCCTTGAAGGTAAGCCTCCATCCTTAGAGACCATGCCGGGTAGTTGTTTTGATCCAATTTGTCAATTGTTGATGGAAATCCATCTCCCATGTTGCTTGACTATGCTCTGATACCACTGTGAAGAGAGATGGTGGATGCAATCCAAAGATGAGTTGGTGCTGCTACAACCAGCTTCACACCAGCCAACTGAGACTTCAGAGATGATTAGAAGACCCTTTGAGCTTCCTAAATCCACTAAGGTGCACTATTGCTAATACCTGTGCAAAATGTATCCCATGATGATGGAAAGGTGCATAACAACAATACTGCTTTCATTTCATTATCCATATCCATTTTCTGAGCCTATAACTGAGAGAATATAGCTTCAAACGCATTCAGATGAGCAACAACACTATCTGTGTCCTTCATATGAAGGTCATAAAATTTTCTCATTAGATATACTTTATTTGATGTCGTCTCTTTTTCATATGCATTGCATAACTTCTTCCAAAGCTCCTCTGCACTTTCACAGTCTAATAGTGTAAAGTAAACATTATCTGCCAGGTGCAAGCGAATGGTAGACTTGGCCATTTCATCTAACTCATCCCAATCATCTTCATCCATGTTAGCAGGCTTCTTTGAAATTCCATTTACTGGCTTCCATTGCCTCCTTTGAATTAGCACATCTTTAATCTAATTCTTCCATAGAGCAAAGTTTGTGCCATCAAATTTTTGGATCTCAAAATGTTCTTTGCCCTGCAAGTTATAGCTCCTCCTCGGAACACTAGCACTAGACCTTGATCCACCGGATGTGTCTGAGACCTCTGATGCCATGATGGTAAAGAACTGAATAGAATGATAATGGAGCTAGAAGAGTCTGAACACCAACGAATAAGTGTATCAAGGAGTAAATTGACCATTGTATAGTTGACAAAACCAAAAATCTAGAAAAAATTTTCCAGAGTATCCTCTGCAAAATGAGCGTATGACCAGTGTCAAAATATCATAAAACTATGAGTACTGACATGTTTTCCTGCATAGTGAATCACTGACTCCATTGCATATAATCAGTTACCCAATAGAAGCCAACTAGGCTTATCGAGCACCTATGAACAACTATCATACATCTCCTATGGCGAGGCTGGGCAAGTCTTTGACCTGCATCACCGAAGAGACCCCGACATCTGGGTGTCCAAGGCTTAATGCAAAGAACGTAACCGCTATATCAATGACCACATGGACGTACATAAGTGGTATCCACAAAAACGTACATGGTGTGTATGTGCTCAATATATGTAGTAAAAATGACACTAAAGGCTGAATACACAGCCCAAAAACTTGCCAATAACACTTGCAAGTGACTATCAACTCTAATGTTTTAGGCTCAAAAAACCTGCATAAATTTGCAGCAACTACTCCCACCAAAACTAAAACCTTTCAAGAAACCTGTAGTTTTATGAGTGTGGCTGAAAACACAGCCCCAAAGGTTGATATTTATTGTCGAGGAAGTACAAATAACACTCTTCTTGATGTTCTTGGACCTGTGTTAAGAGAACTATGTGCAGAAGTACTCCAATATGGCTCCAAAAGACACCCAAAAATGCTTCAAAAATAGGCTTTGAAAGCAAAGAATGAAGCTTTGAGGGACCAAAACATGTTCAAGGTAATGTCAACCTTAGTCTTTCCCCTTCTTCAGACACCACAAGGGTGTAGCTTAGTAGCAAGAGATTGCCATGGTTAAGCGAGCTCTAGGGGGAACAGTACTGGGATGGGTGACCTCCCGAGAAGTACCGGGAACCTCTATATTCCTTGATCATTGAGGTCCTTTCTCATGCACAGCCAATGCTGACTTTGGTGACTTGGATGACAAGATATGCCAAGGTCTATGGCTTGGTCGCCGCCTTAGTCGTAAGCCTTGGAGAAAGCCTTGGGGGGACGGGGGGTGCTCGCTTCGCTCGCACAAAAGGAACAAAGCTTCTGCCTCCAATTGCTCTGTTACCAGTGAAGTATTTTGATGACGATGCACCATGGTGCGCTCTCCTTCTTAAGAGCTCCATGACAATACACTCGGAGTAGAAGGCTTGGACATTTGCACCAAGAGCTCCCCCTCAAGCCAAACATCCTGGCTTCCATTGCTTCATCATTCTTCTTGAATATCTTGTAATCCAATCATGGTTTTAGACCTGCAAAGCTTAGTACCATCAAGTGCTTTGGCTAACAAATCAGCACATTGCATATTTTGATAGTACACTTCTATATGCTTGGTTCTTGCATGATAAATGGGATTGCAAGATGCAAAGAGCTAGTGTTGTCACAAAAGATCATAGGTGAATGAGATTCAAGTCCCAAATCTGAATAAAGCAATCTAATCCAAATAGCTTCTTGTGTTGCATTTGTTAATCCCCTGTATTCAGCCTGTATTGAAAGCAATAGTTGGTTGCTTCTTAGAAGACAATGAGATGGGCTTATCACCTGCAAAAGATAAATATCTAGAAGTACTTCTTCTGTCATCCTTACAACCTGCCCAATCTGCATCTGAATACAACTTTATGTCCACGTTTGATGTGTATGGGGAATAAAGGCCTTGATTTTGAGTACCTTTGAGATACTTCCAAATTCTTTTGGCAGCTTCTAAGTGAGTGTTGGAGTTAGACATCTGTGGAAGCATGCGAACAACACAAGGAAGAAGAAGAAGCTTGGAGCACAACACACAATATTGAATGTATTACTAGAGAATGTACAAATATAAGTAGCACATTAGGGAAATGTACAAATATAAGTAGCACATTAGCGTATATAAAAGCTGGGGGGAAACCTCCTAAAGAGGGAAAGAAGGCGCGCGATGATCCTAAAGTGTTCACAAACATCACTACCTAAATATAGCAAAACATCCTCCTTGGGAGTGATGCGGTGAACAAGTAGATGGCAATCATGTATAAGGAATTGCCAAGCTATGTGGAAATCACTCCACAAAAGGAAGTAAGCCCAAATCTTTGCGGAAAGCTTCAAACTTCTCCCTAGGCAGAGCCTTCGTGAAAAGGTTTGCAATCTTCTCGTACATGGGCACATATGCCAAGCTCATCTCCCCAGCAGAGAACCTCTCCCTGACATAATGATAATGCACCTCAATGTGCTTAGTGCGAGCATGGAACACAGGGTTCCTCACAACTACCAATGTGCTCTGACTGTCAGTCAAGATGGTGGTGGCAGAAGACTGACCAACACCCAAATCAACCATAAGGTGTATGAGCCACACACACTCAACAGTCGCTGTGAAAGCTGCCCTATACTCAGCCTTACAATTGGAAGTGACCATACTAGGCTGCTTCTTGCTCAACCAAGATATACATGAGCTACCAAGCATGAAGCAAAAGCCACTAGTGGACACACAAGTGTCATAGCAACCAGCCTAGTTTGAGTCAAAAAAATCATGCAAATCTGGCATTACTGATCCGCCCTTGGGATAAACAACCCAAGTAACCGAGTACCACTCAACTAGCGAAAGATGCCCTTAACCACCTGCCAATGCTTGACACCTGGGCAATGCATAAACCTGCTCATCTATGAGATAGCAAACTGAATATCTGGCCGAGTAATGCATAAGTAAATCAGGCATCCAACAGCCTACTGATAGAGGACAACATCAAATGCATCTCGAGTATCATGAAGACTCAATCGTAAACCTATCTCTATAGGAGTGGAAATAGGCTTATAGTCTTCAAGGCCAAAACACTGCAATAATGTGTCAATATATTTCGTTTGACACAAATCCATTCTACCATCAACTTGCATAAACTGAATGCCCAAATAGTGATGCAAATGCTCCAAATGAGACATCTCAAATGAGGCATGCAAATCAGCCTTAAAATCAGTAGGACTAGTGAGCAGCATGTCGTCAACATGCAGCATGTCATCAACATAGACAACAATGATCAGAAGCACATCATTAGAACTCTTAACATATAAGGTGCTTTCAGTTGGACTGTTCTCAAAACCATGTGCAATAAGATAGGCATGTATCTTCTCATACTAAGCATGTGGTGCTTGCCTTAAACCATATAATGCCTTCTTTAACCTGCACACCTGGTTTTCATGCCCTTTCTGCACAAAGCCACGGGGCTCAAAAACATACACTTCTTCATGCAAGTCACCATTCAAAAATGTAGTTTTAATGTCCAAGTGATGTACATTCCAACCATGATGGGTTGCAAGTGCACAGATGCTCCAAACAGTAGTCATATGACATGTAGGTGCAAAGGTCTCATCAAAATCAATGCCTCTTTCTTGTGCATAACCCTTTGCAACAAGCCTAGCCTCATACCTGTCAACTATTCCATCAGCCTTACACTTCAGCTTGTAAACCCACTTAGTGCCAATGGCCTTCTTGCTAGGAGGCAAGTCACATAAAGACCAAGTACCGTTCTTCATTATAGCATCATATTCAAATTTCATAGCACCCATCCAATTTTCTGAATTTTGTGCTTCGTCAAATGAAATAGACTCCTTCTCATCACAAAGACTAGATGCAGCCATAGCATAGCAATCTGATGCAAACGAGGCACTATGAGAGCCTGATTGAGTATGATATGACAAAGGTGCATCTAATTTTCTATCATGCAAAGTCTGCACCAGCCATTTTGGCATAGTTTTTGCCTGCTCAATATCAACTCTCTCATCAACTAGTGCATCATGTAAATCTGCATAAAAAATGGAATGGTCTGCATCATCACATGAAACCTGCAAAGGCTGAGAAGTTGCCTCATTGAGATGAGCACTAGACTGTTCACCTATAAAAAGAGGCAACAAAGTATCATACATGTCTTTGGAGCTAACAGATGTCTCCTTAGTACATGAAAGCAATGGTTGAATAGCATATTCCACAAAAACAACATCACGACTAACGAGAATGCATTTAGTCTGTGGATGATACAGATGATAGCCTTTACTTTTATTACTGTACCCAAAAAAAATACATTTTGCTGCTTTATCATCCAATTTTCTACGATGTTGTTCAGGCACTAATGCATATTCCAAACAACCAAAAACACGCAGATGAGCAACAAATAGCTTACAATCATGCCAAGCCTCATATGGAGTGATAGAATGCAGCGTTTTAGTGGGATACCTATTAAGTACATATGATGCACACATGATAGCCTCAAGCCAGAAACTGTGGTAAAGCATGACCCTTGACCATACACCTCGCCATCTCCATGAGTGACCTGTTCTTTTGTTCAACAACTCCATTCTCTTGAGGTGAATACGGCACTGTACACTAGTGTTTTATCCCACGTTCAGCCAGAAATGCATTAAAATCAAAAGACATATATTCCCGCCGTTGATCCGAACGGAGGGTGCCCATTTTACATGCTAAAAAATTTTCAGCCAAAACCAAAAAATGTTTGAAGTGTTAGTCTATGATCAATGTCTACCCCTTATGATTGTATGCACATTTTGTAAGGCCCCCATTATGAGGAGAAGCCAAGCATGCATAACCCAATTGATGGGAATCCCAAGTTGCATGTTGGATGAAGGTCATATTGGACCATGTAAGGAAAGGGAGTTACAAGGGTCCCCAATTGTGGTGTCCGGGCAGCGGTGAGCAGCCCCGGCTGGGGGCTCCAAGGGGGCTAGCAAGCCCCCTGGCTGGGGGGGTCCTAGGGGGCCAATGGATCCCTTGGTGGGGGTTCGGGGGCAGTGCCCCTGGCGTGATGGTCAAGGGAATATTCCATGGAATATTCCCTATCGTAGTAAAAAATCATTTATATTTGTTAGGTCAGTTCAACCGGCCTAAGCCGTGTATAACAATTACGCGAGAGGAGGCCGCCCACGCTCTATCACCCATGTACAACCATCCACGGAAGGCCACCCATGATCCTATATATACATGACTTCTGCAGTACCTGAGACATCAAATTGAGCCAGCATACCTCTACCTTGTATCTCCCTATATAGAGTTGTCTAGATTACCATTTAAGCTCTACCTTGAGAGCTCACGGGTGGAAAATGCCATGCTCTTTGTACTTGTTGCTAGTAGAAAATTGTTGAGATTCTCCTGTATCTAGTATCTTCTCTACTACTCCTCCTATGTTATATTGCATAACTATTGTCTTACATGGTATCAGAGTTGTAAGGTTCGAATAGCTTGAGAAGTATCACTATTTTAGCCTACTAGCAGACTAGAACATCAATAGATTATTCAAGTGATTGCATGATGGCTTCATCATCGAACACTGGCCTTGGTGCTTCAACTAATGTTAATGCTCAACCTATTCAAATTCGGCCACATTCACTAAAGGGAAGCTGGATGGAACCAACTATACACTTTGGAAGTTCAAAATTCTGCAATTTTGGACTCCTATGAATTACTTGACACTGTCATGGGACCGATGGGATTGGATCTAGAGCCTATACCAGTTGAAGATCCAGCAAATTCAAGATTGATGATTCAACCAGATCCAGATCTTCTACGAGCTTGGAAGAGGCGGAATGTTGATGCATTATGTGCAATTGTCACTAGTGTAAGTGATTTTGTGCTTACTTTAGTCCAACATACTACTAAAGCACATGAGGCTTGGGGCATATTGGCTCGTCAATATGAGACCAAGAACCACACTAGGATACATAATTTAGAAAATCAGTTGGCAAATGAAAAGCATTCTGATTCTGAAATGGCTGTAGATTTTATCAAACGGATAAAACATCTTCAAGATCAATTGGCTGCAGTTGGTGTTGTTATAAAACCAGAAGAGTTGGCTCGAAGATGTGTACATGTTCCTCTACCAAAGTATGATGGATTAGTAACAACCCTTAACACTCAGGTAAGACCAACTCCCCTTACATTTGAAGAGTTTTGTGCTATGCTTTTAGAAGAAGAGATGTGGCTGAAGAATCGGCAAAGTACAAATGATGCTGCATTCTTAGCAAATGCAAAAGGTAAAGGCTCTTCTGATGGATCAAAGAAGAAGAAGTTCACAAGAAGTTGCTTCTATTGTGAAAAGAAAGGCCATGCTATCAAGGATTGTAGAAAGAAGCAAGCTGATGAACGGAATGGGACTGTAAAATCATCATTGAAGAAAAAAGAGTCTACAAACAACACAGAGTTGGAACTATGGGCAGCTATTGAAGAGGTATGCTCATCTGCTTAAGCTCATGTTGATGAACCATGGATTTTAGATAGTGGAGCTTCTCTTCATATGACCAGTAAAAAGGATTGGTATAGTTCCCTAGTGCCTCTATGGGAATCCATCAATGTAGTGGTGGGAAATGACTCCAATTGTCCAGCAGAAGGAACTGGAACCATCTCTTTTATCACTTCTCTAGGTTTTGAGAAAATGTTATCCGATGTTCTCTATGTACCTACACTTAAAAGAAATTTGTTGTCAGTTTCTGCAATAACAGATTGTGGACTTGAAGTTCACTTCAATAAGAGTGGTGTAGAAATCATGGATTCATCAGGTAATGTAGTAGGTAAAAGCATAAGATGTGATAGGAACATGACGATAGTTGAAATGGTTCGTTGTATGTTAAAGGCTCAAGACATGCCTGATTCATTCTGGGCAGAAGCAGTCAATACAACAGTCTACATTCTCAATCGAAGCTACACAAAAGCACTAAAGGGGATGACTCCTCAAGAAGCATATTCTGGTAAAAAGCCTCCAGTTTTGCATTTCAGAATTTTTGGTTGTTTTTTTTATGCACATATTCCTACTTCAACAAAAGGCCTATTCAAGAAATTTGGGAAGTATTCAAGTCCCATTTATATTACTTACAATGTTCTCATCTTATTTTTGAGCCCAACCTTGACCCCATTTATAAAAAAATTATCCTTAATATTAAACTATCAATTTAAATTACTCCAAGAAAAAATAATAGCATGTTGTAGTGTGTGAATGAGTCGAAAACAAAGAAATTGGGACACAAAGAACTGTCTCAAAATCCTGTGTCATTCCCATTTTTCGTGAATAGGCCTTACAAGATCAAAGTTGGATTCAAAAAGTAAAAAGTGTGTCTTCCTAGGACATAGTGAAGTCTAAAGCATACAGGTTGTGGGATCCTGAGGCAAGGAATATTTTTGTCAGTCGAGATGTGGTGTTTGATGAACGACCACACTTAGTAGAAGATAAAGGTAAATCTACTATCTCATCAAATGGAGAAATATCTCACCTTGTGCCTATCAAAAGACATGTTAAAGTTGAGGAGGAAGAAACATCTGATGGAGAAATTCCCTCAATAAAAAGCCAACCAGTTGTAGTTGCACAACATAAGCCACTATCGAAGTGGGCACAACAACTCTTTGATGATCACAATCCACATGTAGATGTACCAGAATCATCCTCAAAAGGATTATGAAGATCAAAGAGAATAGAGGAGCAAAGAAGAGCCTCAGAACACATTGTTAACATGGCTCTAATGGCAGATATCATGGGCTCGATAAAGGAACCTACCACCATTGAAGAGGCCCTTGATGATCCAGTTTGGAGAGCTGCAATGCAGTCTGAGTATGATAGTATACTAAAAAATGATACATGGGATCTAGTCGACCTGCCACCAAAGAAGAAGGTAATAGGTACTAAATGGATTTGGAAAGCTAAGTATAAAGCCGATGGAACATTAGAAAAGTATAAGGCAAGATTAGTTGCACAGGGTTTTTCACAGATCGAAGGACTTGATGTTCAAGAAACTTTTGCACCAACAACATGCATGACAACTATTCGGATGGTACTTGTAGTAGCTCCACAAAAGGCCTGGCCTATTTTCGAGATGGATGTCAAGTCTGCATTTCTGAATGGTCACCTCAAGGAGGAGGTATATGTATCTCAACCACCAGGTTTTGAGGTGCCCAATTCAAAAAATAAAGTTTGCAGGTTGAAGAAAGCTTTGTATGGACTTAAGCAAGCTCCACGGGCTTGGTACCAATGGATAGATAATTTTTTCAAAAATATGGGTTTTGAAAGAAGTACTTCTGATGCTAACTTGTATGTAACGAAAAGGGATAGCAAGCTAGTTGTTGTCATTGTATATGTAGATGATTTGATCATTATAGGAGATCATCAGGAACTCATCAATCAAACTCGGATCAGCTTGGGAACTGAGTTTGAAATGACAAACTTAGGTCTACTCCAATTTTTTATCAAAGGATGGTATTTTCATCTCAGAACAAAAATATGCGAAAGAAATTCTCAAGGCATTTGGAATGATGGACTGCAAACCAACTAGCACACCTATGGAGGTAAATCATAAGCTATCTATGGATGATAATATGCCTGATGTAGATGCTAAGAAGTATAGAAAGCTTGTTGGAAGTCTTATTTTTCTGTGCAACACTAAACCAGAAATTTGCTATGATGTTGGAATGTTAAGCAAGTTTTCCAACAAACCTAAGGAGAGTCACTAGAATGCTGGAATGCGAATTCTAAGGTACATTTGGGGATTTTGGTATTTTTTATACCACAGGTGATACACTTCAAGGATATTGTGATTCAAATTGGGCTCGAGATTGTGATTCTAGAAAATCAGTTTCTAGATATTGTTTCTCACTTGGTTCAGGAATATTTTCTTGGGTAAGTAGGAAGCAGCCAACTCTCCCACTCTCCTCCACTGAAGCAGAGTACAAAGCAGCTTGTTTCGCTTCTTGTGAGGCAGTTTGGTTAAGAAGAATTCTCGCAAATCTAGTCTTTCCATCAAATATGGCGACTATACTCAAGTGTGATAATCAAAGTTGTATGGCTATTGCAAAGAACACAATATTTCATGCTCGCACCAAGCACATAGAAGTACAGTACCATTACATTCATGAGCTAATTGAAGATGAAATTGTGGAGCTAGAATATTGCCCAACAGAGGAAAATTGTGCTGACATATTCACTAAAGCACTTGGAAGAGAGCAGCTCAATAGGCATCTTCAACAGGTGGGCATAGGACTGAGACCTACTTGATTTATCATCGGTAAACATTGAGGGGTGGTGTTAGTATATGATCAATGTCTACTCCTTATGATTGTATGCACATTTTGTAAGGCCCCCATTATGAGGAGAAGCCAAGCGTGCATAACCCAATTGATGGGAATCCCAACTTGCATGTTGGATGAAGGTCATATTGGACCATGTAAGGTATTTATAAGGAAAGGGACTTACTAGGTCCCTAATTGTGGGGTCTGGGGCAACAGTGAGCAACCCTGGCTGGGGGGTCCAAGGGAGCCAACGGGCCCCCTGGTGGGGGTTCGGGGGCAACACCCCCTGCGCGATGGTAAAGGAAATCTTCCATGGAACATTCCCTATCATAGTCAGAAATCATTTATATTTGTTAAGTCAGTTCAACCGGCCTAAGCCATGTATGGCAATTACGTGGGCGGTGGCTGCCCATGCTCTACCGCCCATGTACAACCATCCACAAAAGGCTACCCATGATCCTATATATACATGACTTCCGCACTACCTAAGACATCGAATTGAGCCAACATACCTCTACCTTGTATCTCCCTATCTAGAGTTGTCTAGATTACCATTTAAGCTCTACCTTGAGAGCGCACAGGTGGACAACGCCATCATCTTTGTACTTGTTGCTAGTAGAAAATTGTTGAGATTCTCCTATATCTGTTATCTTCTCTACTACTGCTCCTATGTTATATTGCATAACTATTGTCTTACATGAAGCACATGAATACTTCTGACTTTTCCTTCAATGGATATACTCATGCATGCGTGGAAAAATCATCGATGAAAGTCACGAAGTAAAGACAATTTCCAAAAGAAGTTGTCTGCGAAGGACCATAGACATCCCTATTTACAAGCTACAATTTCTGAGTAGCCCAAACTAAAACATCTTTTGGAAAGGAGGAACGCTGCATTTTGCCCAAAATACAGCCTTCAAAAACATGTTTTCTGGGTGCCTCAAGTTTGGGCAAAGAGGACACCATTTCAGATTTTTGGAGGCATAGCAAACTAGCAAAATTCAGATGACCAAAGTGTGCATGCCAAAGCTTTGCATCTGACATAGCCTGAGAATCATGTACTAAACATGTCGAATCATTTATAGATCTTTCATAGTCTATGAGCTTATACAACCCACGACATAAAATGCCAGAAGCAATAATCACATTGCCATTTGACAGGTCATGAACTGTACATCTGTTATCAACAAATTTCACAACCAAGCTAATCTTGGCTAATGCAAAAACTGATAACATATTTTTCTTGATCCCTGGCACAAATAGAGCATTGTAATAGTATTCCCTGTAGGGGTAGGCTCGAGTGAAGAGAAGAAACTGCACTGCGAGGTAATATGTTTGATCGCCCCACTGTCAAAGTACTAAACATCTGAGTCTACTACACACATGCACAACTCATGAGAAGATGGGTCAAAACTCCAAACAATAGTAAACGGCCATTCTTCTTCCTGCACAAGGTTAGCAGACTCTATTTTTTGTGTAGAGGCTTCTGCAACAACCATTCCAACCTCTTTCTTCTTTGCCTCTTTAGCAGCCAGTTTTGGACAGTTATTTCTGATATGATCATTTCCTTTACAGTACTTGCAAAACAATTTCTGCTTTTCTGATTTCTTTTCATCTTTTTCTTCCCTCTTCGATTGTGGAGAATCAGCAGATTTGTGCTTAGTAGTTGAAGAGCTCCATTTTCCTTTGCCCTTCTGACTAGCCAAGAAAGCTTGATCTGCAACACGCATAATGGACCTATTCTACCTGAACTGATCTTCTTGCAACAGAACAGAGACTAACTCCTCAAATAACAAGCCATTTGGATTTCCTTTTGTCATCAATCGAAGAGTACAAACAAAACTTTGATATGAATCAGGAAGACCATTCAGAACGGTCTGCACAAGTGAGCTATCTGGTATAACCTCAATAACAGAAATCAATTGTTCCTTTAAGTCTTTGATTATTGTTAGGAAACTATCCATAGAATCACCTTCATTCATGTGCTCACTCTCCAACTGTTTTTGGAGGTAAGCAACACAAGACTCATTCCTAGCTTGGTACAATGTGGTAAGTATATCCCAAGCATCCTTAGTTGTTCTGTAAGAGCGAATGTGAGGAATAATGGCACGTTTGTCAGACAAAGCTATCAATGCATATGTCTGGGCATCTCTGCCAGCCCAACAAATCTGCTCTAGAGTAGATGCAGTAGAAACTGTAGCACGAACAGGAATATGCAGAATAACATAATCTTAGATACCTTCTGCATCAGCTTTAGTACCTGCAGTTATAATAGTTGCAGGTGTGATAGGACATTTTTCAAGACCCTACACAATGTTCCACAGTCCTTTTCAACCAATACATGTCGCATCATATAAGCCCATAATGGGTAGTTGGTACCATCCAACTTATCCTCAACAGCCAACATACGAAATACATCACTGCTTTCAACCATGGTCAATGACTAAAATACCTTGATATAGAAAATTGATTGTATCTCAAAAAGTTGAACAGAACTGCCCAGACGAGTTCCGCTAAACCTGTAGTAGACTTCGAGACGCTTATATTGGCCAACCAAAATAGGTATATACCTTTGGCACAAAAAGATGAAATAGCCTGCACAAGCACTATGATAGTGTGTTCGGAGGCCGAAACAAGCTTAGATCGCGATTTTGGCACAACAGAGCAAAGCAATTTTGATCTCTAAAATACCCTAAGTTTGCTCACCAAACTTTTGTGCGAATTTGAGACTTCAACCGGAGAGGTGTAGACAATGCCCTAGATGAAGCGGCGACCTGCTCTGATACCAATTGTTGGAGTTAGACGTCTGCAGAAGCACGCAAACAACACAAGGAAGAAGAAGAAGCTTGGAGCACAACACACAATATTGAATGTATTACTAGAGAATGTACAAAGATAATTAGCCCATTAGGGCAATAGTCGTATATACATGCGGGGGGAGAAAAACCTCCTAAAGAGGGAAACAAGTACCCCGGCGGTCCTAAAGTGTTCACACACATCACTACCTAAATATATCAATAGTGAGGTGTTCTAGGTTTATGCATGAATTGACTCAGAACACTTACTCCATAACATATGTCAATCCTTGTTAACGTTGCATAATTTAGACTCCCAACTATGCTTTGATAACCTGCAATGTCTTCAAGCAAATCACCTTCATGAGCACTCAATTTATGATTTACCTCCATAGGGGTGCTAGCTATGTTTGCATTCTCCAAGTGAAACTTCTTCAACATGTCCTGCACATATTTCCTTTGAGTGATGTAGATTCCAGAGTTAGTGTATACTAACTCAAGTCCAAGAAAATATTTCAAAAACCCTAGGTCACTGATCTTAAACTCTTGCATCATCTGATTTTTGATTTGTTTTATGACATTGGCATCACTATCTATAAGAATGATACCATCAACATATACACATAAATATATCATTTTTGAATTACTCTTCTTGACAAACAGAGAAGAATCTGCCTTGCTCATCATGCATCCTTGGTCTTGAAGATAGGTTGTTAACCTATGGTTCCATGCCCTAGGTGCCTGCTTCAAACCATAAAGAGCTTTGTTCAATTTCCACACAGGATTTACCTTGTTTGGATCTTCATGACGAGGAGGTCCATGTAAGCCTCCTCTAAAATCCAACCATCGAGAAAAGCATTTTTCACATCTAGTTGATAAATATTCCAATTTCTAGATGCAGTCACACTTACCAATACTCTGATGATCCAAGTTAATGCTAGAGAACACAGAATTTGGTTAGCATTAGGGACATTTCTGGTGTAGCTGTAGCAAAACCAACAGGGTCAAGCTTCTTGACTGGTCTTGTTTTGCTTAGTTTATCGTTTCCTCCTCCACTGCATGTGGCTACTCCTCCTTAAACACCACATTGTGACTCAGCATGATCTTCTTCTTAGCCACAGGTGAAAAAGTTTCTTCATAATCTACTCCTTGGGTTTGTGCCAAACCCTTAGCCACAAGTCTAGCTTTATACCTGTTTATGGATCCATCTGAGTTCCTTTTGATTTTGTAAATCCATCTAGAACCCATTGCCTAACATCAAACAAATGAACATACACATTTCCATGTACACTATATCTCGGGTGATTAAATTGGCCCTATGATCACATTAATGCAAGAAATTGGAGTTGGTCATTCGTCAACTTGAATCTATGATCAAAAGGGAAAAGCAATGCACTAATTTTGAGATAATCCATACAATCTTCACATAAACATATGGCCAGACATCCATACAATCTGCGCTAATGTGAGGAGGGGTGGATGTGTGTGAGACAAGAGACAGAAAGCAAAGGGCGATCACAATGTAGGTAAGATGGAGAAGCTTCGCATGAACAAATAGAGCAATTAGCTTTGGAGTTCAAAATAGAAAATTAGTCTCCGCTTTCGGCTTCTAGTTATTAAAGGTGGCATCGATATAGGCATCGGTATAAGTGATGGTATAAGCATCGATATATGCATCAATATAAGCATCAATATGAGCATTAGTATCTCTTTTAGAATATCAACGCTTGTACCAATGCCTATATCAATGCCTATATTGATAGCTATACGGACACGCTGACTCAGTATAGGTGCCAATATAGGCATCGATATAAGCATCAATATAGGCATCCATATAAGCATTAGTATCTCCAATAGAATATCAATGCCTATATCGACACCTATATCGGTGTCTATATTGGTGTCTACATCGCTATAGGTGCCAATATAGACATCAATATAGTCATCCATATAGGCATGGGTATAAGCATCAATATCTCCAATAGAATATCAACACCTATACCGATTCCTATACTCACACCTATATCGATGCCTATATTTTTTGATGCACATAATGGTGGTAATTTTCCAATTGTCATATCGATGCCAAACTGAGCATTGGTATGGCTAGCTTGGTTTTTCCAAATATTTCCAACGACCATAACAAGGTCGGGGGTGACTGTGGGTATGGTTAGCATCGATATGAGGCTCATGTGTTGTAGTGATTTATCTAAAGCAAGTAAAAATGAATTTTAAGATAGCTATCAAAGTCTTTAGACTACATAGAGTATCCACCCATTTTGCTAGGTCCATGCATAAGTGGTGCAAAGGAATGGACCAAGATAGGAAATTTTGGCTAAAGATAATCAGCCCCCCTCTAATTCACATGTTTTTATTATGAATGCCCAATATGGACATATCAAAACATTTAATTAAATAGGCATACTTAATCCACCATTATATTTGTTGCCACACTTTGCACTAGATTGTTCTTGTCAAGTGCAAAGATAGATGGCACTTAGCATGATTAGGGAAAATATAGAAAAATGTTCATACACTTCTCTTTTCAGATCCAATTTGGGATAGGACTCCCTTTTGTTTAAAGGGGAGAATCAGAGAGATGACAACCATGATTTTTAGTTTGGAACATGGTCTCGAGGGAAACACTATTATATAGTTGTGACCTTGATCCATAGTTTTGAGGATGAAAATATTCTTCAAGGGGGCGGGGGGGGGGGGGGGATGTTCTAAAGTACCTTGGACAAGGTTCACGATAATGATAAAATTAGGTACTTGTGGATTATTAAATAAGTTGTACACTTAGTCTAGTGGTTAAGTCTTAAGTATGGGAAGGAGAAGGACTTTGATACAATCTCTAGGAGTGCCATGGAGAGAGTATTTTCTCAAAAACTCTTTGAAGACTTCCACTCTAGTTAACATGAGTTAAATTGAGTTGAGAGAGACTTAAATCAAGTGATAAGTATACCTACCACTAGTGGACTAAAATGGAAGGTGTCAAAGCAAAGGTGGAGGTTACACATGCATATGTAGACTCTAGTTTCTCCATTGTTCATGCTTAGTTCATCAAATCTACATAATGGTATGTTGGGTGGAGAGTTAGAGTTGTTCTCTCATGTTTCTAGTCTAAGACCATCATAGATTAGGTGGAGAGTGATCGGTGGCTAAATGGGATCTCACATTGGGCCTTAGAGCACAGTGGATCAAGGGATAATTGTAGCATATGTGCCTTCACTGCAAGGAATATGGGGGCATGGTGATGGTTGATGCAGCACAATTTCACTGCTTCGTGATTGCGCATTTTGTCGCATTGAGTGTCAAGTGTGCATTGTTGTTTAAATGACACTAAAACTGATGCTATTTCTAAGGCTATTAGCAACCTTAATTCAAACGTCGCATATGTCACACATTTGGAGCGTCACATATGCAATGCTTTTAGCATCACTCTCTCTCTCTTTGTCTTCCTCTTTCTCCCTCTTTCTCTTTCAATCTCTCTCTCTCTATCTCTCTCTCCCTTTATTGTAGGTTATTCAAGAAGTTCATCGAGCATAAAATATGGCTAATTAATTGTAAGTAAAATTTGCATTGTTTTTATATCATTTAAATTTTTTTGTTTTCACTAATTAACATACTCACACTTACATATTCATATACACATATACATACACATGCTCATGCATGAACATACACATACACACACACATACATACACACATACACATACTTATACACATAAACATACACATGCACATACATACACATACCCACACATACACATGCGCATACACACAGATACACTTACACATACACATACACAACCACATACACATACACAGACATACACATACACATACACACATGCATATGCACAAAACTATGTACATGCACATACATGTATGCATATACACACACATACATACATAAACACATACTTATACACATACACATACATATGCACATACACACACATGCACATATATATACACATGCATATGCACATGCACATGCATGCACGTACACATGCATACATGCACATGCATGCTCATACATATACACATGCATATACACACATTCCCATAAACATGCATATACACACATACACATACACATACACATACACATACACACATATACACATACACACACATACACATACACATACACATACACATACACATACACATACACATACACATACACATACACATACACATACACATACACATACACATACACATACACATACACATACACATACACATACACATACACATACACATACACATACACATACACATACACATACACATACACATACACATACACATACACATACACATACACATACACATACACACATAAACACATACACACATACACATCTACATACACATACACATACACATACACATACACATACACATACACATACACATACACATACACATACTCATACACATACACACATAAACACATACACACATACACATCTACATATATACATACACACATACATTTACACATATACACATACACAAACACACACATACACACACATACACACACAAATACACACATACATATACACATACACGTACACACACATACACACACATACACACACATACATGCACATATACAGATCTAGATATATACTACATGTGCATACATACATATACACACACAACTACACAAACATACATACATATACACACACAAACACACATCTAATATGAATCAATTATACAATTAAAGTAATAAATCACATGTTAAATATAAACTATAATAAAAATCATTAGTACATTTTAGTAATATAGATCACACCATAGACACTAAAAAATAATTGGTATGAGAAGAAAAATAAAATTATATATATATATATATATATATATGTGTGTGTGTGTGTGTGTATATGTATGTATGTATGTGTGTGTGTGTGTGTCTAAATAATACATCCAATGTCATAGATCAATCTTCTGAATCCCCTCCCTCATCATGACCATCAACAACATCATGATCATCCGCATGATCTGATGTATTTGAAGAGGCATCATGGGTAGAGAGGTCGGTACCGTTTGACGATCGATATCGATATCATCCCTCATGTGACAATCGATATCGTCCCTCCTGTGTTTGACTCTCCACCTCAACCATATCGGGCTCTCCATAATAGTCATGTATTACATATAACAAACATAAATAAATAAAACCTATAAAACATCAATGAGAATAAAATAAAGTATATCAAATTTAATAATGCTCAGGATGATCTTTTATGTGTTTACTTAGACATTGATATCCACAATATGTAGCAATTTTGATTTCTTTTTTTATAGGATAACAACCATAGTGCTTTTGCTACAATGAAACAAAAAAAGATTAATTATTAGCATTTCAAATAAAATAAGAAATATACTTTCAATAATATATATACTTATAAATGTAGCAACAAAACCGTGATGGCCCATTTGGCCTAAGCGCAAAATGACTCAACTCTCTTCTTTGCAGCAACCTATGTTTATGTAACGAAACAAAAGTACAGAAATTAAATGTAAAAAATATTGTAAAATATATAAGAATAATAAAACACAACAATAATTTATATACCTTCTGTTGAGAAATGATTCTTGAAAATGTAGCTATTTATGAAAATACTACCATGTTTTAAATAGTATAATCTCAGCTCTTCTCTTATTTCTTTTTACCATATAATATCTCTTGTATTTTAACATATAAAAAAGGGATCAATATATGAGAAAAAACTTCAAATATATAAACATGCATACACACATACACACATGCATACAC
Source organism: Ceratopteris richardii (assembly GCA_020310875.1). Taxonomy (NCBI): domain Eukaryota; kingdom Viridiplantae; phylum Streptophyta; class Polypodiopsida; order Polypodiales; family Pteridaceae; genus Ceratopteris; species Ceratopteris richardii. The sequence goes on along the minus strand of CM035425.1, from coordinate 80,365,283 downwards.
TTATACATACATACATACACATACACATACACACACATAATCATACACACACATATACGTACACACATATACATAGACACACACATACATGAGCATGAAAATAGTCATGCATCACCATACATGAGTACATATGTAGGAAGATACATAGTTGTCACATGTATAGAGAGCACTAGAAACCAAGAGATGTAGGAAGATACTTAGCTATCAATGTTATTGAAGTGAATAAAAACATTTATGTTATAATATTATTAAAAATAACAAATTATAATAAACATACACATATACATTCATACACACAAATACACATACACACACATACATAACACAAAAACATACACATAGACATATATGCACACACATACACATAGATGCATACACATACACACACATATACATACATACATACACACGTCACATTTATGATTTTGTATGTGTATTTATATGTCAGAATGTGTATCTATGTATATGTGGATATGTGTGTATGTGTAAATGTGTACATGTGAATGTGCATGTATGTAAATAATAAGATTACTAATAACTAGTACCCTTTTTTGCTAGACAATCTGATTGTGATCAATCAAAGGGAACTCCATCACCGTCTCCTAACTATGCAAGGAATACGTACTGTAAGCATATCAAACTTTTAATTCTAATATTTGATAGATATATACATGACTGATATATGTTTTTTTTACTTTTATATTATAATCATGTTGTAATGAATCGGAGGGTACTCCACCACCTCATACCCATGCAACAAATGCACATGTGTCATTTGATAGGAATTATGATGATTTTTACTATCAAGAACATATTATATGCTGCTGTAATCTTTGCTATGGCACAAATTGAAGTCCATAATTGAAATGTATTGAACATTATGCAGATTATGGTATTTTTGAGCATGCATCACCTCATCAAGGTGATAATGCTTAGGTATGTATTGATTTCATAAATTAATTTCATTATTTTATGTCCAAATCATATACAAAATAAAGCTATACTTAATATACATGAATATTTTCTCAATGATGATGATGATGATGATGATTCCCCTACTAATAATGTTAATATACCTCCTACATGTCAGAGACATGCTCTTTATCAATTAGAAGTGGAGGTTTCTCAAAATCTTCGACCTCCTTGTTTACAGACTAAAATGATTGGAGATTATCCATTTCCAAATCGTGGTCATCCTCTATTGCAATCATATGACATAAAAACATATGGAGGATGGCATAGAGGACCACTTCCTTTAGATGGAGAGATTTTTAACTTTCGGGGAAATCTCTGTATGTTTGCTGCCTCAACTATCATTAGTGCTCGTTGTCGTCTCTTGATTGTAGAGGATTTGTATGTGCACCCAAAGTTTGAAGTCACCCTCATGGCATTTTGTGGTCCTATATATAGATGGGGATGTTGGCATCCACTTATGCATTATGTTTAAAGCATGAGTACTTATGGATTATGCCTGAATGCAAATTCTCTTGTTAGTAGAGTGATTACACATGCAGACAATGAAAGATTATATATTGGTGGAAGACCTTACTTGCATGGAAATATGGTAGGTTTAATAAACAATATTCAAGGATATAATAGTTCAATGACTAATTATTCATTTGAACTAGAGCATGAAAATAGTCATGAATCACCATACATGAGTAGAGATGTAGCAAGATACATAATTGTCAATGCTATTACTCCATACATGTTGTTGATGAACTATTAGTGAATTGTGAATGGTGTAGATCTCTAAGAGCACCTTTTAGAGAGCAATGAAAGCTTTCAGTCCACCTATTCTGTGTTGCAATGAAAACTCTAATTAACTCAAACTCTTGTCAAATTAACTTACGTATTTAGATTTGTGTGTAAAGTTTATTTTTCATTCGTGTATGGAATACTAATGATTTTTATTCATGTATGATATTGATGATCTACCACCACACCATTTAGAGTTGCCAATAAGACCTCAGTTATCAGAAGCATCCATGAGGAGGTTGCATAAAAGTGATCCTATAGAATATGCAAGATTGAAATAACTATATTCAAAAGAAGACAAACTACAAGATTTTTGCAATGATGATGATGATGATGAGATGGCAGATCTTATTGAGAAGTGGTATCAAAATGACAACAAAAGCATTAATAGTTCTAAAAATGAGAAATATCTTCGAGAAGTATGTCTAAAGCATATATATGAAGGAAGTCGATTGACATGACTAAGTGGAAGCATTGTGGATGGAGTAATGTATCTATTTTGACACTATCAAGGTATATTTTTCATTTTTCCATCTATTTGGATATATATCTCAATCTTCAAAATCATTGTGGATGGAGTAATGTATCTGTTTTGACACTATCAAGGTATATTTTTCATTTTTCCATCTATTTGTATATATACATACATACATACATATACACATATAAGTATATATATATATATACACGGATGTACATACACATATACATGCATATACAAGTGCACACACATATGCATACACATACACATACACATACACAATGTATATACACATACACATACACATACACACATACAACATGTCCTACATGATGACATGAACCATTTATCCACATTAGTAGCTATGTTGAAAATTGATAAAAGCTAAGGTGAGAATAAGAACCTACATCAAATGCAAACTTTTTTCTGCCCATTATGTAGATGAAGATGTAGGGAAAGCCTAAAGGATCCATCCCTTTTGCAAACAAAAGGTGAATAGCTAGATCTAATAAGTCCTTTGTTGAGATACTCCTTGATCATATGATGTACTTTTTCCTCCTCTTGCACACTCATTCAATGCAACTGTCTGGCCGGTGGGTGAGCTCCCAGTAGTAGCTCAATCCTGTGCTCCAATTTTCTATGAAATGGAAGACCTAAAAGAAATTATGAAAGGAACAAGTTGAAATTCAATTTTGATTCAAGAAGCTGGATGAGCTTCGAAACTAGTTTGAACCTATAAAGATAATAAGAGTTATAACATTATGTGTCGATCCCATGTCAAAGAAAACTTTAACAAGATGACCATTGACCTCCCCACTCATGTCAACTAGCTTGCTGTTTAAAAATTGATACCCTTTCTATGCAATTGGGGATGATCACATCTCGTACATATTTCACCTTCTTGGTGACTATTATGTTCAAGATGGGTTGTTTGTTTTTGGATGGAGGGTCCATCTTCATGTGTGTGACTAAAAGATCAATATCTTAAGGAGACTATGGAGTGGATGGTGAGGATTGTAGCCTCTCCACCACCATCCCTATAAAAATCCTCTTCTTCTTCTTAGGATGCATCCTATAAGCATGCCGACCTATGCATTTGTAATTGAGGCCTCACAATTAGCCTTTTTGTTTTGCTGCTATGTTGGAATAGATCGTTGAAAAGATTTGTCAGCCATGGGAGTATTAACTTTTCTCTTCCCACGACTCGAAGTTTGAATGACATTCATTTGTTTGTTAGGTACTAGGACTAAAGATGTATGCTTCTTGAATCTCGTCTAAGTAGTCTTTTGGCCTGAAGGTTGTGGTGGAGAGCATCACCCATCCTTCAACACCAACATGAGTTCCATCGCCTTGTTTAAGCTATGGGAATGCTCCTTGCACATAAGCAGATGCAATATCTCCTAAACCAAAGCACAAACTTATGTACGTGAAGAAAATCGAGGACCTTCTCTCTTGAAGATAAATGTACAAGCTCATTTTCATATGAGCTATGCTTGGATAAATTTACCAAATATAAAGATAAATGAAAAGAAGAAAAAAAGAAAAAAATAAAAGAAAAAAAAGTATAGTCAAAATTCATGATGAGTAAGAGATACAATATCTTGCCTTGTAGTTAGTGGCATGTAGTGGGAAAGTGGTGAGTTAAGAAGGAGGCACAAACTTCTTCACATGCTCATTGGTTATAAAAGTGAAGTGGGAGCATGTTCAAAAGAAGGAGAGAAAGAGGCAAGAGCTCCCAGTAGTCGGATCTAGTAATTTTGTCAAAAGCTCCCTTCTAGCTGCACGTCAGTTTGTACATAGCTTTGTTGTGGAGCTCATATCTCAGTGTATTTGTTACTATTTCTTCCGTTTAAACATCCATTGGAAAGTATTCTTGTTTAATTTTTGCATAATAAATATCTCCTTCAAAGCATCTATATTCTGTGAGATATCAGTGAAAGAGTGAAGTCTAGTTTTTTAGTGTACCTGTGTAGACAGGTAGTCTATTTTGGTCAGTTAAGTTTCCCAACCAAAGCATATCCAAATTTCTTGATTCTTGTCTTTTTGGAAAGCTCTTGGCATGAATTTGTCTGCCCCAAATAGCCCATTCATAAGATTTATATTCTGGGAGATATCTATCAGAGAGTGAAGTCTAGTTTTATAGTGTACTTATGTGTGCAGGTGGTCTATTTGGTCAGTTGACTTGCCTAACCAAAACTCATCCAAATTACTGGTTTTTTAGCATGTTGCAAAGCTATTTGTGTCTAGTTTCTTTCTACCAAATATCTTTCTCAAAGGATATATATTCAAAGAGTTATCAGTCCAAGAGTGAAGTTTAGTTCTTCAGCATACGTGGATAGGTAGTTCATCTTTGTCAATTATGTTTCCCAATCAAAACTTGTCCAAATTAAGTTACTTATAGCTTGTTGGAAAGCTCTCTTTGTCTAATTTGATTAAATAAAGTCACAAGTCCATTTGACTTTTGTATTGACAGCAGCAAGCTATCTAAGGTGCAGCTATTTGTCCAAGTGCTGGACATACAAGGGTGGTTCACTACACAATTCCGTTGTGCATAGGAGAACTCATTCTCTATAGTTGGTATTAGAGCAAACTTGGTGTTGAAGCTTTATCAACAGAGCTGGAGATAAAGCAAAGCAAAAGAGGAGCTATTAAACAAGGAGGAGCTTCACAAATGCAAGAGCAAAGTACAATATAACTATTCGAGGTAACTCTCAAAGTCTTTGATACTCTTCAATGGCTGACCTGGGTCAACAAGTAGAGAAGTTGGATAAGGATAACTATCCCGTGTGGAAGTTTATAATGACCAACTACCTAATGGGCAAAGGCTTATGGGGTATTGTGAGCGACGATGATGCTCAACCTCAAATCAATCAAGCTATGGCCATCGAAGTCCAAAGGAGGCAAGCAAAAGAATGGGAAGAGAGGAATAGGAGGGTCATGTTCCTCATTTCGCAAGTCATTACAAACACCATGGTAGGGCATATTCAACATCTAGAAAAAGCTAAGGATGCTTGGGAAGCTCTTGAAAGGATGTATTCAACAAATACCAAAGCTAGGAAACTTCAACTCAAGAATGAGTTGAACACAATCAAGAAAAGTTCGAGTAAATCCATAGCTGAATATACTTTGAAGATTAAGGAGCTAAGCGATGCTTTAGCTTCTATTGTCACAATGATTGAAGAAGAAGATCTTGTGTGTTATACTCTCAATGGATTGAGAGAAGATGAAAGATGGAAGCCTTTTATAACTTCCATTAACTTGAAAGATGCATATCTAGGTTTTGAACAACTAATCCCTCATCTTGTCACAGAAGAGCTTAGCTTTGGTGGCCCCAAAAGAAAGGACAACCACAACCAAATGTTATATGCAGGTAGAGGTAAAGGAAGGAACTCAAGAGGAGGCTCAAGAGGAAAAGGAAGAGGTCACAAAAACTCCAACTACAATAAAAAAAATTTGGAAGACAACAAGGATGCATCAAATGCCAACACACAAGGTAGAGGTCGAGGTAGAAGTAGAGGAAGAGGTCGAGGCTCCTACAATTCTCATAAAGGTATAACATGCTATCATTGTGGTAAAGTAGGACACTATGCTAGTGATTGTTGGTTGAAGAATGGAAGACCAAATGGAGGAAATCAAAGGAACCAAAGCAACTATGCAAGCACCTCAAGTGAAGGAAGCAAGGGCACACTACTTGCAATGAGACATGAGTATGGAAGCTCTTGTGAAGATGACAAAAAATGGTACATTGATTCAGGTTGAAGTAACCATATGTCATGCCAAGGAAGTTTGTTCACTAATCTACAGGTACCAAGTGGAAAAGGATGTGTTGAAATAGGTCATGATACTCAACACATGATTGAACATATTGGCGATATAAGGCTTGGAGATACAAGTAGAGCAAAGGTACTATCTAATGTTCTTCATGTTCCTACAATTTCAAAGAACTTGATTTCAGAAGGACAAATGGTAGAGAAGGGTTATCATGTCATATTCAATGAGTGTTGCTCTAGCACAATGGTAAGTACCACGTTAAGAAGCTCCACCTCCTTAATGTCAATCCGCAGAAGAGATAGGAGTGATATGAAGATCGTGAATGTGAGATGTAGTGAAAGTGAAGGTGAGAAGCATAGAGATGCACACACACATACACACACACATGTAGGAGACAAGGAAGACACAATGGAAGGTAGGAAAATTAGACTCTATTACTCAAGATCTCAATTACAAGCTCAAGCTCACACTAGCTCATACAACTCTACACTAGCTAACCTAAAAAATGAGCTCTCTAGCTCTTTTTATAGATTCTAGACTAGTTTTGACCGGTTTCACATCTAGTGACCGGCATAGCTAAAAAATAGGTTCTAGGTGCTATTTGAAAGGGTAAACAGATTCTAAAAATAACCAAACTTGGTAGGCTTGTTCTACCTAAGCTCATCAAGCTCGAGAACTCCTCGCTTTGCACAAAATGGAGCTACTAATTACAAAAGTGGTTGTTCTATGTTACATATGGTACAAGAGTGATGAAAATCACTATTGAGAGTCTTGAAAAAGTATTTTAAAACGTCTTTCTTTGAAAAAATGATCCGACTGGCTCTCCACTACTTCATTGTGCGCTATCTTCACATACTTCCTCAACGTCTGTGCCTCTGGCTACTGCCAACACCCCCCTCCCTCTCACTTCTATCGTCCACGACAGAACAGAACCTTGTTGTGGGGTCTCTCGGATATAATTATGTAATAGTTCATGAGCAAGGGTGTGTTTTGGAATGCGGATACCTCTTGCAAGATCTGCTTCGAGTTTTTCCCAATCGATGGGTTGAGGTTCCTCTAGTGGCGAGAGTCGGTAGTGCGTGGAGTATACCATTTGTTCACAGGCAAATAACTGGAGTAAGTGTGTGGGCCTGCTTATGAACACCTCTGAATGGTATTCCCAAAAACCAGTAGTAAACATTTCTTCAAAGGTCATTTTGTAGCATGTCGGTAGATATTTGATGTGACAGTGCCAGGCATAACACACCCGTAGCGATGGCATCGTACTCATATCATATGCTAAATCTTGACTGCCATGCTCGAATCCTGGGGTGTTAACATGTGGTGCCTTGACGCAACAGAAGACCTTGAAAACTGTCTACATCATGTCAAATATTTTGATCGTCATATGTGTTGCTATATCATCCATTCGCCGTAAGCGAGGGAGCCAATGGTGAATAGTTGTCATCATATATCCTATAGTTGGCGGTCTAGTAGGTGGAGTGAAGTACGGGTAATTGAGCCAGTCCTGGCACTGCCTGTTGTTCTGAACTTTGATTGCAAATGCCTTCCAAGAGTGGTGACGTGGTACTAGTTCCCAACATGGGTTATACTTCAACTGGAGTGGTGCCTTTGCCCATGTGCTCATCATTTTTGGGTATTCCTGTAATAAATCCTGGTGCCAAGTTGGTTGATATATTTCTCCTCTCTACGCGTCCGGTGGCAAATCATCAGGCTCAAACTGAGTTGCGTGGGAAGGTTTCTTGCCTGTTTCCTTTTCGATGGCCCGCTGATATTCTATCATTAACATAAAATATGGTTTGTATTGTAGCTCATGCCCAGATATATACCTGCGAGGGGCCAAGTGAGCAAAATAAGGAGATTGCAAAATATGTTCCTCTATCATGGCCATTGCATGTAATTGTGCTTCCACATGTGCTGAGTGGGTCCTGCCTAGTTCTTCTACTATCTTCATCCATGCGGGAGTAGGGAGTTCAAAGGTCGTTTGGCCGTCGGCCGTGACACGTCCACCTGAGATGGGTTGGGGTTTGTACACTTCTTCAAAAGTGTCCTCCACCGGGATAGTCACTGTTTCTTTATCTACGTGTAGTTCTGGTGGGGAATCTAGCCTAGGGGGTGCTTCGTATGCTGCTATCTGTGTTTGAAGGTCAATAAGTGGGCCTGTAAAGTGTTGAGTTCCTCTATGATTTCAGGAGATGTGGTCGCAAGAGCTGGTGGTGCTTGTTGTTCAGGTGCTCGTAACTGAAATATTTTGTGTTCCTCCTTGAGCTTTTGGTATTCTTCATTCATACTATCATACTCCTCTAGTATTCTAACATGATCTTCTAATAACATCTTCATGGATTCGGAGGGAACAACTTTGAAATGGTTGGGACTCTGCGGTTCATCTAGTTGATCTAACGCTGCTTCAAGGTTCTCTCGATTCTGTTCCTGCAAGCGTTGGTTCTCTTCTTTCGCTACTGCTAAGTGGCGTCTGAGTAGTCCCATGTTTCTAGTGAGCGTCGCATTGCGAATGGTTTGAGCCCGCAATAAGTTGTCAATATCAGTGATGGCCTCTTTTGTCTTTTGTTCACTTTCAAGTTCTAGTTTGTGGTAGGCCTGGTGTAGCTCTTAGTAGCATGTGTTAAGGGAGGCATTCTCAATGGTTAATGAATTTAGCTACGACTGTAAGTTATTTGTGGTCTGCTGGAGCGCCAGATAATTGGTGTCTAGAGATGCGAATTCATCTCTCACTTGCATCATACATGCAAACATTTGACGGAATGCGATGTCGATTCTGGGTGATAAGATTAATGGTGTAGTGAGTGAAGATGCTGTGTGTGTGGGTGTCGATCCAACGGGAAAGGGAAATGGGGATGGGAAAGTGGATGCAATGGTGACTATGGAGAAATGTGATGTGCCGAAATGTGGTGGTGAAATGGATGAAGTGAGTGGTGGTGTTGTGGGAGGTGATATATCCATGTCACTTGATGTGGTGTCAAGTGCCGTGACTGTGAATAGTGGAGTGATAGTGGGTGCGTGCGTGCGTGTAAATATAGGATTTACAAAGGTGGTAGAATAATTTACAAATGGGGTTTCTTGTACTGCTTGGTGGAGAGGCGAAAGAGGAAATACGATGGGTTGCGGAGGTGAGACAGGGGAGAAGGTCAATGGAGGGGGAAATGGGAATAAGGGTATTGGAGGGATGGGGAAGGAAGGGATGGTGGATGGAAAAATGGACTAGATAGAAAGGTGGAAGTTCTAGGAGGGAGGCTAGGTTGGGTGGGTGCGGGAAGTGTGAGAGGAATTGAGGCAATTAAGGCTTCTGCTATCGCACTATCAAAGGACGTGGATGTTCTAGGAGAGGAAGGGTGTACAGGAGAGATGGGAGGGACGGGAGGTGAAAAAGGAGTGATCAAGGTGGTGGGTACTTCGAGCACAGTGGTGGTATGTACAGTAGAGGTGTGAGGCGGGGAGTCAATGATGATCGTTTCTTCTATCAAAGGACCTTCCAAAATGAGGCATGCTTCCATGGCCTATTGTGATGACTGGCCATCCATTGGTACACGAATATATTGACCTGGTTTTGATAGAAAGCATATGTAGTGGGGGTCAAACTGTGGTAGAGGCTTTCTCTACAAATAGCGCAATGCTTCGTTAGTGCCTACTTAGTTGACTAGTTCTCTGAATCCTTGAATGTAGGCTTCTTCAAAGCCTCTTGTGGTGAGTTCTTGCTCTAATAGTGCTTGGCTTTCTTCTTCAGATAGCTTCCTGTGCGCCCAAACTGCTTCCATGGTGCAATATAACTTCTTGATTGCCAATGTGTAGGCCGCTGCTTCAAATGTCTCATCTTCGTAAGTACTGGTGTCACCCTGAGTATCAGTGTGTTGTTAGTGTCCATCCGTCTGCACATTTTCTTGAGATTCATGACTGGCTTGACTGGCTTCATCATCTCCGTCTTCATCATCCATCTCTATCCTTTCTTCTTCCGAGCTGGAGACAACTTGCTCTTGCTGTTGATCAGGGGGTGTGGTAGGGTAACTCGATCGTTCATATTCTTGAGAGAATAGTTGTCCTTCTGAAAACTGAAATTCATTTGAAAAGCATCTGGCATTTCAAAATCGAATGTGGTATTCATTGGTTCTTCTTTGAGTTTGGGTATCGAAAAAGTAAACGCTTCCACACCGATGGTGGTGGGAATTTTTGCTGTTGTAGTGGTCGTTCCCTGAACTAAGGTTGCTTGAGAGGTAACAGTGCTGGTCGTGCCTTCCGTGATAATTGGTTGTGATAGTCGTATGCGAATGGGTTGTATCACTACAAGGGGTTCCGTAGGTGATTGTTCTAGAGATGGTTGAGGTGACGGGGACTCTAGAACTTGTAGGCATGGGATAAATCCTCGCATGCACTTGCCTGCCTATCCTTTGCTGGACTTTTTGGCCTTCTTGGTGGTCCCTTTGAAATCCTTCAATTCTTCACTTGTCATCGCATGCTCTATTGGCAAGTCATATGCCAAACACATATAAACAATTCTCGTGAGGGCACAACATCCATGGATGATTTTTTTCCTTTCCCATCTATGCTGCGCTACATACAACTGATCAATAATCCAACTTGCTAGATCAACTGTTTGGGGCCCAATACAAGCTAAATACAAACCAAACCAAATATGCTTGTGAGGCATAGTAAAACGTTCCTGAGCTGGGAATGCAAAATGTTGCATACATATATGTAATGGCTTAGATAACTCAGGTGTGATGGCTGAAATTTCTTCCCATTTGGTAACATCATCACGCTTCATCAGCTCTGGAATCAAGCTTTCTTGCTCTCTCAGTGTGTGAGTTCCATGGATCTTAATCGCAGCCCGAATTAAATCCTTTGAAAGATAGAACTTCTTAAAAGGGGGGTCATTTACTAAAGATGACAAAATGAAGGTGCCCAGCAAGTCCCTGTTCTCTGAGGCAGTCAAAGTGGTTACCAGGTAATAGCATCTATAAAAATCCAGTTTGGGTAGTGGATCACTGAAGTATTCCATAAAACCTACTCTCACCCAAACATGCTTCAAGTCTTTTGTATTCTGGAGCGCTTCAAATTCTCTGGAGAAGAACTGATATCTGCCCCACTTACTACTATCAAAAGTCAAATTGGCATAAAAAATAAAATCTGCGTCTACCAAAGGTCCTGCTAAGCCTTGGAACCAATGTGAATTACGATGAACTTTTTCAGTATATCCCCTAGGAGGGTCATCAATCAGCATAGGTTCTGGGAATCCTTGGAATTCTTGCAGTTGTTCAATAGGATATGGTTCTGCCAGTAATTCACCAAAATTGACCACAGGTACACTGGGGCCAGCTTTAGATGGTCCTTCTGTCTGCATGATGATGGATGCAAATATATAGAAGATCTGCTACAAAAGATTAGCACATTAGTATGGAAATTAATCATGATCCCATTAAAGTGAGACTGCAATCCCTTTCCATAAAGGATGTGCAACCCGTGTAGCCAAGTGTTGTGATGTGGTTTATGGAATGATTTTTGCGAAACTAATGCACGTCTCTAGACACCTACATGCTTCAGATAGTGCATACATTGTTTGATGAGATTGTTATTGTTGGAGAAACACTCACTAATTAGACATATATTTGAAGGTCAAATCTTAGAAAGAAAACCCCATGCCTATGTGAAGGGACAAATTCACAAGTGTATCATACTTGTAAAGTTAGTTCACTTTAGTTCTAGAAGTTTTTTAAAAATCACGGGAATGAGAAAATCTATATAAGTTAGTTAGTATTAACTGACGCGAGAGAAGAAGAAGGAGTGAGAGAGAGAGAAAGTGAGAAGAACTCATTTTTGTATGACTGAGTATAGTCGGGCTTCTCTGAGTGAGAAAGCATCTGTAAAACTTCTGAGTTTTTTATAGTTATGAGAAGAACTGAGTAAAGTTCTGTGTATGAGTCTCTCTCCATCATCTCCATGTTTGCCTACTGTGTGATGAATTCAAAAATTCAAGTTTTCTGAGCAATTCGATGCCTGGCATCGAATCTTGGCTGATAAGTCATTTTTTCATTCTCTGTGTGTTAACTATTGTTGAATCTTTTAAAAATATGAAGTTTGTGGAGCAACTCGATGCCTGGCATCGAGTTTGAGCATAAAGTCGATGCCTGGCATCGACTTCTAGCATACAAGTGGTCTTCTTCATGTGTGTGTAAAAGAGAGTATTTCTGGTGCAGAAAAAGAGCCTAAAAAAGCCCAAAGTCGATGCCAGGCATCGAATTTTTTATTTTTGGACATCAGGAATACTAAAACAGGCAAAAATTTCCAGTTTTGGAAGGTCATACAAGGTCATCTTGTGAAGGCCATAACTTGAGTTCTAGAGATCTGTTTGATGCATATGATAGCTTGTTGGAAAGCTCTCCTCTTCTAGTTTCAGCATATAAAGTTTCATGGAGAAATAATATGTGAGCTAGGAGAAATTAGCAAAATACTGAAGGTATGTCATTTCAGTGACTAGGAATTTCTGTAGAAGCAAAGTTCTCACTTTAGGCTATCATTTCTCAAAGTTTGGAGTGACAATGAGTTAATGGTGACCATAGAGGTGTTCTAGTGTCACCTTAATTCATTTCTTGTGGTGTTTCATACATCAACAAGTGGTATCAGAGCAGAAAGATTCTCGAGAGCAGAAGACGACAAAGGTACGAGAAGTTTTGTAAAGTTTTCCATTAAAGTTTTAAAGGTGAAGCATTTGAAGACACAAGGCATCAAAAGATTACTTTCGAAGTATCCTCATACACAAAGAACTTCAAAAGGTATTATCCTTTATCCTTTAAGCTCACAGGTAGCAGCAGAAGGGAAGGAGTATGGCAGATCATATCTCTATTGACAAACTGGACAGAGATAATTACCCCGCATGGGTAATGAGAATGGAAGCCTTACTTATGAGTAAGGATCTCATGATATATGTTACAGGTGAAGAAGAGAAGCTAGTATTTGAAGATGAAAGCCGACCAAAGAAAGAAGAACTTGATGCTTTAAAGCATTGGCAGAAGAAGGATGCAAGTGCAAAAGCCTACATCTACAATACAATCTCAGATCATTTGCTACCACACATCAGAGGATTGGAATCATCAGAAGATATATGGAATGCATTGGAATATCATTTCCAAAGCACTACTAAAGCACGGAAAGCAAGTCTATGGTCAGAGTTTACAACATTCAAGAAGAAGCCAAGTCAAACCATTAGTGATTATGTCACTAAGATGAAGGATCTAGCAGATAGTCTTGGATCCATAGATGAAGATGTTGAAGATCACAGATTGATTGCTCAACTACTTGCAGGCTTGAGAGGGGATGAAAGGTGGAAACCTTTTGTCTTATCAACAGAACTTTCATTAAATCATTATGTTCCAGATTTGAACCAGTTGCTTGGTTTGATGCTCACATATGAGCAAGACTTGAAGGGAGATGGAGATAAAGGTCAAAGTTCTGCAATGTACATGAAGAATAAGAAGAAAGGAGATAAAGGTAAAGCAAAGGATGAAGAGGAGTCTAATTCTCAAGCTTATTATGCAAGAGGTAAAGGCACTGGCAGAGGAAGAGCAAGAGGTTTTGGAAGAGGAAGAGGTAATCAAAATAACAACAAAAAGGCTTGCTGGATCTGTGGATTGAGTAATCATTTGGCTCATGACTGTTGGCACAACCAACAAGGATCAAACCAGAATCAAAACAACAATAGCAGAGGTCGAGGTGGACGATATCAAAGTAATTTTCAAAGAGGTAGACAAAGTCAAAGAGGAGGCTATGGTAGAGGTGGAGGAAGAAGTTGGGGACAGAATCAATCCTACAACACCACCTACTACAACTATGCAAATGACACACAGAATGAAAGTCATACATCATTGATGATGAATTCAATCAGCACATCAGACAAAGAAGATCTAAAGGTATTTTACATTGACTCTGGATGTTCTAATCATTTGTCAGGAAACATAGAATTGATGTCAGAATTGGAAAAAGGCATTTCTAGTCACACAGTTCAAACTGGTGATAATACAAGACATAGTGTACATTCAATTGGAAAAGTGAAATGCAAGAGTGGAGCAGATTTGCTAACCAATGTTTTGTATGTTCCAACAATACCTAAAAACTTGATTAGTGTGGGACAGATAGTTGAAAAAGGTTTTCAAGTCAGGTTTACAAATGAAGGAGTATTTGTGGAAGATCCAGAGAATGGATATAATCAGATTGTCTCTGGTAAGAAAGAAGGCAGACTCTTTACTTTAAGAGTGCAAGGGAACATTGGTCAGCTTTGCTCACACATGGTGAAGCAGTGATTACAGAACTTGATCTCTGGCATAAGAGATTAGGTCACTTTAATGAAAGAGGAATTAAAGCTATGGTTGCTAATCAGTCTGTACTAGGATTACCAAATGTGCAAAGTCAACATATGGTTTATAAATGTGAAGCATGTCAAATGGGTAAAGCACACAGGTTACCATTTCAGAAGAAAGGATTCAAACATGATGGAGTACTTGAGCTCATTCATACAGATGTATGGGGACCAACAAAAGAAGGATCTATCAGTGGCTCAAGGTATTATGTTCTTTTCATTGATGATGCTACAAGATGGATAACATTATATGTTTTGAAGGAAAGATCAGAAGTGTTTGGAGCTTTTAAGCATTTTCATGCATATGCAGAGAGAGTCACAGGTCAAAAGCTTAAGAGACTGAGGTCTGATGGAGGGGGAGAATACTTCTCCCAAGAGTTCAATGATTATCTTTGGAATGCAGGTATTAAGAGAGAAATAACCTGTAGGTATACACCACAACAAAATGGTGTAGCAGAAAGAAGGAACAGGACTTTGGTTGAGTTTGCTAGAGCTATGCTAAAGGAGAAGAACTGTCCAAATTATCTTTGGGCTGAGGCTGTAAATACAGCTACATATCTTGTGAATAGATTACCATGTGCAGCTCTGAATGGAATGACTCCATATGAAGCTTGGTGGGGTAAGAAACCAACACTAGATCATTGTAGAGTGTTTGGATCAATTGTATATGCTTATGTGCCATCACAACTTAGGCATAAACTTGAACCAAAGGCAGAAAAATATGTGTTCATTGGTTATGATGAAAAGCAGATGGGTTACAGATTGTGGAATCCTCTAACCAAACAATTTATTGTTTCTAGAGATGTTACATTTGATGAACAGAAAAGTTGGTATGC
Organism: Ceratopteris richardii; assembly: GCA_020310875.1. Lineage (NCBI taxonomy): Eukaryota > Viridiplantae > Streptophyta > Polypodiopsida > Polypodiales > Pteridaceae > Ceratopteris > Ceratopteris richardii. The sequence continues at coordinate 80,350,075 of CM035425.1, read as the reverse complement.
AGATCAAAGTCATACAGCTGAAGAATTTGAAGAAGAGGTAAGAAGATGTGAGAAAGGAAAATCAATTGTGCAGGTGAATAGAGATGAAGACTATATGCAAGCAAGTACATCCAGAAGTGGATTAACAAGAATGAATGAAGAAGCTCCTATATTTGATGAAGAGGTGTATCCAGAAACTTATGAAGAATGTGAACCAAGAAGGTCAAGCAGGACTAGAAGACAACCAGAAAGGTATTCTTATGATACTTCTTACATAACTCAGAAGAACTATGCATATATGGTGAAAGATGATGAAGAACCTCAGAACTATGATGAAGCTAAAGGTAAGAAGCAATGGGAAGAAGCAATGAAGGAAGAGTTTAATGCACTGGAGGAGAACAAGACATGGGAACTTGTTCCTAAACCAAATGGTAAGAAAGTAATTGGAAATAAATGGGTTTATAAAGTGAAGAAGCTTGCAGATGGAAGTATAGCCAGATACAAAGCTAGATTAGTGGTGAAAGGCTATGCCCAGACCTATGGCATAGATTATGATGAGACATTCAGTCCTGTAGCTAAGATGTCAACTATAAGGACAATCATTGCTATTGCAGCTTCAAAAGGATGGACCCTAAGTCAATTGGATATAAAGAATGCGTTCTTGAATGGATACATATCAGATGAGGTATACATGGAACAACCTCAAGGGTTTATAGATTCCAGGTATCCAAATTTTGTTTGCAGGTTGAGAAGAGCATTGTATGGATTGAAGCAAGCTCCAAGAGCTTGGAACTATAGACTGGTAAAGTATCTCAATGATCTTGGATATCAAAGTTCAAAAGCAGACCCAAGTCTACTTATCAGAAGAACAGAGGAAGGTACAATCTACATTTGTATTTATGTAGATGACATTATAATCACAGGTACTTCAGATGAAGGAATCAAGGAGGTAAAGAGATTACTTGAGAAAGAGTTTAAGATCAGTGACCTAGGAAAGTTATCATACTTTCTTGGAATGGAAGTTACTTATACAGATCATGGCATATATGTGTCACAAGAAAGGTATCTTCTGAACTTGTTGAAGAAGTTTGATATGGAAAATTGCAGAGAAGCTTCAACTCCACTTGAAGTTAATCACAAGCTCAGTAAATATGATGGTGCAGACTACAAAGATATGAGGAAGTATCAATCTCTTGTGGGTAGTTTGATTTATGCTACACTAACAAGACCTGATCTTAGTTATGCAGTGGGAGTTTTGTCACAATTCATGCATTGTCCAAAGGACCCACATTGGATTGCAGGTCAAAGAGTTCTCAGATATATCAAAGGAACTATAAAGGAAGGATTATATTATCCTTTTACATCAGATTTGAAGTTGAGAGCCTACAGTGACTCAGACTGGGCAGGTAATCAAGATGACAGGAGATCAACTCATGGTTACATGATATACATTGGTGATAAGCTTGTAAGTTGGTGTTCCAAGAAACAACATACAGTAGCATTATCATCAACTGAAGCAGAGTACAAAGGACTTGTGGAAGCAGCTAAGGAAGTCATATGGATGCAGACATTGTTCAAGAGCTTAGGCATTGATCAAGGTACACCTACAATACATGGAGATAATATGAGTTCACTTTATCTTGCAGCAAATCCAGTATTTCATGCAAGAACAAAGCACATAGAGATACAATATCATTTTCTCAGAGAAGAGGTAATGGAGAAGGAGATTGAAGTGGAGTACATTTCTACTAAAGATCAATTAGCAGACATAATGACAAAGAGCTTGGATGGTGTGAAGACCAGCAGATTCAAAAGCATGGCAGGAGTAAAAGAAAAGAAGATGATATGAAGAAACAGGGAATGTCAATTAGTGATTGAGGGGGAGCTGTTGGAGAAACACTCACTAATTAGACATATATTTGAAGGTCAAATCTTAGAAAGAAAACCCCATGCCTATGTGAAGGGACAAATTCACAAGTGTATCATACTTGTAAAGTTAGTTCACTTTAGTTCTAGAAGTTTTTTAAAAATCACGGGAATGAGAAAATCTATATAAGTTAGTTAGTATTAACTGACGCGAGAGAAGAAGAAGGAGTGAGAGAGAGAGAAAGTGAGAAGAACTCATTTTTGTATGACTGAGTATAGTCGGGCTTCTCTGAGTGAGAAAGCATCTGTAAAACTTCTGAGTTTTTTATAGTTATGAGAAGAACTGAGTAAAGTTCTGTGTATGAGTCTCTCTCCATCATCTCCATGTTTGCCTACTGTGTGATGAATTCAAAAATTCAAGTTTTCTGAGCAATTCGATGCCTGGCATCGAATCTTGGCTGATAAGTCATTTTTTCATTCTCTGTGTGTTAACTATTGTTGAATCTTTTAAAAATATGAAGTTTGTGGAGCAACTCGATGCCTGGCATCGAGTTTGAGCATAAAGTCGATGCCTGGCATCGACTTCTAGCATACAAGTGGTCTTCTTCATGTGTGTGTAAAAGAGAGTATTTCTGGTGCAGAAAAAGGGCCTAAAAAAGCCCAAAGTCGATGCCCGGCATCGACTTGGACTGAAATTCGATGCCAGGCATCGAATTTTTTATTTTTGGACATCAGGAATACTAAAACAGGCAAAAATTTCCAGTTTTGGAAGGTCATACAAGGTCATCTTGTGAAGGCCATAACTTGAGTTCTAGAGATCCGTTTGATGCATATGATAGCTTGTTGGAAAGCTCTCCTCTTCTAGTTTCAGCATATAAAGTTTCATGGAGAAATAATATGTGAGCTAGGAGAAATTAGCAAAATACTGAAGGTATGTCATTTCAGTGACTAGGAATTTCTGTAGAAGCAAAGTTCTCACTTTAGGCTATCATTTCTCAAAGTTTGGAGTGACAATGAGTTAATGGTGACCATAGAGGTGTTCTAGTGTCACCTTAATTCATTTCTTGTGGTGTTTCATACATCAACAGTTATTATAAGTGATGTTGGGTTATGGTGTGTGGTTTTGTACAAAGTTCAGTTGTGAATGAGTTATTACAAGGATGGAGATTAGTAGGGATGGGAGTTATGTTAGACCAGAGGGTCGGAGAAGACGTCTCAATACGTTTCAATATCCACTTCCTAAGAGTTGCTGAGCGGGTGGTATGTTTCTGCTAAGGGACAAAATGTGATATTGGATGTGGTGGTATTGAGGGGTGAAAAGATTTCTGAGTGGTATATATTACATGGCTTGAGGGTTGAGCTATGATACACTGTTTGGGTACCAAATCTGCGTGGGTGTGGGTTGATTCATAAGGTACTTCTTGGCAATCCAAATATGTCTACTGTTTGTACTTGTAGAAGAAGGTCGAGGAGATGTGAGTTGGTAACTCTACTTCTGCCTTAACTTCTTCTTTTCGTTGTCTGCATTGTTGCAAACTGTTAGTGGTTTTTGTCCTTTTGGCACCCATACTTGTTTTGTGCCTCTTTCTTTGTGGTGTTGATACTGTTTTCCTCCTTGTGTCGTTTGATATGGTCGTCAGTCTGGGTTCCTTTGTCATGGTTGACTCCTTTGTGGTTGAGGTTGAGAGATTGGATGGACACTCTGCTTTGGAAAAGAAGGGAGGTCCAACACTTGTGAAACCTGCCCATTAGGAAGTGCTTCGTTTTGTACCATTAATCTAGGCTAGTCCGTAGTAAGTGTGCAAGGATGGGCACTGCAGGGTGTTATGCCTATGTGGCTGCTGATGTAGTCCACCTGACCCATCTGTAGGGTGGTGACCCCTTCTAATTTGCAGGAAGACCAAGGGAAAATGTTCTGATGTTCTTCTGAATAACAACTGTCCATTGCCAAGCCCACGTGGGTTGGGGTAGACGTAGCATGACTTATCGGGCCAAAGATTTTCGAGTCCTCCTTCGCATACTGTTCATATGGTCTAGGGTTACATACCTCAGGCGGAGTGCTTTTAGGGAAATCAAGCGGTATCACTCGCTCCTTGTCTAAGGTTCCAATGTGCAAGGAGCCTTGTCTAAGTTTTAGGTCCACTAAGTGATCATATAGCCAATCTTGGCCAACGATTAGGGGTTCTATCAGGTCGTCATCATGGCACACTAATAGCTTCGCTGTCATGGTCACATCGTGTATGAGGATAGGAGGATCCACCTCACCCATGCAAGGGGTTTCCATGCCTCCTAGCCCTATGAGGTATGCCTCAATTGGCCGCATTTCTATTCTTGAGTCCTTATAGAGGGACCATCTAATCCCACTTGTCGCGCAACCTAAGTCAATTAAAGCCCTGAGCTCATGACAAGGGTTGCCCTGCTCTAGCCTGACTGTAATGAATGGTCTCCTATCCACTATGCTAGGATGAGTGGTTGACTTGACACATGGCCATGGGGTATTTGGGTGTTGTTTCCAGATGATTATAATGTTCTCTCCCTAGTCCTTGTCTTCTTAACTTCATGCGCTTAATGCGTTCTATAGCTTCTGCCTGAGCTTCAGCTCATATTCTATTTTCTTCCTTCTTATGCTTCTTTGCCAACGTGAGTCTTCTAAGCATATCCTCAGTCAGAGGTTCCTGATAAAGCTTGAGTCTACAACCACTAATGTAATTAGGCATTATGACTCCTTCTAGGGTGGCTAATTGTACTGCTTCACTTGTCGAGAGTCTGTTAATGATCATGGGTCCATAACCTTGCTTTTCTAATTTTCGTGCATGTTGTTTCAGCATATACACTAGGACTAAATGTCCATTTAAGCCTTTATCTTTCACATGTGCATCAAAATAGGCTTTCTATCGTTTCTTTGCTGCGTATATTACTGCTGCTACTTTCAGCTTGGTTTCTCCTAATCGTTCCAAGTCCATTATTCTTGATGATAATTCATGGCCGGTCCACTGATGTTCTTGTGCAACCTTAAGGGTCGGTATCAAGAAGTCCAAAGGAATTATAGCATTCTGACCAAAAACCATATGAAAGGGAGTTGCACTGAGTACGGTCTTGTAGGCCACTCGATATGCCCAAATAGTGTGGTGTAACTGTTTGTCCCAATCCGAATGTTTGTTGTTCACGAGTTTCATGAGCACGTTACAAAGGATCTTGTTAGTGCTTTCTGCTTGACCATTGGCCTGAGGATGATATGGTGTGGATTTCTTGTGAATCACCATAAAATCCTGTAACAAATATTCAATGACTTGGTTTAGAAAGTGAGTTCCTCGATCGCTCACTAACTCTATAGGCAATCCATATTTTTTAAAGACATTTTCAAATAAGAATTTTGCAGCCGTGTGTGCATAATTCTTTTTTGTGGCCTTGGCCTCTACCCATTTGGTTAGATAATCTGACGCAACAATAATGTATTCAACATGTGTACCTTTTGCAGGGGGGTTAATGGGTCCTACAAAGTCTATACCCCACTTAGAAAATGCACGTCCTCCCATCATGGGTTTCAATGGTATTTCATCTCTGCGAGTAGGAAATTGAGTTCTTTGGCACACATCACATCTATTAACATAGGTATGTGCATCCATGTGAAGAGTGGGCCACCATAATCCTGCAAAGAGGATGGATTTGATTATCCTATCGGTGCCAAAATGACCTCCTGCAACACCTTGGTGTGTAGTCTCTAGTACGCTCAAATAATCGTTCTTATGAACACAATGTCTTAGGTATCCATCTCTTCCTCATTTGTATATATTATCACCAATAAGTGAATAGTCTTGAGCTACCTGCTCTAGACTGTGTTGTCGTGCTAAGGTCATTCCTTGAGGGAATGTTTTCGTCCTCAAGTACGTCACTAAAGGTTCACTCCATTCTGGTGTGAGAGACACATGATATAATGTAGCATGTTCTACTGGTGGTCTTTCACAACAAACAGGGCATTCTCTACACATCTTGTAGACATCTGCTTCCATAGAAGGCCAATATACTCCTAGTCTTTACAGAATCTGCAACGTACGATGTTTTGAATGATGTTGCTTTAATGCACCTACATGTGCTACTTGCAACCAATTTGCCTGTTCTGACTCATCTACACAACAAGAAAGAACCTTTTGATTATCCTGTTTATATATACTTCCTGCTATTATTTGATATCTCTGTGACTTGGTAATCTCTCCTTCTTTGATCCTTATCCTAGGATTCTTGGGTCCATATGTGAGAATAGGAACAATTGGCTTAGCCCATTCTGGTACTATCTCAAGGTTAAACAAGTATGCATCTGGTAATTCATCTACTATTCCTTGAGGAGCTTCTCCTATGCTTAATCTTGAGAGATGGTCAGCTCTGAGGTGGGTTTTCCCTTTCTTGACTACTACTTCAAAGTCATACTCCATGAGCAATAGAAACCAACGTATCAGTCGTCCTGTGTTACATGGCTTATTGACTAAGTACAATAATGCTTGATGATCTGTAAAGAACTTGAACTTATTTGCCAACAGATAATGCTTGAATTTCTTTACTACATAGATCATTCCTAACCCTTCTCGTTCTTTAGTGGTATAATTTCTTTCTGCTGCGTTCAACTGTCTGCTCGCGTAAGCTATGGGGAGGTCTATATTACCTTTATTCCTGGGTTGTGCCAACACACATCCTATGGCATAGTTGGATGCATCCGCATGTACATGGAATGGCTTACTCCAATCTGGGGTTGTCAATATAGGTGCCGAGCACAAACGTCGTTTAAGTTTGTTGAAGGAATTCTCACAATCATCTGTCCATTCAAACTTAGTCAAAAGAGAGTAGACAGGCTTAGCTATGATTGTTACATGTGTATGAACCGTCTGTAATAACCACAATGACCCATAAATGCTTGTACCTCCTTTACGTTATTTGGCCTAGGTAGATCAGCAATGACTTTCACCTTTTCTTCATCCGTAGAGATTCCATTTTTTGACACAATGTTTCCTAGAATTTTGCCCTGTCTAACCATGAAAATGCATTTTTCTGGGTTCAAATAAACTTGATATTCTCGACATTTGTCAAACACTTGCCTTAATTCTCGGATGTGTGTTTGCCTCAGACATAAACTTCCAAATTCTTACATAAGAATTCCTTAGAAACATGACACATAAGTCGCTGGAAAGTGGCGGGTGCATTTGTGAGCCCAAAAGGCATCACGCGAAATACAAGTATGCCCCATTCTGTGGCAAAGCCATCTTGTGTTGATCTTCTGGAGCAATGGCTACTTGATTATAGCCTGAGAAACCATCAAGAAAGCTGTAAACTTCCTTGCCCGCAACTCTTTCTAATAAATGTTCTGTGATAGGAAGAGGATAATTATCTCTAATCATGGTGGCATTAACTTTTTTAAGGTTAATACACACACGCAATTTTCCATTTTTCTTGGGCACAACCACAATGGGGGATACCCACTCGGTATGCTCAATTTTTTAAATGAATCCTGCTTCTATCAAACGATCTATTTCTTCTTGAATCTTCGTAGTGTAGTTATCATTATACGAGTACGGTTTCTGTTTCATAGGTTTTGCATTTGGAGTCATAGGGATTCTATGGGAGCATATATCCAGGTCTACTCCTTTCAAGTCTTTGTAACTCCAAGCGAACACATCTCTATATTCACACAATAGGGCAACTAACTCTTCTTCTTCTTCATTCGTCAAATCATGCCCAATGTATGTACATTTTTCTTCTTCTCCTTCTATGGCGACTGTGATTTTTTTGGTTTTCTCTCGGTTATCATATACTTCTCCAACATCAGCTTTTCTTTTAGGCATTCGTACCATGATTCGTCTATCTTTTATTTCATACTTCCTGAAGTTCTTAGGAACATCTATGAGTGGTTCTTCTTCTTCTGTCCTGGTTTCTTTCTGTTTTCTTTTCTTACCTTCACTCTTAGTGGTCACTTGTGTGGTTAATCTCACCTCATTCATAATTTCTTCGTGTCTCTGAGGGTGAGCTTCTACTTCGTAGAAATATTCCTCATCTAATGCAAAAGGAGGGTCCATAATAATTGACTCTAGATTGAAGTCACTTGCATCCTCGAATGCATCAGTGCTAGGTTCACATTCCTCTATAATTGAATCACACATGATTGGATCTATTCTGAAGATTGAGATGTCATAGCCATCCTCGTCATAGTGGGGTGTCCATTTTTTTTCATTGATGGCTACATCCATTGTTGCTAAAATTTTTGCCCAACCATGAGGCTCGAATTCCTCATCTGGAAATACTATAGGTGCGTAAGCTGGGTCTTGAAGGGTTCATGGATGTTGTTTTGAACCTAAAGTCCTAGCTTCTAACAGTTCTTCCTCTTGTTTGGCTACTTTACACATCCATAGATGAGTGTCCTCGTGCAACCATGAGGGTTCTGATTCCAATGAGTGTACCGATTATGTTTCTTCTTGTGTCTTATGGATGGTATTCCATTGTATTGGGAGTACATCTCGATGCGAATAGTCTTTAAGATTGACTTTAGTAGTCACTCCTAAGTGTTGCAAGTACAAAGAATTAGTTCCCCAATCTTGTATGATTTGCAACTGAGGCATGAATGGTCATCCTAAAATCATCCCGTAAGCAAGATTTTTCCCAAAATCACAGATGGCAAAAGTATGCTCAAACTCCACACCACAAGTGGTGAGAGATATGCCTTCTAGTAAGCCTAATGGTTTCTCTATATGTCCATCAGCCATTTGTAGCTTCATCCTAGTGGGTCTTAATGCTAGATTACCCCAATGTTTCCATAAAGCGGTGTTAGAAATGGCTACTCCTGCTCCTGAGTCTAAGATGGCTTTGGTGGTGTAGCCCTGATGGGTTATTGGAAGATAAGTGTTACCTTCTTCTCCTTCGCTTACATCTCCAATCCTTTCTACGGGTATCTCTGGTACCTTCTTGTGTGATACTATTTGTGAGGGAGCAATAGAAACCTCAGGGAATTGAGTTGCTACATGTTTCCATAGTTCTGGTTTAACCTTCAACAATTCCTCTAAAGTGAGGTGACATTGTACTTTGGTGTTCTTTATCAGTTCTGTGTTTCTAGGAATCACTGGTTCTTCTCTCATCTTGCAAGTCGTCTATTTCTTGAATAGGATGATGTGTTCCTTGTTCTTTTCTCCACTTCTCTTCTTGGATTTCTCTTAAAAATTCGTGTGAATACCTATGTATGGAAGATAGGTTATCTTCATCTTCTGTATTTGGTAGTTGAGACAGGGATGGTGCACTCTTTTCTTGTGTCTCTGAGATAATAGGGTTCCGATGCAGATTCTTTTTCTCCTTGCTATCAATCAAGTATTCTAACCTCTCTAGTAGTCCTTCAAAGTGTAACTCAGGTTTTGCTATGTTATTCCAATTAAGATAACCAGAGGCTTCGAACATTGTTGTGCTAGTTCTACCATCTTCATGTAAAGTTTGGTTCTCTCAATTTCTAAATCTGCTCTTGAATAGTTCTTACTCATTTCAGTTATCTGGGGTCCTTCTTTCAATCTAACCTAATATGCACGAAACATCATGTCTAAGTTTTCGGGTATGGGTTCCGCTAGAACTGATCCTGATCTCTGAGCTGGGTTCTCCTGATTAGATTCTTGAGAAGTCAATTCTAGGATTTTAGGTGTGGATTCCTTGAGGCTTCCTTCCAACTTAGTTATCTTTTTACTCCATTTCCTCTTAATTCTTTCTCTCGAATCTTTCTAAGATTTCGTTTTTTTGTTACTAGACTCTCCAACTTCGCTCGTTTTGGCTATGTTTTCAGGGTTTGGTTGTTGATTATTGATATGCTTCCACATGTTCTGCTGACTCTGAATAATATGCGGGTGGACTATCTACATGAGTAGATTCAAAACTGTTGGAGTTAGGGTCACTTTCAATAATTAGGGGTGAAGAAGGCACTAAGGACCTATTGAGGTTTTCTTCTATAGTGGCGTATTTGACTGAGATGACATTAGCTGGTGGGGGTGGCTGCTGAGCTAATACAGGTTGTGGTCTCTGTTGAGCCTGATAAGGATAGTTCTGAGGAGGCCTATAGTAATGAGGCTGAGCATTGTATTGGCCTTGATACCTACCTGGCTATGGGTATGCTTGCGGGTAGTTCTGTCGTACTGCTTGTTTGTTGTATGGGTAGTCTTGAGCCATATGATTCGTGTATCGTCGCTCAATCGTACAATATTGGCCACTAGGGTTGGCTTGCGGTTGTGTTATATTGGGACACACATTTTCCATATGATCACCACCACAAGTGTAACAATGCTTGTTAGTTGTTAACCTAGGCATCTGTTTACTTGAAACTCCTAGTTTCTAGGCCACTTTTTCTGCTAGGTCCTCTAGCAAGCTAGATAGTTTTGAGGATGCTAGAGATGAACAATCTGAGTCCTTATAGACCTTTGAGAGTTCCAACTCGTCTCCAAGGTTGTCCTCAATGTCTATATAAATTCTTACACATTGCTCTAGCATTCTAGGTTCCTTCAAGTACACATAGGAGCGTAGTTTAGAGCTCAAGAGGCCATCCAAAAACAATGACACTTGCTTGGCCTGTGAGGTAACTCTTGCACTGGACATCTTTCAACATATTGTCTAAACCTTCGTCTTGCAAGTCTGACTGTTTCTTGAGGATTCTGTTTGAAACTATGAATCAACGAAGACGTATCATGTCTGATTCCACTCTTACAGAATTCAAGGATGAATGACTCTAACAAGTGATGGATATCCCTAAATTGCCTTTGTTGCAATGGTTGGAACCAAATTAAAGCCGTGTACTTTAACGTTAGTCCAAATGCGTTGTATTTTGTAAACATGTCTTCTACTTGCTCTACTCGTAGCACTTGCTTGAATTCCACAACATGATCATAGGGATCTCCTGTCCCATCAAAATAGTTTTTCATGGACTTTACTAACTGAGTGGGTCTTAGTACCCTTGGGTGTTCACGTGGTCTAGGTAGAGGAAAATCGTCTCTACCACATGGCATTCTAAGTTCTCTTTGTCTTTGCACTCTATCGACATCCATGGTGGTTCTATCTCTCCCTATGGGATGAGTGAAACTTAGTTTTGGTCTCTCTTTGTTCTTCTCTCTTTGAGTACCATGGGCTGAGGATGTCCCAGCACCCTGATGGCTCATGTTTACATTTGCTCGAGATGGAGGGAATATTAAATCGCCTCTCCATGTGTAGGTATTTCTCGCATGGTCTGGTACTACAAATATTTGTTCTGATGTATCGTCTAGGTATACAACTTTTCCAAGTGTATCTAGATCCTTGAATTCGTAAATCATGATGGAACCTATTTGCTAGGTTGTTCCATTCTGTACCTCCAAAATGCTTTGTCGGTTTCCTTATTCAAGAACAATTCTATGCTTCTATTGTCTTGAGGGATCCAATTGGGATTAGAACTCTTGTCAGTACAGATTTCCCTCTAGGTGTCCTTGGTTCTTCTCCTATTGCTTCTTTTCCTGGGGTTCTCGCTTCCGTATCTGGCTGAACTACACCAAACTCATTGGTATTATTTGGCTAAGTACTTACGATGTACATGGTTCCTTCTTTGTCTATGTACGTGTCTCTCAAATTTCACCACTGGACAATCCAATCCAATGGGTTGATCCAGATTAAGCACTTGCACCACTGATCTACACAAACCATCCTCGTAGATGCGAGCACCTAAGTGGTTGGTTCGGACATATTCTAATTGGGTTCTGTATGGTCCTTCGGGTCTTTCCAGATATGCTATGTTTAACCCTCCTTCTGGTCTTTCTATGCTAAAGGCCATCTCTGACTCACTCGTATATGAGCCCAACTCGTAAGGATATTTATTCAATTGTTGAGCCCACGAATGTGCAGTGGTTCCTATACTTGCTTCTGATTATCTAAGGCTTCGTCGGTCTGACTTACCTATATGCTTGCCCGATCTAAGGTTCATGAATTTACTTCCTCTGACCATTAACATTCCATGTTTTTAATCACTTGTTTCTTTTTAAATCCCTTTAAATTCTTTTCTTCTCTCCACTTATGCATCAAGAATCGACTTTTTGTTATATTTTTAAGTTCTCGTTTCGTCAGACTTAAGTTCTTTTCCTTTAGGTTATCGTATCGCACACATTTACTTTAGTCTTGGACTTGAAAAATTAAGTCTCTTGAACTTGATGCGTTCCTATTGTCATTCTAATTTAATCCACAATGCTACCGTTTAGCCTAAGCTAATAATTGACTAAGAGGGTTGAGGATTCTTCCAACCTCGAGTCAGCTGCCTTGATTGCTCTGATGCCCAAGAAGCGGCACTTCCCAAGCCTTGCGTTCTTCACTGCCTTGCTTTGCTTGCCCTTGATAGCCCTTGCTAGATCTATAAAAATCCAATGTTCAGACCAATTTTTATTTGGATGTTCAAGCACTTGAATATATACACTTTTAAGGTCCTTTCTCCTTGGCCCAAAATTTTAATGCCCCCTTTCTTTTCTAGCCCCAACAATGGGTCAACCTCAAAGTATCCTTTCTAACGAGCTATAAAGCTCAAAAAATGGACTTCGGATGAAAAAGATATGAGCATTCAAGCCCTCGAGGGTAAAAAGTAACAAACAGGTTTTTCTTCACTTATGGGCTAAGGGGTCTCCTATGAGCTTAATCACCCAAAAATTTGCTTAAAATAGCCTCAAAATAGCCCAAAAAAGGAAACCCTAATTTTTGCATTTGGGGTGGACAATCGCGATGGTCTGGAACCGTCGCTATGGCTTAGGTGAACCGTCGCGATGGCATGGTACAATCGCGATGGTTCGAGGGTGCGAGGCATCACGATGGTCTAAGTGAAGCATCACGATGGTCTATCTGGCGAGCAATCACGATGGCATCAGTCAACGGTCAATGCAACCGTCGCGATGGCATGAGCCTGTCGTGATGGTCACGAGGCACGATGGTTTGAGCCAATCACGATGGTCCAATTTCGAGGCGTCGCGATGACGTACCTGGTATCGTCGCGATGGTCTCGCTTGACACGTGGCAGATGAGTCGTCGCGATGGCGTGAGCCAATCGCGATGGCGTGGGGTCGATGGGATCGTCGCGATGGTCAGGGACCGTCGTGATGGCTCAATTGAACCGTCGCAATGGTGTGAGACCATCGCGATGGTCTGGCCAAGCCCTCGCGATGGCGTGAGCCAATCGCGATGGTGTGACACAATCGCGATGGCATGAGCCAATCACGATGGTCCACCAAAACGAAAATTTTTGAAATGCATTTGTGGATTCGTGTATGCGCTAGTGTTGCCTACCTCATGGTGAACTCGCTTACCAAAAATGCCGAACGTGGTAGACCACCGCGATGGTCTGACACACACGGCAGATTCTGATAGAAACTGGATTTTTTACCTTTTGGAAGCTTTCTTGCTGCTCTGGAGCTCTGTACCTACAAGAAAACACAAAAACACACATGCACAAGCAAGCACAAAAGCTCTCTCTCTCTCTCGCATGCACAAATGAGGGGAAATGAGGAGAATGGGTGGATATGGTGAATTTTTTGATTTTTTTGCAGTGGAAGATGATGATGCGGTGATGTAGAAGGAGTGTAGAGGAGATGAAAAACACTAAAAACTAATTAAAAACAACAACAAAAACTAAAATTTTTACCTTCCAATGCGACGTCTTGCTATAGTCTTACCATCACACATTTGTCCTAGACTCGATCCCCGGCAACAACGCCAAATTTGGTGTTGCTCTAGTACAATCGTAAGTACCACGTTAAGAAGCTCCACCTCCTTAATGTGAATCTGCGGAACAGATAAGAGTGATATGAAGATCGTGAATGTGAGATGTAGTGAGAGTGAAGGTGAGAAGCATAGAGATGCATACACACATACACACACATGTAGGAGACAAGCAAGACACAATGGAAGGTAGGAAAATCAGACTCTATTACTCAAGATCTCAATTACAAGCTCAAGCTCACACTAGCTCACACAACTCTACACTAGCTAACCTCAAAAATGAGCTCTCTAGCTCTTTTTATAGATTCTAGACTAGTTTTGATAGGTTTCACATCTAGTGACCGACATAGTTAAAAAATGGGTTCTAGGTGCTGGAGTCTAAAAATAACCAATATTGGTAGGCTTGTTCTACCTAAGCTCCTCAAGCTCGAGGACTCCTGAGCTTGCACAAAATGGAGCTACTAATTACAAAAGTGGTTGTTCTATGCTACATATGGTACAAGAGTGATGAAAATCACTATTGAGAGTCTTGAAAAAGTATTTTAAAACATCTTTCTTTGAAAAAATGATCGGACTGGCTCTCCACTACTTCATTGTGCTCTATCTTCACATACTTCCTCGATGTATGTGCCTCTGGCTACTGCCAACAATGAGAATGGGTGCTTCATAAAGAATCCAAAGGAAGGCTCAAGGTCATTGCTCGAGGTAGAAGAGAAGGAATGATGTTCACTTTGGATGTCCAACATCCACATGGAAAGGTCATGTACATTCAATGTGGGAACAAGAAGATTTCAGAGTTGGACTTATGGCACAAAAGAATAGGACACATCAATATTCCAAAGCTGAAGGACATGAGCAAACATGAAGTGGTAAGAGGTCTTCCAAAATTTAATAGCATTGGACTACATGAGTTATGTGAAGCTTGTCAACTAGGAAAGCAAACGAGGCAGCCATTCAAGAGGAGCAATTATGCGGCCCCAAATGTCTTGGACTTGATACATACAGATGTATGGGGACCAACCCAAGAGTCATCAATGGCTGGTAATAGATTTTTTGCCACCTTCATTGATGATCACTCAAAAAAGGTATGGTTGTTTTGTATGAAGCAAAAGTTAAAGGTGTTTTCTATATTCAAAAGATTCAAAGTTGAAGTTGAAAAAGAAACAGGAAGGTCTATCAAAACCTTAAGATCCGATGGTGGAGGAGAATACTTCTCCAAAGAATTTTTAGATTTTCTACAAGAGAATGGGATCAAAAGGCAGTTCACTTGTAGATATACACCACAACAAAATGGAGTAGCTGAGAGGAAAAATAGGCAAATTGCTGAAATTGCAAGATGCATGCTCAACGAGATGAAGGTACCATTGTACTATTGGGCTGAAGCTACCACAACCGCCATTTACTTGATGAATAGGTGCACAACATCGAGAATACATCACTTGACTCCAGAGGAGGTATATCCTAGTAAGAAACCTGATCTTACACACCTCAAAGTGTTTGGATGTTTTTGCTTTGTTCACATTCCACAAGAAGTTAGAACAAAGATGGAACGAAGGTTAGAAAAATGCATTTTCATCGGCTACTCGACGGAGCAAAAAGGATACAAGTGTTAGAACCCTAGAACAAAGGAATTAAGAGTCTCGCGAGATGTGGTCTTTGATGAACTAAGACCATGGTATGAAGTTAAAGGAAAGGAAAAGATTCTTGAAGTAGATTGTGATGATTATGCAGGAACATATCAAAGAGAAGTTCAACAATCAAGCACAAAGGTTTTAGGACCAGAGGCATCTACATCAAATGAAGAATGTTCAACATGGAGGGGGAGTCATTCTGTGTCTCCAAATTAAGCTCATAGTAGAATCGAAGAAGCAAGTGCTACTCCAAATAGTGAGATAGATGCAAGCGAAGAAGAATATGAAGAGATAATCACTCCGATGGTAACGAGAAATAGGTTAGAAAAGCAACTTTCTAAAGGCAATGAAAAAAGATCTTCAAGGACAAGGTATCCAACTCAAAGGTTGAGTTATGATAGTTTTATGGCGACACATTTTGCATACATGATGCAGGATATCAAAGACAAAGAGCCTGAGACATATGAAGAAGCGTGCACACAAAAGGAATGGAAGCAAGCTATGAAAGAGGAGATCAAAGCTCTCAAAGATAATCACACATGGGAGCTAGTGCCAAAGAAAGAAGGTATGAAGATTGTTCCAAACAAATGGGTGTTTAAAGTAAAGAGGAATGCTGATGGCTCACTAGCTAGATATAAAGCTAGATTAGTTGTCAAAGGATTTAAACAAACACAAAGCATAGATTATGATTACGTTTTCAGACCTGTTGCAAAGATGGGAACTATCAAAACATTAATAGCAGGGTGCTTCAAGGAGATGGCCATTATATCAATTCGACATCAAAAATGCTTTTCTTAATGGAGAACTACAAGAAAAGGTATACATGAGTCAATCGGTTGGATTTGAAGATGAAAACCATCCACACTTTATTTGCAGGTTGAAGCAAGCACCAAGAGCATGGAATCAAAGATTGGTAGAATATCTAACTAAGTGTGGATACAACCCAAGTAGTGGAGATCCTTCTTTGTACATGAAGAAGGAAGAAAATAGAGAGGTATATATTTGCATATACGTCGATGACCTCATCATAACAGGAAATGATGTTACATGGATTAAAGATATCAAAAGGAAGCTTGGTAAGCAGTTTATAATTTCAGATCTTGGAGAGCTGAAATATTTTTTAGGAATTGAAGTTGTTTATGGAAAGAGTGGCATCTACTTGATGCAGAGGAAGTACTTGTTGGAGGTTCTTTGCAGATTTGGAATGAGTAAATGCAAACCACTCACTCAACCCATGGACACAAATACAAAGATTTGTTCAAATGATGGAGAACCATTGGAAGATGTAACAACATACAGAAGCATTGTAGGATCATTAATATATGCAAACATTACAAGATCTGACTTATCTTATGTTGTTGGTGTACTTTCTTAGTTCATGCAAGCCCCGACAAGCGAACATTTAAATTCAGCCAAGAGAGTGTTGAGATACATAAAGCACACAGTTAACCATGCTTTGTTTTCGAAGTTTGATGAAGAATTGCATGTCAAAGGCTTTAGCGATGCTGATTGGGAAGGTTCAAAGGAAGATAGAAGATCAACCTCAGGTTATGTGTTCATGATGAGAAGCAAACCTATCACATGGAGCTCAAAGAAACAACCTACTGTTGCACTTTCATCCATGGAGGCTGAATATAGAGGTTAGCATTTGCCACATGTGAAGCAATGTGGATTAAAAAGCTTTTGGCTGACCTTGAAGTGCAAGTTGGAACCATCCCTATATATGGTGATAACATGTCAAGTATTTACTTGGCAAGCAATCCTATGTTTCATGCAAGGAGCAAGCACATAGAGGTCCACTACCATTATGTAAGGGAGAAGGTATTGAGCAAAGATGTGGAGATAAAGTTCATCAGAACCAAAGAGCAGGTTTCAGACATGTTTACAAAGTTCTTGGATGCTTCTAAACTCAATGGTTTCAAGGATGTGATAAATTTGCAGGACATGGTTGAAGATAACTTCCAAATGAGCTTGAGGGGGAGTGTTGAAGATAAATGTACAAGCTCATTTTCATATGAGCTATGCTTGGATAAATTTACCAACTATAAAGATAAAGAAAAAGAAGAAAAAAAGAAAAAAAATAAAAGAAAAAAATAAAAGAAAAAAAAATTCTAGTCAAAATTCATGATGAGTAAGAGATACAATATCTTGCCTTGTAGTTAGTGGCATGTAGTGGGAAAATGGTGAGTTAAGAAGGAGGCACAAACTTCTTCACATGCTCATTGGTTATAAAAGGGAAGTGGGAGCATGTTCAAAAGAAGGAGAGAAAGAGGCAAGAGTTCCCAGTAGTCGGATCTAGTCATTTTGTCATTTTGTCTTCCCTTAGACTCCTTCCAGCCGCATGTCAGTTTGTACATAGCTTTGTTGTGGAGCTCATATCTCAGTGTATATGTAACCATTTCTTCTGTTTAAACATTCATTGGAAAGCTTATCTTTTGCATGTTCGGCGTACCAAACATCTCCTTCAAAGCTTATATATTTTGTGAGATGTCAGTGAAAGAGTGAAGTCCAATTTTTTAGTATACCTATGTAGATAGCAACCAAAACATATCCAAATTGCTTGATTTTTGTCTTGTGGGAAAGCTCTTGGCATGTACTTTCTCTACCCCAAATATCTTATTCAGAAGATTTATATTATGAGATATCTGTTAGAGAGGGAAGTCTAGTTTTATAGTGTATTTATGTGTGCAGGTGGTCTATTTTGGTCAGTTGCATTGTCTGACCAAAACTAGTCCAAATTACTTGTTTTTTAGCTTGTTGGAAAGATAATTGTGTCTATTTTCCTTATACCAAATATCTTTCTCAAAGAATATATATTCAGAGAGTTATTAGTCCGTGAGTGAAGTTTAGTTCTTGAGTATACTTGTATGGACAAGTAGTTCATCTTTGTCAGTTGGGTTTCCTAACCAAAACTTGTCCAAATTAAGTTATTTAATAGCTTGTTGGAAAGCTCTCTTTGTCTAATCTGATTGCCTAAAGGCACAAATCCATTTGAGTTTTGTATTGAGAGGAGCAAGCTATCCAAGGTGCAGCTATTTGTCCAAGTGCTGGACATACAAGGGTGGTTCACTACACAATTCCGTTGTGCATAGGAGAACTCATTCTCCACATACTCTAGTATCTTCAATAAAATTTCTGTATATTTGTTTGCATATTCTTGCACTATAAGCTATCTCTGCTACACAAAGATCCAAGCATCTAAAGCCCTGGTATGCTCATCTAGATGAACAAATTTGTTATAAAATATGACCTTGAATGTTGCCCAAGTGGCACGTTCTATCTCTTCTTGCTCTATTTTCCTCCATCATCGGTGGAAAATATCCATTAAACTCTAAGTTGCATCTTGGATCTTTTGTTTCTCATCATGAACAATATTGCAAAGGCAGAAGCACTACTCCCACTAACTAATCCACTACTCTACTGCATCTGCCATCCTTGTGCTAACTTGTCCATGGAACTTTGGCTAATTTAAGTACTTCACTTGCCACTTGACATTGTACTAGTAGATGTTCCCGCATATGTAAGTGATATCTATGAACTAGATGGTTCAGTAGATGGAACTTCCATCTACGCTATTGTGCCAACTAGTGGAACCTCTATTTTCCTAATCCCTTAGAGGATAATTTGAAGAGTATCCTCCATACATGCAACCTTAGAATTAAGAGTCGTAATCTTCTCAATGTATGTCTGCTCAAGCTCAGCCTCAATAATGGGAGATATAGTCTCATCTGAATTCATCGTAATATTCCTAATCAATGATTTGTTTGCAAAACATGAAGTAAAAAGGTGTATTTTTTATCCTCTCTCCAATTGAAACATCCGCAAAAAGATAAACCTCAATCAATCCCCATGTTCTATACAAGTTTACATGATGAATATACAAGTTATGATAACTCCTAAAATACATCCGGTGATAAGCAACACGAATAAATCATACAAGCTTGTACATTTGAAGAAATGATTCTAAATGAGCGTATACAAACTACAAGTCTAATACAAGCTAAATCCAAGTGATATGCCCTAAAAATTTATTTTTTTAAAGTCTTCAATGTGTAACATGTATGTGTTCCTTGAATAGCTTTTATGTGAACCATTTCCCTACACATGGGCACTTTCTACTCTAGTGTTGGCTAGAGATTTTTCCCTATGTTACCACATACTTGATACACTCATATGTGATGGTACTTTGTACTTAGGGAGATTATTCAGCTCTTGCTTCACTTCATTATCAATAGAGAGAGCTATTCCAACCATATGTCTTCTCTCTATGTCTTGTTGCATTTGTGCTCGTTGTGTGTGCTTCACATGTGTCTATTGCACTTCTACACTCGCACACCGAAATGGTATCAAAGTAGGTTGAGTTGCTTCTTAAGTTTTGGTTTTTTGCATCATGGTGCACACATTTGTAACATTGCAAATTGACTTCACAACATAGAACAATAATTTTTAGCAAACAAGAAACATTTCTATCAATTGCACTACAGTTATATCCCCATTTTGAAGCCATTCATGTAGTCAGGATCACCATCAAAGCGATGGATTGTGAGCTGAAATTTCAACATTCATTTCAACTTTCATTGAAGTAAAGATTTTGTCACATTCTTGTTCTTTGGCGAAATTGGGGGCAGCAATGACTTGTTTTTCATGCTTCAAGATGAAGCTAGGATTGATGGGACCAACTATCCAATGTGGTCTTGCATGATGAATCATGTTCTTATTACAAAATAACTTTGGAACATATTGACAAATGTAGATTGAAGACCTACAGATTCTTCTACTTCTTAGGCTACTATCATAGAAGGAGCTTCTTCTTCAAGTATAGTGGTTACTCCTTCTCCACCTACAAAGGAGAAACTTAGATGGGATGGAAAAGGTTTTCAAGCTCATGCATTGATTTCACTTTCTTTGAAGTTTCATATAGTTGCACACATTTGATCATGTGCTACATCAAGACAAGCATGGGACACTATTGCTTCTTTGTATGCCGTGTGTAATGAAGCATGTGGTACATACTTGAGGAAGCAACTTCAAGATATATGTATGGTTTTAAATGAGGCTGTGGATGTGTATGTGACACACATCAATAAGTTGAAAGACCTATTGGAAAACATAGATGAGATTATTCCGGATGGATCACTCATCTCTTCATTGTTGAAAGATTACCAAAATCTTTTCAAAGCTTTTCTATTACACTCTATTTGGTTACAAAAGGGAATCCCAATGTATGCATTTGATGAGGTTGTGTCTTTTCTTTTGCAAGAGGAGCAATCTAGAGTGCATAGGAGTGGTTTGGTCAAGGATGTATGTGGTCCCATCAAGACTCCATCTTTTGGGAAGCATGTATATTTTGTTACCTTCATTGATGATGCTACTCACCATACATGGGTGTATCCTATGGAAGGAAAAAATGAGGTATTTTTTGCTTCAAAGCATTTTTAGCTATGGCTAAAACTTTTTATTCAGAGAAGCTTTTGACTCTATACACATATTATGGTTGTGAATACAAATCACATGAGTTTAATGCTTTTCTTTGTGAAAGAGGTATTTCACACCAATGTATGGTGCCATATACACCTCAGCAAAATGGTGTTTTTGAGCATAAAAATAGAACACTTCTTGAACTGGCATGATGCATATGGTTAAAGGAAAGCACCTCCTAGAAAGTTTTGGATGGAGGCAAGCATGTGTGCAAACTATGTGTTGAATTGCTGCCCTAAAAAAGTGTTGAGATTCATCACTCCTTATGAGGCTTGGAATGCACATAAACTTGTAGTTAGTCATGTTAATTTGTTTGGTTGTTCGACATATGCTCTCGTGCCATCACAACATTGTCAAAACTTGATGACAAGGTAAATAAATTTATATTTTTTGGCTATAGTACTATAAGTAACGGATAGTGTTTGTTCCATCCATTGATTAACACAATTATTGTGAGTCGAGATGGGATGTTTGTTGAAATTTCAATTTTCCATCTACTTGAATGAAAAAAACAATAAACAGTTAGCTCACAAGATGTGTTCAATACACTCATGCCTATATTCCAAGGTGGTGCGTTTGACTATGGTTATATAGATCAGCCAATTGAGGCTCAAAGGGCTTAAAAATTCCAACAAAAGAGAGCTGAAAATGCATAGAATTTCCAAGCAAAAATGGCTAAAATGTTTCAACCAAAAAATGCGAGAACTACTAGAAGTTTCTAGCCACATATGGCTAAAAATGAGCATGAAATTCAGCCCAAGCATGGTATACATGTTTATGATGTATTAAACCGTGCACACATCAAAAGTGCACCAAGTATGCCAAAGTGGTTGAAAAAAACTTTATAGGACAACAAATTGAGTGCACCTTTACTTGGTAGAACAAGATCAAACTCTGACCATGCATCAAGTAATTTTGTGGATTATTCTCTTATTGCAACATCATGTAATGAAGAGCCACTTAATTTCGAAGATGCACATGATGATCCACAATTGATGAGTGCTATGCAATCAAAAATGGATTCCATAAATAGGAATGGTACTTGGGACTTATGTGAATTGCCATAATGAAAAAATGCCATTGGTACAAAGTGGGTTTAGAACATTAAAAGAAAGTCAAATGGTAGCATTGATTGTTAGAAAGCTAGATTGGTTGTCAAAAGATATGCACAACAATATGGAATTGACTATGAGGAAACTTCTTGCACCTACTTCATGCATGACTACCATTCATATTGTGGTTGCATTGGCTGCCCATCGAGGTTGGAAGGTACATTAGTTAGACACAAAAACAATTTTCTTGAATGGTGATTTGCAAGAAGAGGTTTATGTGAAGCAACCTTCTAGATTTTCCATGAAAGGCCAAGAACATATGGCTTGTTGCTTGCATAAAGCCTTCTATGGACTCAAGCAAGCTCCATGTGCATGGTATGACAAAATCCATAAGCACTTGATTGCTCTTGGCTTCACATGTAGTCCAATTGAGATCACACTCTATGTACCCAAAGATGGGGTTGACCTTATAGTGCTTGTTCTTTATATCGATGACATACTCTTGACTAGGCCATGTTATACAAAACTTGACATTCTTTGAGGATTGCAAGCCAGTTTCCACACTAGTTGAGATAGCATTTAAGTTCTCACTTGAGGATTCCAATGATGCATTTGACACTTCTCTTTATCAGCAAGGCGTGCGATTTCTTTTATATGCATGTAACACAAGGCCACATATAAGTTATGTAGTTTCCTAGTTGAGTAAATTCATGCATAGCCTTGGCACTAAGCATTGGCAAGTGACAAAACATGTGTTTAGATATCCCAAAGGCTCTTTGAGTTTAGGTCTCTTTTGTGGAAGATATTCAGTCATGCTTGCATGCTTTTACTTTCAAATGATGGATTGAGCACTGAGAACAAGATTCATCAATTTCCGGAACATGCCCACCATTCTTGGGGCTCTACAGAGATAGACTAATAAGCAGTAAAATAAAAATATCTCACAAACTATTAATCAAATGACCATGAACATTTGTATGCAGAAACTATACAGTAAGAGCTATCCAACCCATGTTAAAACACTGAAAAAGGTTGACTAGAACTCGAGATATCACCTTCTGAAGTTACTGCTCTGAGTGAGTATAGTAGAGAACAAAAGAGAGAAGTAGATAATGATAAATGTATAGATTCACATATGATTACAACCACATTGGCAATGAATATTTGCACAATGGGAGTAGAATGATAGAGCTATGGAGTAATCTCTTCAATCTCTACAAAATTACATGAAGTGGTCACGTACAAGGCTTGCTAATCCCCTCTTCCTTCTTGCTCTTTTTATAGCTATTCTTGGAGGGAGTTTTGAATTCAAATTCGAATGGCTCCACCTAAAAGTGATCCCCAAAGTTAGGAGATATTCCCTCAGCTCATAAATGCGTGGTTTTAGGTAGTTAGAGCCACGACTTTGATTTTACATCATGGATGAGGTAAGCCATCCTTTTCCTTTTTCTTTTTCACAATTACAAGAGATACAGTGTACTCTTTCACAAGAGGTGTTCACATGACTACACATGTGACTTACAAATGATCTTAATATCAAGCATGTCAAGCATGTAGGCTTGGGTAAAATGCACCAACAACTCCCCCTCAAGCCTAACATGCTTGGCCTCCAAATAAGTCTTCAATTGTCCTTGATTTCCTGCAAGCCAATCATCAACTTGAATCTACTTAACTTTGTACCATCAAGAGCTTTAGTCAACATGTGTGCACATTGCATATCTGTAGAGACATAGGATAGTTGAATATCCTTGCTCATTAGCTTCTCCCTTACATAATGGTAGTGGACTTCAATATGCTTGGTTCTAGCATGGTATACTGGATTAGCTGCTAGATGTAGTGAGCTTGCGTTGTCACCAAAAATGTGAGGTGTTGAAGAATGAAGTCCAAGATCTATGTACAAAGACTTTAACCACATGATTTCTTGAGTTGCATTAGCCAAACCTCTATATTCGGCTTCAGTTGAAGATAATGCCATGGTTGGTTGCTTCTTTGATGACCAAGAAATGATTTTTGAACCTACAAATGATATATACCCGGACGTGCTTCTTCTATCATCTCTAGATCCAGCCCAATCTGCATCTGAGTAGCCCTTTAGCTCAATATATGAAGTAAATGAATAAAAAAAACCTTCAGTCATGGTCCCCTTTAGGTACTTGAGGACTCTCTTGGCCGCTTCCATATGTGGTCTTCTCGGCTTATGCATAAACTAACTCAATATGCTAACACTATAGCATATATCCACCCTTGCATTAGAGGAAAAAGTGAACCCTGCATGGGCCTTGTAAGGATCCCTAATTTTTAGGGATTAAATTGCTTAATCCAAGAGATTAAAGTGGCATAGAAAACCACTAGTGGTATTCTCAAATAAAATAATACTTGGTAGAATTTCCTATTTGATTTATGAAATGGAAATTTTCTTAAACTTTGGATGCATCAATCGAATGGCAAAGATTAAAAGTTCTCGAAGCTCTAGAGAGAGACTATCTGACATGCGTGGGAGTTTGTAGATCTTAAGAATCCTTGCACAGAGTCTTGTGGATTTCTTGATCGTGAGATTGAGTGAAATCCAACGGCTGTCCGGTTTTGGGGCTGAGCAAAAATGCAAAATTGATCGGAGCCGTTGATTTCCTTTCAAATCTAGTGATCCACCACGTTTGGGCTGAGTAAAAAACCATGGCCTTTGTGAGCCATTGGATAATCTCCTAATCTAAGGGTTCGCATTGAAAGGCGCTGTTTCTTTTCGAGGAGAGATATACGTCATTTGATCGACTTCATATCTAATGGTTTGAAGGCTAAGCACTCAAACCTGTGTCAGATCTTACGCATAGCAGTTCGATTGGAGATTGCATCCAAGGGCCTCCATGAAAAGGCACATTTTTTAGGAAGATCTTGATCTAAACTGTTCAACTTGTCAGAAATCCAAGGGCTCATGTTTAAAATTGCCTTCACTTTTATCACTCAATCTCAACCATTGGATCAATGAGCCAATCCAAGGGAACTTACTCATTTCTAAACCTTTCAAAACCATTCATACAACTAAAACCACCAGTTGTGTGTGGTTTTTTCTTCTTTGACCACACAAAAACCATGGAAGCCTATGCCTAGCCTATGTGATTAAGGGACTAGATTGTGCCACCACCCTCTTCTCATTGGTCCATCTCTAATCAGCCCTTAATCTAAAAGGCCCAAGGAGGGCTCATTTTTTCCCCTAATGGTGAGTGTTGCATAGTTCAAACTTGCAACCAAGCTTTGATAGCTTGTGATGTCTTCAATTGGCTCTCCTTCATAAGCACTAAGCTTATGATTTTGCTCCATAGGTGTACCTGCACACTTGGTATTTTCCATCTTGAACTTGACGAGCGTGTCATGCACATACTTCGTTTGTGTGATGTATATACCTGAACAAGTGTAGATTAACTCAAATCCAAGGAAATAAGTGAGTGGTCCGAGGTCACTTATTTTGAACTCCTCCTTCATTTTGAGTCTTTACCTGTTTGATTCCTTCAAGATCATTGCCTGTGATAATAATATCATCAACGTACACACATAAATAGATCACTTCAGATGCATTCCTCTTTATGAACAAAGAGGTATCCGCCTTGCTAGCTTTGAATCCTTGGTCCTGCAAATAAGTCACCAATCTGAAATTCCAAGCTCTTGGAGCTTGCTTCAATCCATACAAAGCTTTCTCTAGTTTGCATACATAGTTAGGATGATGTGCATCCTCATATCTAGGAGGTTGTGCCATATACACTTCCTCAAAAATCCATCCATTCAAGAAAGCATTCTTTACGTCAAGTTGATAGAGCTTCCAATTTCTAGATGCAGCAAGACTAATGAGAACCCTAATTGTAGGCATTTTTGCAACATGAGAGAAAGTCTCCTCATAATCAATACCATGGGTTTGAGCAAACCCTTTAGCAACTAGCCTTGCTTTGTGTCTATTTATACTTCCATCTGGATTCATCTTGATTTTGTATATCCATCGAGATCCAATTACCTTCATAGATGGCTTGTTAGGTACAAGCTCCCAAGTGTCATTCTCCTTCAAGGCTTCCATTTCTTCATCCATTGCATCTTTCCAAGCTTTCTTGCTTTGTGCTTCTTCAAATGTGGTAGGCTCTTCATTGGTTGAATCTTTTGCAATGTAGATTGAGTGCTTGGTGACCAAAGAAGTATCATAACCAAACCTCTCTGGTTTCTTCTTCTCCCTTGAAGACCTTCTAAGTGGTTGATGTGAGCTCTCGGGTCCATATGTAGCATCCTGCATCTTTGCTTTACCTTTGTTCTTCCATAGTTTTAGTCTTTCCAAGTCTTCTAGGTCAATCTCCAAATCACTTTCTTCAATCTGCTTTGGCTCCTTGGTTGAAGTGATGGAAAATCTTCATCCAAGTCATAATGCAGCTTCACTTTCTTGTCATCATAACCATGATTTGTTTTCATCAAAAATTACATCTCTACTCACAGAAAATCCTTTATTGGTTGGATTGTACAATCTATATCCTTTTTGGTTTTGGTCATAACCAATGAATACGCACTTCTCTGCCTTGGGATCCAATTTTCCTCTTACTTGAGAAGGAATGTAAGCATAGGCTAAGCATCCAAAGATTTTACAATGCTCTAGACTAGGTCTTCTTCCATTCCACAATTCATATGGATTTGTTCCATCTAGTGACTTAGATGGAAGTCTATTTATGAGATATGTGGCTGTAGACACAGCTTCTGCCCATAGGTAGTTTGGCGATCCCTTTTCGTTGAGCATGGACCTTGCGGCTTCGACAATGGCGCTGTTTCTCCTCTCCGCTACACCATTGAGTTCGGGTGTATACCTTGTAGTGACTTCCCTTTTAATGCCTCTTTCATGCAAGAAGGCATCAAATTCAGAAGAGAAGTATTGTCCTGCACCATCTGATCTAAGTCTTTTCAAAGTCCTACCTGTTTGGTTTTCAACAACAGCAATATACTTCTTAAAGCAATTAAACACTTCATCCTTGTGCTTCATGAAAAACAGAATGGTCCACCTGCTACAATCATCTATGAAAGACACATAATATCTTGAGCCTGATATAGATGGCTCCTTACTTGGACCCCCCACATCCGTATGCACTAGATCCAAAGGATTTTGATACATATATCCTTTCTTATTGAAAGGTTGTCTATGAGCCTTGCCGAGTTGACAAGCTTCACACTTATAAATCATGTGTTGCCTTGTGATATTAGGCAAACCAAGTACACTTTGGTCCCTGCAAATCTGTTTGAGTGTCCTCTCACCAATGTGAGCAAGCCTTTCGTGCCATATCTCCAACTCTTTTAGAGTTTGAGATCTATAGCTAAACAAAGCTATGTTCTTTGTATCTTCCACTTCAGAAGTGAAAAGCCTTCTTGTATTTTCTCCTTTTGCAATCCTTCTAAAGCCTTGCCTTGGGTCTTCAACATATGCTCCAAATCGGTTGAATAAAACCTGCAATCCTTTTTCAACAATCTGTCCAACACTTAATAAATTTTTGGTAATTGTAGGGACATACAAGACTTTGCTTAAGAGGTTCATATTCCCATCTGATGTCTTCACATTACCTATCTTCTCCACTGAGTGCTTTGTGTCATCTCCTCTCTGCACTTCATGCTTGTTATGAGGATCTTCCAAATCAGAAAGTAAAGCCACATTTCCTGCTACATGGTTTGAGCATCCCAAATCAATGTAAAATATATGATCATCATCCTTACCCTTCTTCACTGATAGATTCATAATCAATAATGAATCTTCTTGACTTTGGTCCTCTACATAGTTATTGTAATCTCTTCTTCCTCTATGGCCACTTTGATAGTTGTTCTTGTTGTAATTGTTGTTGTAGTAGTTGTTGTTGTAGTAGTTGTTGTTGTAGCCTCCATTGTACCTACCTCTATTTGATCCATAGCCACCTCTATTGAATCCTCTTCCTCTTGAGTTCCTCGGGTTCCTGAAACATTCTTCAGTAGTATGATTAGATAAACCACATATATTCCAAGGTTGAGATGATTGGAATCTCCCCCTGCCTTGCTTTCCACCTCTGCCTCTTCCTCTAGCTCTTCCTCTACCTGCAAAGTTTGCTTGGAAAGAGCTACCTTTGTCTTCATTCTTCCTATTCTTTGACTTGTCCTTGACCTTAGCTTTATTAGAATATAAGGCAGAAGTTTGATTACCTCTTGAGGACTCACCACCTTTGCTAATCTTTGCTTCATGAGTGAAGAGTTGGCCCATGAGTGTGTTGAGGTCAGGTACATGCATATCCATGTATAAATCCATGGCTGTTGTGAATGACTCCCACTTGTCGTCTGCTTTGATTCCATTTATGATTTTTCTAACGATTTGCTCCTCTTCAATTACCTCTCCAATGCTTCCAAGTTGGCCGGAAATCTCCTTCATCTTTGTGACATAATCAGTCACACTTTGCTTCGGGGTTTTCTTCATTGTTGTGAACTCCATCCACAATTGGTTCTTCCTTGCTCGAGTGTTGGAAGAGAAGAAAGAAGCAAGTGCATTCCAGGTCTCTCTTGATGTTTTGCATCCCTTGACATGAGGTAAAAGAAAATCAGAGATTGAGTTTAGAATAGAGGACCTTGCAAGTGCATCCTTCGAACACCAATTTGAAAGTCCTTCCACTTCTTCATGTGATGGTTGCCCTATGTTCCTCATGGTTGGCATTGCTTCATCTTTGGATATGAATCCATATAGATTCCTCCCTTGAAAGTAAGCCTCCATCCTAAGAGACCATGCCGGGTAGTTTTTTTGATCCAATTTGTCAATCGTTGATGGAAATCCATCTCCCATGTTGCTTGACTATGCTCTGATACCACTATGAAGAGAGATGGTGGATGCAATCCAAAGATGACTTGGTGCTGCTACAACCAGCTTCACACCAGCCAACTGAGACTTCATAGTTGATTACTAGACCCTTTTAGCTTCTTAAATCCACCAAATCATCAGCCAAGTACTTTGGAACATGTATCCCAAAAGTTTAAGTCAAGACAGACTAGTTGCGAAATGACTAGCTCCCAAAACTTGCTATTTTTAGACATACACCTGCTATAAAAGCTGAACAGTGCTCTCAACTTGGTAGGAATTAGATAAATTCCTTTTGTACATAGCAAATAAACTTAGCAAGCTTCACAATTCAAGTTAAAACATTTCAAATGATGGACTGAGCACTGAGAACAAGATTCATCAATTTCTAGAACATGCCTACCATTCTCGGGGCTCTACAGAGATAGACCAGTAAGTAGTAAAATGCAGATACCTCCCAAACTATAAATCAAATGACCATGAAAATTTGTTTGCAACATTTAGACAGTAAGAGCTATCCAAGGCATGTTAAAATAGTGAAAAAAGTTGAGTAGAAAGCGAGATATCACCTTTTGAAGTTATTGCTCTAAGTGAGTATACCAGAGAACAAAACAGAGAAGTAGATAATGATAAATGTATAGATTCACATACGATAACAACCACATTGGCAATGAATATTTGCACAATGGGAGTAGAATGATAGAGCTATGGATTAAGCTCTTCAATCTCTACAAAATGACATGAAATGGTCACGTACAAGGCTTGCTAATTCCCTCTTCCTTCTTGCTCTTTTTGAAGCTATTCTTGGAGGGAGTTTTGAATTCGAATTTGAATGGCTCCACCTAAAAGTGATCCCCAAAGTTAGGAGATATTCCCTCACCTCACAAATTTGTGGTTTTAGGTAGTTAGAGCCACGACTTTGCTTTTACATCATGGATGAGGTAAGCCATCCTTTTCCTTTTTCTTTTTCACAATTACAAGAGATAAACTGTACTCTTTTACAAGAGGTGTTCACATGACTACACATGTGACTTACAAATGATCATAATATCAAGCATGTCAAGCATGTAGGCTTGGGTAAAATGCACTAACAATTCACTCGAAGGGGGATTTGTTAAATTTATGTGTTCCTCAAGTAGCTTTGATGTGAACCTTTTCCCTATACATGGGCAATTTTTACTCTAGTGCTAGCTAGAGGTTTTTCCCCCATGTTACCACATAATTGATACACTCATATGTGGGGGTACTTTGTACTTAGGAAGATTATTTAGCTCTTACTTCAATTCAATTCATTGTCAATAGAGAGATCTATTCTAGCCATCCATCTTCTCAATGTGTGTTGCTACATTTGGGCTCCTTGTGTGTGCTTATCATGTGTCTCTTGCACTTCTACACACACCCAACACAATGGGTCCATAGAACTTTTCATGTTACAAAGCATATTACCTTCAAAAAAACTAGAGATTTAGAAATACCTAGAAATCGTAAAATATAATGATTATGGGTGTCCAAGTAGCCCTAGAAGTTGTCCTTAACCTCCAAGTAAAATCGACTCAATTGGAGCTAGGACCATGAATTTATGGCCAAAACTCTACAAATTTGCACTTATCTATAGAAGGTCTTGGGAGTGATACATACCTTCTAAGGACTACTCAATAGATTGATAAAATAAACTCCAAATTCAATAGAATTTGGCTCTTTTGAAAGCTTATCTAAGAATCTATCTTATATCAAGTTTTATTTTAAGCTCATACCAAAATGAGCTATTCTGAGAGTACAACCAGAGAGGTGTCGATGATGCCCTAGATGAAGCGGTGACCTGCTTTAATACCAATTGTTGGAGTTAGATGTCTGCGGAAGCACACGAACAACACAAGGAAGAAGAAGAAGAAGAAGCCTGGAGCACAACACACAATAGCAGAATGTATTACCACTAGAATGTACAAAGATAAGTAGCCCATTAGGTCAATAGGTGTATATATAACACACAATACAAAATGTATTAGCACTTGAATGGACAAAGATAAGTAGCCCATTAGGGCAATAGGAAATAAGTAGCCCATTAGGGCAATATGAAAAATAGTGTCTACAACACCTACACACTTTTCCTAAATTAGAGACTAGACTAGAGAAAAGATTGCATTCATGGACACCCCTAAGGAACTTTGAATCACTTCAAATTTGGTGAGCAACACGATTCACTACCTAGAAAACATGTCCAAAAGAATTAATCCTGATTGGATACTCCAAAAAAGAGCAATGGCATACATTAGGGGAAAAAATGAACCCTGCATGGACCTTTTAGATTAAGGGGTGATTAGTGATGGACCAATGAGAGGAGGGTGGTGGCCACAGTCTAGAGCCTCAATCAAGTAGGCTAGGCCTAGGTTTCCTTGGTTTTGGACTGTCAAAACAACCAAAATGTGATGGTAGACCTTACTTAGTGGTTTGAAAAAACCACAAAATTCAAATTCTGCCATTCGAATTATATCTAGGCCCTTGGATATGAAGGAGATTCAATGGTCAAGATTCAAAAAAAGAAAGTCTTGCACATTTAAATCTCCATCGTTCGATAGCTTGATGATTTGATGGTCAATTTCTCTTTAGATCTAGATTCAGCGCGTTTACGTTGGAGACGTCTGATCAATGAAGATCCAATGGACTACATTTGTTCGCGTCCCCATGCAATCTTAGTCTTGCTTTTCCCATTTCCCATGCATTTAATGACCCTTATTTTGTCATTTTCTGCCAGACATACTTTCCCAAATCTGGTTTGTTCATGCCAAAAATCCAACGGACTTCGTGGACCCACGCGATTCTTCTCTCTCTCTTCGTTTTCCCCATATCTTTCAAATGATTTGATTGTATACTTTGTCCTTTTCTACCAGATTAGATTGGTCAATCACGTCCATCCATAAAGACTATCCAACGGCTTTAAATACTCACAAACCCAAGCACACTGCAAGCTCTCTTTTGTCATTTTTTGACAGACAGAAATGGTCAATCTCAAGTGTTCGTGAGGAAAATCCAATGGCTGCTAATAGCCACGAATCCATCTTGGGATTGAAATCGGATCTGCCTCTTGAAAAAAGTATTTTTCTTTTAAAAACCACTAGTGGTTTTTTTCTTCCTCAATACCACACAAGATTAATTTTAATCCCTAAAAATAAGGGATCCTTATAAGGCCCATGCAGGGTTCATTTCTTCCCCTAATGAATTAGCATACCTCTGTGCACTTCTCTTGCAAGTCCTTGTGAGAGGGACTAGAGAGCTAAAATAGACATTATAGTCTCTAAAACTCATCCAAAGCCATCCAATCACAGATGCTACTTATGAGATAGAAGTTCTAATACCAAATGTGGGAATTGAGCTCACAACCTACCAGCTAGGAGTATGATGGGCTAACCACTTGCCCCAAAAGCCATGTTGAGGATTACAATCTAATCCTCCCTCTTAGGGTGTGGTTCAACCATCTCTTTCCTATCATTTCTTAAGTATAACAATAGAGATAAGATATATTCTTCTAGGTTAGATCATTATGCTTGAGGAAAGAGCTTTAATTTGGAATACAAGGTGAATCTTACTAGAGAGATGAAATCATGTTCTTTTGAGTTAGAACATGAAGCTCGGGGGTATGCCTACAATTTTGTATATAGCTTTATTTTTTAGAACAAAAATTATCCCATGTATGTATGCATGTGTATTGTGATATGTGTCTATGTATATGGATGTGAGTGTGATCTATGCACACACACACACACACACACACACACACACACATATATATATATATATATATATATATATATATATATATATATATATATATATATATATATATATATATATATATATATATATATATATATGTGTGTGTGTGTGTGTGTGTGTGTGTGTGTGTGTGTGCATGTGTTTGATATATGTCTATGTATATGGATGTGAGTGTGATATATGCATGTGTATGTATGCATACATATACATACATATATATATATATATATATATGTGTGTGTGTGTGTGTGTGTGTGTGTGTGTGTGTGTGTGTATGATATATGCATGCATGTGTGTATGATGTGTATGTATCTACATGTGTCTTTTATATATATGTATGTGTATCTACATGATCTATATGTATCTATATATGTATTATGGTACTCATTGATTCAAGTAGTTATATATAGAGATGTATAAGTTTGGGAGGAGAAACATCTCTCTAGCACGTGTTGGAATCTACATCAGAGCATACTACACCCTTTCTCAATTAAATGCAGAGTGAAATCTACATGAGACCATACTACATTTGTATATATGTATATTTGTATAAACTTTTCTTGTATATTTGTATACCTAGAATCCTATTATATTTACTCTTGTTTTTAGATTTTATTATTATATGGTCCTCATCGATTCAAGTAGTCCATGATTT
The DNA here is from genome assembly GCA_020310875.1 of Ceratopteris richardii. Taxonomy (NCBI): domain Eukaryota; kingdom Viridiplantae; phylum Streptophyta; class Polypodiopsida; order Polypodiales; family Pteridaceae; genus Ceratopteris; species Ceratopteris richardii. The sequence goes on along the minus strand of CM035425.1, from coordinate 80,317,096 downwards.
TGTTCAATGTATGTGATGCGTCTGCACTTGAAGACGAGGTTATTGAAATCAATGTATACAATGATAAGAAAAGGACTATACACAATGTGTGTGTGTGTGTGTGTGTGTGTATATATATATATATATATATATATATATATGCATGATGTGTATGTATCTATATGTGTGTTATGGTCCTCGTTGATTCGAGTAGCTAATCATTTGTGTTGAATGTAAGTGATGCATCTGTATTTGAAGGTGAGTGTGTGTGTGTGTGTGGTTTAATAATTCCTCATTAGGCATGTTTGCATACTCATGCATGAGTGTGTGTATGTACAGGTGTGTGTATGTGTATGTGTTTGTGTGTATATGTGTGTATGTACATGTGTGTTTACAGTGTATGTGTGTGTATGGATGTGTATGTATATGTGTGTATGTGACCTTATGTGTGTGTAAATGTGTCTATGTGTGTGTACGCATATGTGTGTGTATGTGTATATGTGTGTACATGTGTGTATGTATGTATGTATGCATATGTATGTGTATGTGTATATGTGTGTATGTATGAATGCATATGCATATTTATATATGCATTTTGTATGCATGGGAGTGTATATGTGTTTGTGTTTATATGTGTATCTATGTGTGTGTCTATGTGTGTATGTATATGTATGTGTATGTGTGTATATGTTTATCTATGTTTGCATGTATATGTGTTTGTATGTGTATGTGCATATGTGTGTGTGTATGTATATGTGTGTATGTATGTGTGTGTATGTGTGTGTATGTATGTGTGTGTCCATTTCTGTGTATGCATGTGTGTGTATATGTATGTGTGTATGTGTGTACATGTGTGTGTATGTATCTGTGTATGTGTGTGTATGCATGTGTATATATATGTGTGTGTGTATGTGACTTTATGTGTGTGTATATTTTTACTTATTTGTGTGTATATTTTCATGTATGTGTATATGTGTGTATGTATGTACACATATACTTGTGTATGCATGTGTGTATATGCATGTGACTTTATGTATGTGTGTGTATATCTGTGTGTATGTGTGTATGTGTGTATGTGCATGTGTGTGTCTATGTGTGTATGTACATGTGTGTGTTTGTGTATGTGTCTATATGTGTGTGTATGTATATGCCTATGTATGTGTATGTGTGTGCATGTGTATGTATATATGTATGTGATTGTATGTGTGTGTATGTGTATGTGTGTGTACGTGAGAGTATGTGTGTTTGTATATATGTGTATGTGTGTGTGTGTCTTTGTGTGTGTGTCTATGTGTGTATGTATATGTGTGTGTATGTGTATGTGTGTATATGTGTAAGTGTGTGTATGTATGTGTATGTGTATGTGTGTGCTTGCATGTGTATATATACGTGTACTGTATGCATATTCATGTATGTATGTATATGAGTGTATGTTTGTGGGTATATGTGTATGTGTGTATCTCTTATGTGTGTGTATGTATGCATGTGAGTGTATGTGTGTGTGCCTATGTGTATGTATATAGGTGCGTGTATCTATGTGTTTGTATGCATGAGTGTATGTATGTGTCTATGTATGGATGTGTGTACATACACGAATGTGTGTGTGGGACTATGCTCCTAGCGCAATGTCTCTTGCGCTCTCTCTCTCTATCACTCCCTTGCTCATTCTCGATCCCCTTCATGCATTAGATCCCGACACAAATGTGTCGAGAGAGATCCAATTTTTGTTTTTTTTTGTATTCCCAAGCTGTTGCTTATGCAATGTTTTTTGTCACAAGCAATTTTTCAACGTCGCTTGGAGCATGGTTAATGTGTTATACTCCTAGCAACAGTATTTTTCTTCGTTGCATAAGCTATAGTCACTGTCGCTTATTAACTAGCGAGGCTAGTCTAGCCAAAAAATGAAGCATGGAACAATAGGCTCAGAATTATGTCTTAGTAGGTGGAAACCTATACCAAAGAGGCAAAGATGGTTCCTTAGGACTATGTATTCACGAATCAGATTATTTGACAATCTTAGAAACTACACATGCTAGTTTGCCAATTGGAAGGTAGGGGCCCTTTTGATTCTAGAACCTCACACTTGACAAACACTATAGAGTCAAATGTGCATCATTCCTCACCTATTGATGGGTCGGGCATGCAAGTGATGGAGCCCCATTCTCTTCCAAAAGTATCAACATCACAATTGGAACAATCAATTCCATAGAGCAGAGGAGGATAACTACAACTAGATGTCAAGAAGGAGGCCACCTTGATGACAAAAGCTACTACACAACCTCTCTCCTCATACACAAGGACAAAACTTGAACCAAATTTCAAGATGAAACAAATATGGGTGATGGAAGGCAAGCAACCACCAACTTTTCCCCAACAACTCCCATCCAAGCAAGACAACCATGCCAAAAGAAGAATGAAGCAACTAGGATGATCTCAACCACAAGGTATCCAAAAACTTTGGGTGCCTAAGGAATTTGGCATAGCTCAACAAGGGAAATTTCACATGTGTGTACCCAAGGAACTCTTACATACACAAAATCCTATGCTCTCCCTCATGAGAAAAATCTCAAAAAAGAAGCCAAGGAGAGGCAAGGGTTGGAACCAAGCACAAAGATCAAATCGTAGGGGTTCAAAAGCCAAAACCACCAATAGCTCCCACAAAAACAAAGAGCCAACCATGAGGGATACAAAATGTAAGAAACCATCCAAAGATGAAGAGGTCAAAAGTGATCTGTACATAGTTGAAGATGGTTCTAAAATGGATCCCTATAAGGAGGAATGATCAGTTTTCATTCAACCATCAATTCATTGCATCATTTCGAGATCCAATGGATACCTCCAAACAAATATTGTATCAATGTCTACAAGTAACATCAGATGCCGTGACATGTGAAAACCATCTGCCCTTGGCATAATCCCATCTTTTGCACAATTTAGGTCATGCATTTCTAATAGTGTGCATTAATATAGGGCCACATTATAAGGCCATGCATAGAGATAGTTGAGAATCCCAGGCACATGAGACACATCTGAAATATGTAAACTATTTTATTGATACTAGCGGCTTTCTTCTTGTTTTGTGAAATTGTTCTTTATTAAAAAAAGAAAAAAAATGAAAAACCAAAAAGGGATAGGACCATGTGCTCAAAGAATCTTATTTGTGAATCATAAAAAAGGACATCCATCAACAACAAAAGACAAGCCAATGGACAATCACTATTATGGGAGTACAACATGAAGAGATGCACATCTGCCAACCTTTCACCTTGGTAAGAATCCCCTATGTTTGCAACACTATAACAATGATAGATTAGGAAACCTCTTCGTTATCATACTCTTGAGCACTTAGCTCAAGACCCAATTTTTTGCACCATACTTCTTACAATGCATTCCCCAAGTAAGCATGCATAAGGCCACATTATAAGGCCGTGCACAAGGCAAATATTTTCTTCAACCCATGCACTAATAGACTTACCCATCATTCATTATGGGTCATGAGTACTTGGCATGATAACTACAAAACCCATGTTTTGAAGATCTAGAGGACATCAAGGGTACCACATCAATGTATATGAAGCATTTCATAACCAACAACTGCTCAAAATCAACATTGAGAACCTATTTTGAGCAACTAGCAATTTTTGAAAGCTCACAACTACACCACCATGCTAGCATCCATGGATGAAGAACATACAAAGGGACTATAACTTGCAAAGGCTAGCAGTGACAAGCTAAAGAATACGATAACCCACCTTGCTACTCTTGTTGATACCTGATGGACACTACCTCTCAAAGCACTACATGGAACACCCACTCCAACAAGGCTCTGTCAAGGATGACAGACTCAAGAGGGCGGGGGGAGTGTTGGCACTCAAGGTCAAGCACAAGGTGTGTGAGAGCATCAAAGAAGTGGACACACAAGAAGCAAGAGCACAACGAGCTCCAAGAATTATATGTCAAATTTTCAAAAGAAATCACTATAAAAACAGTGATTTTGATTACTAAAAACCATTGTAAATATCATTTCACATTTTCACAACTTCATTTCGTTCAAGCCAAGGAGTCGTCGAGGTTGAGGACAATTAGAAATATCTAAGTATCAAATTTTTTGACTCCCTTTGAGCCCTCAAATAAGTCCTAGAACCTAATTTTTAACTATGCCGAACAGTAGTTCTAGACAATGCCAAAGGTAGTGAAAAACTATAAAAAGAGCTAGAGAGCTCATCTTTTAGGTTGGCTTTGAAGATTTCTTAATAGAGATCTTTTGTAATTGAAAGCACTCCATTGTTCCTCTCTTTGTTCTTGCCTTGTGTGCACATGTGTGTGTATGTGTGTGCATGCTTGTGTGCTTCTCACTCACACACTTGGGCCGTCACTTGCTCATGGTCATCATACAAGTTCTCGCATCCCCATAGATTGACATTTATGAGGTGGATCTCCTCACGTTTGTACTCACCATTGTGCTAGAGTGACACTTAACCAGTATCTCTGAGTAAAAAATTGGTGCATTTCTGCTACATTTCTCTTGTAGAGATTACTTATTGTTTTCGATACCTGTTGTCATTGATGTTTGTGTAGTCAAGTTCTAGTCTCTAGTGTGGCTACTAGCCCATTTTTAATGCACTTCTGGACTATTTTGACTTATTATAACCATTCATGATCTTATGAAATTTTACTTCTTCTTATCTAAATACTTGTGACTATCAAGTAGTACACTTGCACACATAAATGTTACAGGGTATATTTCCTTAACGAAGAACTCCCCTTGAGTAGAAGTGTACTCGAACTATGGTCCGAGTAGTCTCTTCTATAGTTTGGAACTCCCGATGGAACCCTTGCATGTTCTGTGTGACATTAGGGCAAAAATAGCAAAAAATGGGCCGTTTTGTGCTTAATCTAGATTAATCTTATCAAATCATCTTTGAAAATTTTGTGTAGGCTCATTTAAAATGTATCTTCTAGGAATATATTAGATTTGGAAGAGAGAGAGAGTTTTGTGTGAGAATCATGAAAAGTGATATGCCTCAAAGTTTGTGCCCATCAGACGTTTGACAAATTTGAAATTTTCCCTCTTGTCCTTCGACCTATATAATGGTGTTTTTAGGACATGCTCCACCTTTTTTCTCTACTCTCAAAAGCAAACCAACTTCTATCTTTTTCATAATTCTAGATGCATTTTCCATGTAGAACCCCAATCCAAACACTTTCACGGAACTTTCAACCAGCACGACTCTATGTCAGTTCCATACAAATATTGTGTAGATTCATAAGTATGCAACAACTGAAAAGGCATTTCGAATAGCTCTACCACCTTGTGAAGTTGAAGCATCACACAAAGAAGGCAAAAAGCATATTGACATATGGATAAATTAAGCTACTTATCCAACTAATCCTCCATTTACAAGGTACCCAACTTTTCATAATCTTCATGATTTTATTAGATTTGTCGGAGATGATGATGAGGGTTTATGTGGACATTTTCCAAAGTTGTGTGAGTTCTCAAAAAACTACATGCAATACATAAACGAGATGAATTTTTGCAAATCATGCAATCAAATGACATGGATGAATACAATTTTGACACATGGGAACTTACACCTTGAGATCCACAACAGTCAAATGACCTAGATGAATGAAAATTTGCCATGTGGTAATGTATGTTGGGATTCACAAAGGTCAAATGATGTGGACCAATCAGAAGGTACCACATGGCATCAACGGTCAATAGGTCCTAAAGTCTCTATATAATCTCCTCAGTTCATTTGTGGAATTTTTCTTCTACTCTCTCTAGTTTCACTTAACTCCCCATATCTTTCATCGCATTTGTTTTTTGACTCTCTTTTGCAAGAAAAAATCTCAGGTTATTGCTTTTTGAAGTCTCTTGGTGTGCAATATGAGATATGCATTTCTTTGCTTTTTGAACTGTTTTTTAAGTTGTTCTATATGAAGCATTCATTCATATAGCTATAAATATGAAACTTGTTTGGAAATGAGCAATTCAAACGATTAGGCCCATCAAAGAAGCTTGGATGGCCATAATCACTTGAATTGGTTGTGTCTAAAGAGAACAAGTATATGACGCCTATTTGCATTTCTTTGCTTGTGGAAGTGTTTTTTAAGTTGTTCTATATGGAGCATTCATTCATATAGCTAGAAATATGAAACTTGTTTGGACACGACTAATTCAAGTGATTAGGCCCATCAAAGAAGCTTGGATGGACCTAATCGCTTGAATTAGTCATATCCAAAGAGAAAAAGTATATGATGCCTATTTGGTTTTCCTCATTATAAAGAGTTTTTCTTCATTTGAGTATGTAATGAATTTCACATTTCACAAGTTGTTGATGGAGAAACAAGGCATTCAAGTTATTAGAGCCATTGGAGAAGCACAGATGGTCTTGATTGCTTGAATTGGTCATCTACATTGAAACCAGATTTTTTATGTATATTTGTTTTTCTTGAGTATTATAAATGTCTTACCATTGGTTTTATGCTATGGAATGCACATGAAATAACATGAGGGCTTGCATTATTTGACATGAACAATTCAAGCTATAAGGGTAGTCCAAGTACTTTAGATGACCCTAATTGCTTGAATCAGTCATCTCCATTCATAACTTTCATTTGAAGTATATTTGCTTATTTGAATGTAAGACATGTATGATCATGGATTTTCGTCATGAAATACACAAGAGATCACTTAATGGCTTGACCTTTTGAACATCACTAATTCAAGAGATATGGGAAATCGGACGAGTTTGGGAGGCCCTTATCACTTGAATTGGTCATGTCTTTAATCCCTCCATTTTCTTTCTTTTTCTTTCATATCTATAAGGATTATGTTTTTTGCTTTCTTGAAGATGAGAAGATGTGAAGAGTCCTTGATACATCTGGTTTAGATTTTAGTTTGTACAGTCCTACTCTCTTAGATTTTAGTTTGTAGAGTCCTACTCCTAAAGTGTGAAGAGGTTGTTTCAACAAAGGTCTTTGTCTTGGATCCACTTGTGACTGAGTATATACTTTTCAAGCATGGAGAAATAGGTCAATTTCTCAAGAACAGAGCTCTAGTGCACTTTTGATGCACTTTTTTATCACCACATTGCCATGCATTTTGATATTGTTTTAGTTTTGCATCGGTGCCAAGCTCTTGAAGATGCCCATATGATCCAGAATCTCCTCCATTACCTCCACCAGCTACAGATAAGAAGACACAAGATAAGAAGAAAGGACCTCCTATTTAATCTCCACTCAAGCATGTCCCAAAGAAAAAGGACAAAGGTGAAGGCTCGAGAAAGGAAAAGCATAAAAAGAAATAGAAGATGTACAATTTCTGATACCTATGATTAGCTCTAGATAGAAATCCCATGTATTTTCAACATATGTTGGAAAATATTTATTTGTTCTATATTGTTGTAAATGCTAATTATGTACAAAAGGAACCCTTCAGAGCATTCTATCTAGAGAGCAATGTATTCAGGAGTGATGCCATTCTATCTTTATATGGAAGATAGTATGTTTGTAATTCATGTATGTACATAGAGATCAATATTTCAACTTCTAGGGTTGGTGATCTTTATTTCTCAAAAAGAGGAAGCACTTGTGGTATGCCTATCATTTATGAGATCAATCAAGATGATAAGTGGTTTAGCACTTATTTTCTCCCATTAGTGCTATATCTTGATTTTTTTATGTCTTAAATGTAATTCTTAGCTTATATAACTAATATTCTAAAAAGAAAAAAGGCACAACTGATTCAAGCGAAGAGAGCAATCGGGGAACTTCTAATGGCCCTTATCGCTCCAATTGGTCGTGTCTTGTAATGCATGTACCATTTATTATTATGATATCTCCAATACATATCCTCTATAGGTAATAATTTTGTAAAGAAAAACCACACAACCAATTCAAGTGATATAGGGCCATTGGAGGTCTTTGAATGACCCTATTTGCTTGAATTGGTTGTACCTTTTCACATGTGTTGCATAAAGATTAAAAAAAGGACGATCAATTCAAGTGATGAGGGCAATCGAAGATTCTTCGATGGCCTTTATCTCTTGAATTGGTTGTGTCTTGTATCTCCTCCAATTTTTTTTTATTTTCTAATATTCCGTCCCTTTAATTATATGTATAGCTTGTCAATCACTAAAATGAATAATTTCCACATCTTTACATTTATCCTTCATTGTCCATCTTTATGCATTAGTTTTTACTAGTTCTCTCTAGGAGGAAGTCTTTGAACAATAGAAACTTTCCAAGACCAATGATATAAAGCATAACAAAGCCAATATGAATATGAAGAGTGCATACATAAAATAGGAAGTTACAGAAATATTTAGTACTCAATGTCTTTTCTTTCAACCAAGAGAAAAAATTATCATTTTTTGTGGAAAAAAAAGGGGCAAGAGTGGTTACATTCTTAAAGGTTGGAACTTGATCACTTTGGGTGGCAAGCAAGTAATCCAAGATAGTGTTTTCTCTGATCTAATGTTTGCCATTGCACCATCAGTTGAGGATGTGAACTGTGGTGAAATCTCACCACAGTTCACATCCTCAACTGATGGTGCAATGGCAAACATTAGATCAGAGAAAGCTCCCTAATATTTTTAAGTTTCCATTTCACAGTGACAATTATTTTCTTAGGCTGAAAATCTGGATGCATCAGTAGTTCTAACTCAAATTGTGGAGAGTTCACTTTCCAAGCTTTTCTTCCACCTTCTTTAGTCATATGATCACATTAGAAATTGTCGAGAAGCTCCCTAATATTTTTAAGTTTCCATTTCACAGTGACAATTATTTTCTTAGGTTGAAAATCTGGATGCATCAGTAGTTCTAACTCAAATTGTGGAGAGTTCACTTTCCACAATTTTCTTCCACCTTCTTTAGTCATATGATCACATTAGAAATTGTCGAGATATTTGATATGAAATAGAAAGAAAATAAATGTCATCTTTCATCTTGCACAAAAAAATTCTACTTGTTGATTGATCAAGAGAATCCCAATCTAATGAAGAGATGCAAGCAACAGGCAGCTGTACAAGATTTCCATATGCATTCCTTCCTCAAAGGAACCTGGTATTCTACAAAATAGACAAATAATTGGATGGTATTGAAAAATGTAATACATTTGTTTGCATAGTCCTCATGAAGAACTTTAAATGTTCCTATTAAACATTTGACATGTTGCCACTCTTGAACATTGGAAGGAAAAAATATCTGCAATACAGAAACAGATATCTTGTAAAACAAAAACAACTAAAAAGGATTAAAGAGTATTGTTATAATTCACTTACAATATGACGAGAAATGCAAATGATTCTTTAGCACTAGATCCTTAGCATTGTATAGATTTTGAACTCTTGAAAACCAGCCATGTCTTCTTAATTTGAATATGAGAATATGACCTTTTGAATGGCTTTTTGAATCATCTCTTTTAGCTCCCTTCACTGTATGGGCACCTCTACAACTAGGAAGCATAGTCATGCAATCATTTATCTGAATAGAAAGAGGTTTCCATAAGGAATCCTCTTTTCTATTGTAAACCTGACATGCGGCTACATGATTGGAAGGAAGATGACAAGTAGAATCCATTCAAACACTCAAAGAAATAATAGACAAAGCTCAAAGCAGGAAACCGAGACTCACAAACTTCGTGAGTATTTTCAAATAGAAAAACTTGATGTATATGTGGAAAACAGAGACTCACAAACTCTTGATTTGATGTATCAAGTGTGTCTAAAAAATCATTGAATTCTGTGAACCTAAAAATATTTCGTATCTTAAAAAATCTTTTCTTTCTTGGGAAATGTAAAAATTTGCATTGTACACTATGCAAAAATATCCATTTTTGTATGAAAACAAAAAATTCTACACAGAATACAAGAAATTCCATCGCCTTACCGATGCTTTTAGAGAATATCTACAAAAGAAAGCCTTCCTTTGTAGGATTAAGAGAGACATGAATGTTATATTCTTGTACATGTGGAAAGCCCTTATTTGTTGATTTCCTTAATCCGTAATTAGCAAATGGCCCCTTTTCTACCATTTTTCACCCTAATGAGGTACCCAATACACTAAACAATTGTTTTCTACATTGTTTTTCTTGATTTCTTGAGTCTTGTAAAGGGTACATGATCCATACTCAAGCGAACAGGGAGCCTCTTTGTGCACATAAGAGCCCCAAGAAGTCACATCATTCTTCCTTCAATCAACTCAACACTCCTCTACCTTTCAATTTGTCTATTGATTTGGCTTCTACCATGCTCTCAAAACAAAATCCTAGAAGGACATTGGATTTTGCTTTAGAAACCTTGGAAGAAGCTCAGATACGAATGGTGGACCTCTCAATATTATATCAAGGGTAAATATTAAGCTGCCTAATTTTAAGGGATGAGCTCATGAATATGCAAATGATCACATAAGCAGATTCATCTCCTTATGCAAGGGATATGGGCTTCAACATCAAGAGCTTATGCTAGTGTTGTTCCATTCTACATTAGAAGGACTTGTAGACAAATGGTATAGCCAATATGCGGATGGGCACTTCACCACTTGGGAAGCCTTGAGACATCCTTCTCTCAAACATTGGAGTGAAGTGACTATTCAGAGCGAGACTTAGATCAACTCAAAAGCTTGAAGTTATAGCTAGGTGAATCTTTTTATGAACTTCATACTTGTACTAAAGCACTTGTCTCCCATTTGCCACATGATCTAGGTGCCGTCCTAGTAATGAAGCGGATACAAAAGGCTCTCCCTAGGTCTTCCCAACAAAATCTTAGGGAATCTATCTAAATTGATGCTACATTAAACAATTTTGTGGTGGTTGCCTCTTGCATAGAGGAGGCTAGAATGGATTTTAAAGGAGGGATTCAAGAAAGCTATATTATGCATCTAGACCCTATCGAGCAACCTAGAAGGGAACTAGAAGAGCTAAAGATGCAACAAATTCAAAATGAGGAGAAGATCCTTTCCCCACCCATGCACTACAACGAAGATTTAGTGGCACAACTTTGCCATGAAGTGGAGGATTTGCGGCCACTCTAGACATGTGATTTGGAGGATGGGGTGGACATTGAAGAAGCCTACAAGAGGGTGAGGATGTCACTGAAGTACCAACCTACTGACCCTCAAGAGAATACACAAGAGGTGATATATTGAAGGAATCTTGAAGAGAATTCACCACAAGGTTAGTCTATTCCAACTTATAAAAATGGATACAAAGGTGAGAATCATCTTCTAAAATTCATATAGTCTACGTACCTAAGTCCAGCGCCTAGTATAGAAACGTTCATGGTGGATTTTACCCCTGTGCCACTGGTAGACTATGAAAGTTCTAGATTGTTTAATTCCATAAAAATAAAGTTTTTGATAGTTGTCATTGTAGATGGAGGTTCTGGCAGCAATCCGATGCTTGCTTTTACTATGAAGAAATTAAATTTGAACCTTATGAAGACAACATCTTTTACTATCACACTAGTAGATCAACATCGAGTCACACCATTTGGCATCATTGAAAAGGTACTCATGATAATGCAAGGTTGTCATTTTCTCTTAGATTTTGTTGTTATTTTTATACCATAGGATACATCTTATCTTCTACTCCTCGAAAGGCCTTGGCTTAGGCAACCCAAAGCATTAGAAGATTGGGAAAGGAATAGATTATGGATCTCTACAGAGACTAATAATCATTTGTAGATACACTTGGAGGAAGGATGTGAAATTGCCAAGGCAACTCAATATACAATGAAGATGATAATCTATGAAATTGGATGGTGGGTAGTGCAGAATATTGCACACTTGAAATAAGTGAAATAAATGAGGATTTTGTAGAAGAAACACAAAGAGTTTTTTGGTGGTAATAAAATTTTTGGGCGACCAGCTTTTATCCAGGACTAACTTGGGTGACTAAAATCTAGCACATCTCATAAAATTGGATGCCTGATTTTTGGTGATTTTCGTGATGGGCCACCACAAGCTAGGCACCTAAGAGGTACTAGGCAAGTAGGCAAGGAGCATTTCCTTGGCCAAAATGGGCCAATTTTATGTGGAACTCACTCTTTCTCTAGAACAGGGTGGTGAAGCTCATTTTTTGCAAGCAACTCTTGGGAGACAAAGACCTCGGATTGGGCCACTTAACCAAGGTGGTCAAATATTTCCAAAAGGCACCACTATAGTGTTATGAAAGGTGGAGATAGTTATTCATGATGAATTCAACAATTTTATGGATACATGGCTACAAGGAGGCCAAAACTGTGTAGACACCTGAAGAAACTAATTTTGACCCTGGGACTAGAGAAGACCTCTTGTTTCTAAATATTATAGATGATTGGACAAGGAGCACATCATGGAGCATAAGATCAATTCTACCTTGATGCATAGTGTTGATGACTTTTCAAGTGCGGCTATCCCTAAAGTCCTTGTTCGAGAAGTGAATATTGGAGATGAAGAAGACCTACAAGTAGTCCACCTCACCACATGGTTATGTCACTACCCAAAATTATTATAGAATATAACCTCTCTTCTCTTTACCTATGAAAATGCCTTTCCATTATTCTAGACGATCTTAGATTACATCGTATACTCTTAATAGACGGAGCTTCACCTCTAAGGAGTAGGCCATACTGACTCAATCCCAAATATGTAGAGGCATTCAAGGTGGAAATAGCAAAATTAGAAGAGGTAGGTATTATTATTCCTATAGAGCACTCAAGGTGGCTTTCACCTATGGTTATTGTACCTAAGAAAAGTAACGGCAAAATAAGAGAATGTGCTAATTTTCCTATTGTGAATAAAGTGACAATTCAAGATGGTTTCCCTCATCATTTCATAGAGCAAGTACTAGAGGAAGTAGCCAAGCACACTTTGTACAATTTTCTTGATGGATTTAGTGGTTACAATCAAATTCTTATTCACATTTAAGATAGAGACAAAATGGGCTTTGTAACTCCATGGGGCACTTTTGTATACATGCATACGACTTTTGGTCTAAAAAATGCACCTGCTTCATATAATAAAACAATGTATCTAATAATCGATAAATGGTGAATGAATTCCTTTGCATTTTCATGTGTGACATTTTAGTATTCTCAAGTACATATAGACGAGCAGTGGCCAAAGATTTTCATTGGCATTTGGAAAATTTGAAGGAAAGTTTTGAACAATGTCTCAAAACAAGTTTAAAGTTGAACCCCACTAAATGTCAATTTTTGGTCACCAAATGTACTCTTCTTGGCCACATAGTTTTCACTAAAGAGATAACTATTTATCTATGTAAATTAGCTGCCATTCTTTTTATGCCCATCCTGTAGAGTACTAAGGAAGTGCAAAGTTTTCTAGGCCATGTAGGGTATCATCTAAGATTTGTATGAATATTCTCGGACATAGCTAAGCCTCTATCAAGGCTTAATAGTAAGAAGATCCCTTTTTCTTGGAGTCCTAAAACAAAAAGAGCATTTAGTGAGCTAAAACTAAGATTATGTATTGCAACACTCTTAACTATTCCTATTTGGTCACTTGAGTTCCGTGTGCACACAGATGCCAGTCTTCATGGAGTTGGAGCAGTCTTGGCACAACCATCACCGCACAAGGTAGACCAACCTATTACCTATGTAAGTAGATTAATTACAAAAGGAGAGAGAAACTATAAGAAGATTTGGCTATTGTGTTTGCACTTGAGAAGTTTCAGCACTATCTTCTAGGCATACATTTCATTGTTATTTCCAATCATCAACCTCTAAATTATTTGATTAATAAGCCTAGAGTAGCTGGAAGGGTTTGCCAATGGCTATTATTATTTCAAGAATATGACTTTCAGATTCACATTAAGCTGGGGAAAGAGCACTACATGGCAAATCAGGTGTCAAGGATGGCCATGAGTGAGAGGGAAACATGTATTAATGATGAGCCCATGGATAGTTGTCTCTTCTTGTAGAAGCTCAAATTGATTGGTATGATGAAATTTTGCAATTTCTCACTTCTAGAGAATTTCTTGTGAAGATGATTCCATTAGAGAAGAGGAAATAATTGTTTAAGGATAAATCATTTTCACTCATAAATGGTCAATTGTATAAATATTGTCAAGATGTTACTTTGCAAAAATATGTTTATCCGTAGGAAGAAATTTTTTTGCCTCAACCAACACACAGTGAAGCGCATCTCAAGAGAGAGGAATTGGCCCACAAAATCCTCCACAAGGGATCATGGTGGCCATATATTTAAAGGGATGCTATCAAATTTTCTAAAGAATGTGACATCTACTAGAGATGTGCTTCTAGGCCAACAAGGCTAAATTTCAAATCATTAGTCATTTGAACTGGGTGGAAACCTTTTGAATGGTGTAGACTTGATTTTATTGGACCCATTAGTCCAACTGGTGAACCTAATGATAAAAAATATATTTTGATGGCCACATGCTATTCCACAGGTAGAAGTTAAAGGCTATTGTGGATTGCACTGCCATGATAGTGGCCAAGTCTATGTATAGACATATTTATTCACAAGTTGGTTGCCCACAAAAGTTATTAGTGATAGAGGCACACATTTTTTAAATCATTTGCTAAAATTCATTTTTGAGCACTTTCGACAAAAAGTCATGTGTCTATTATCCTAGAGCAAATGGGCAAGTAGAAAGTTCTAGCAAGATTTTGATCGGGCTACTATGAAAATTGGCTTTTGACCACCATAGCCCTTGGCTCCAAGCTTTTATTGGTGTAATATGGGCCCTTCATACTACAAGAAGAGGCACCACCGATGACATTCTGTTTCTCTTGGTTTATATTAAGAAGATAGTGGCCCCTTTTGAATTTATCACCAAGAAAAAAAAATTAGCCAAAACTATTGGAATTGAACCTAACATTAGGAGATTGGTAGCATTGGAAGAATTTAGGGAAGCACCTATGTGGAAATTGCAGGTAAAGTGAGGAGTGCAAAAGGATGCATAAGTATCTAAGGGCTAATGAAGTACAAGAGGGATCTTTGGCCTTGGTGCATTAGTTTTGTTGTAGTATGATCAAGGGGAGAAAAGACCCACACCATCTTGCATGGAAGCAATAGGAAAACTAAAGAAGGACTCTCCTTTCATCCAACCAACTAGCATCATGCTCAAGCCATTGGTTTGCTGCTCCAAGCAATGCCACAAACCCTTGAGAATATGGAGAGGAAGTTCATCATGGATCCTAGTCCAAAAATGGAAAATACACAAAATGCAACACATTCTACTCACACATAAGGAGAGACAAGCATGCACACACACCTCACTCTCACACTCAAAGATAAAATACACAAGTGCACATAGTCTAAGAATAAAAGAGTTCTTGCATTCATTTCTAAAAGACATGTACATGGAGCTCACCTGAACCAAAATCTCCCTTTTCTAAAAATGAGCTTCTCTATTTATAAACTAAGCACTTTTACCCATGTGATCTAAAGACTAGTAAAAAAGGGAACATGTGCCTAGCTACCATATCCTAAGGAGATCATGCCAAATATTCTCTCTAACAAACATATCTCCAAAGAAATATGTGTCTGGGGATTTTTTTAGATATCTACCAAAAGTTTGCATATTTACAAGCTTCCAAAGCCTTAATTTTAGATAATTATTAAAAAGGGTTCTAAGAGGCTTATATAATGAATATTCAAATAAAACAACTCATGGAAGGCTGTTGAAGTCTCACCAAAAAATAAAGGTGATGTGGCACATTATCTTTGCCATTGGTTCGCACAGTTGAGCTTGAGGGTGTCACCGAAGATGTATTTATTATTCTTTGTTTTTTTTAAGGTTCTATGGCAGTTACAAAAGGAGGATAAGAGAACGTGAAAAGGAGAGAATCTAGGCTTTGTTATTATTATTATAGGAGATAAAATAAGGGATATCTCAGAGAGAAGAAGGATCGAAAGAGAACACAACCACAAGAATAAAAATATTCCCAAGTTTCCTTCCCAAGAGATATATGTTATTCAAAAGAGGAAATGAGCAATTTTGAGGGTCAATGTTTTGAGGGAGCCCTTTATGGGCAGGGTTGATACTCAAGGGAACTAGGAGCCTAATAGTTCATCTAGGCTGTATAAGCTTATGTGCATAGAAGGGAAGCAAAAGGTGTTGTGAAAAAAAAAACCAACTATGTGGAGACTCTTTCTTTGATAAGAGGAGGGAAATCCATCGTAGGGATCAAAGCTACTATTCTTGATAAGAAGAAAAGGAGAAAATCATCTTTGTTACTTTGGAGGGTAGCCATGGAAGGGGATTGTGATGATGTAGTAAATCTTGGTGGGGAATACACATCAAATACTATAGTGCTACATGCTAGAAGTTTAGAAAGGGAGGAAATCTTGGGGGCATGTTTTCAGTAACCTTATGGACATACATTCATTATGGGAAAAACACTTCTTTTGTAACATAAGATGCTTATGGAGATAGCAAGAGAAGAGAAACATTGAAGCTAAGGAAGATTTAGATCTCTTTCAAGAATATGTACTCGCAATGATTTGATTCTCAAAGGTCAACAACAATGTCAATTGGAAAAGTCCTAAAAGTTTTTCATATTTGAGAAGGGAGAAGTTTGTATATAGTTCCAAGGGAATTTATAAAGCTAGAGAGAGGTGGTTCTCTTCTTCTTCCAAAGGTAGAGATTGATTGCAAACAAGAGAAAGAAGAAATTCTTTGCCTTTGAAGGGTTTCATGATGATGGAAAAAAGGATTCTTTATCTCTTGTTGCTTTGTTGTTAGAAGAACTCATTATAAACAAGGATTTTCATTCACCAAAGAATCTAGGGTCATGACCCAGAGTCAAAAATCTCCATCGAATAGAAAATAGCAATAAGTTTCCTTCTATATTCCTCCATGATCAATGTTAATTATGTACATCTTATGGCTAAAATTTTTTTTATTGTGTTAAGTGCTATGCATTTTTCACATTAAAAGTTTGGTTCACGACGTCGATAAATTTCTACTTTTGTCTTGTTTTCTCAAAAGCTACTGCATTGTTCCTATAAATAAAAACTTCCCTTATCAAACTTGTGGTCCAATTTGTTGGTTTATTTCTCAAGCATGATATTGATTATGCCAAAGGATGTTCTGTTCATGGTAAGGAAGGGAGGCAAGATTTATTTTAATATAAACATTTCTATGAAAATAATGATCTAGTTCTCCAAAAATTGTTAGAGCATGTTTTGTCCAATGCCCATTAGATTGTGTGCACCAAAGGAAAATATGTGCATGTTATTTAGTGTGCATTGATGATTGAGCATAAGTAAAATGTTTGAGGGAGAAGAAAGAATTATGAACCTACTGTTATTTGATTTTTATTTTAGCTTGCAAAAGACAAATAACCTAATGTACTCTTCCTATCATCCTTTGATCCAACCCAATCTGAATCTGAGTAGAGTTTGAGATTAGTCTCTGAAATAAAGGGGTAGAAAATCCCTTCATTGATGGTACCCTTCAAGTATTTGAGCACTCTCTTGGCTGCTTCCATGTGTGGCTTCCTTGGCTTGTGCATCAATTGACTGAGTATGCTAACACTATAGCATATGTCCACCCTAGTGAGGGTTGCATAGTTCAAAATTCCTACCAAGCTTTGATAGCTTGTGATGTCTTCAATGGGTGAAGGAAAAGGGCTAAGAGCATCAACCACGACATTAGTTTTACCAGGTTGATATTGAATCATGGGCTGGAAATTTTGAATGAATGAAGTCCATTTAAGATTTCAATCAGAGATTAAGGGCTGACTTAATAAATTCTTAATAGCACGTTGATGAGTTTTGATTAATACCTCAGATCCCATAAGATAGTGTTTCCAAATTCACAAAGCATGCACAACTGCTAACAATTTTTTATCATATGTAGTATAATTTTTTTCTGAGGGCTTAAGCTCAAATGCAATGGGATGATCATTTTGCATTAAAACAACACCTATTCCTGAACCACTAGCATCAATAACGACATGAAATGGTTGTGAAAAATTAGGTTATTGTAGAATAGGTGCATGTGAAAGTGCATTTTTGAGTTATTCAAAGGATTGCTGTTGGGTAAGTCCCCATTCACATTTTATTTTCTTTTTCAATAATAAGGTAAGTGGCAATGCTAAATAAAAAAAATTCAATCTAACTTCCTATAGAAACTAGCCAACTCAAGAAAAGAACGAACATCATTGATTGATTGTGGTGTAGGCCATTCCACTATAACTTTAATCTTTTTGGGAGCCACATGCATGCCTTCACTTGAAATAATATATCCTAAATATTCTAGCTTACGTTGAAGAAGAAACTTTTTTCAAGATTAGCATAAAATGTGTTTTCTCATAACAAATGAAAAATTTTTTTAAGATCCTTTTCATGCTCACTTTAGCACAAGCATTAGTAAGTCCAAAGGGCATTACCATAAATTCATAATGGCGGGTTTCAATTCTAAATGCAGTCTTCAAAATATCACTATGTGTCATACATATCTGATGGTAACCCGATTTAAGATCAATTTTACTACATATACGAGCTCCTCGTAATTTATCCAACATATCATCTATTCAAGGAATATGTTATCTATTGTTTATTGTGATCATGTTAAGGGCTCTATAATCAATGCACATTCGATAAGTTTTATTCTTCTTCTCTACTAAGAGTACCGGTGCTCCAAATGGGGAGGAACTAGGCCTTATAAGTCCTTTTTGTATTAGGCCTTTCACTTGGTTTTCTTTTTCCTTTTGGTGTAGTGGGCCATGCCTATAAGGTGCTTTATGAGGAGGAGAACTTCTAGGTATTAAGTCTATGCTATGGTCAAAGGATCCTCAAGATGGTGGTAGTTCAAAGGGATATTCAAACATAAAAAAATCCTTATAAGTAGTCATGAAAGGTTTATGTGCATCAGAAAGTATATGAGTATAATCATTTATGACATTGACAAAAACAATGCATGAATTGTATTGTTTCCTAAATGCACATTTTACTTGAGTATAAATTATCAATGGAGATTGTTGGAAATCATGCCACAAAGACAAAGTAATGTTTTAACCTTAAAATTCAAAGTTAAAGGTATGTGCATGGTAGTCAATGCATGGGTTATAATGATGAAGAAAAGGTACCAAGTATAAAAGCATAAGATTGCAAAGGCGCAATTAAAAATGTTCATGCATCTACATATGGACCTATGCTAATCATAACATCTTGCACTTCTCGTGTGACATTATAATGAATACCTTGAAATGTAGCTTTCACTTTATACAAGGAAGGAAATGGTTTTCATTCGAGTCCTTGTACTAATAAATGTGAAATGAAATCATGAGAACTACCATCGTCATGTAAAATATTAAGGAGTTTTTTATTTATAGTACCCTCCATGCAAAGTAGAAAATGAATAGAGATATCATTACCCAAGGTACTTAAGTCCTTCTCCAATGTTTCCTCTATCCAAAGAGGAGGAATTTCTTCATTATGGAGCTCCAAGTTATGCAATTGAGTTGTCTCTACTTTCAGAGGCCGCAATAAGCACTTGATTTTTGTATCTCTAGGTTTACCACAATTTCAACAAGTGATATGTGTTCACTTCTATTGGGCATCCACTGCTGAAGTTTGTAGGGTAGGTTGTTTGCTAGGTTGAAGAATTGAAGCAATAGGTGTGGATGAGTAGATGGATTGTGGAGGACGAGGAAAAGTAGGGTAAGATGGAGCATTAAAATTACGCTTCATAGGAAAAGTTGGTTTAACAAAAAATGGTCGTTGACATGGTTGTTGTAGAAGGATTGACTTAGTTATGGATTGAAATTCCTTTTTTGCATCATAGCAAAAAGAAATAACCTCGTTGAGGGTTGTAGGTTGTAGGGTGTGAAGCTTGGCTTGGATTCGCACCTCCAAACCATCTTCATATTTCTGTTGCAAGCTATCCTCCAATACATCTTCAAGCATTCAAAACAACAATAAATTTTGCAATAACTGCTCCATGTAGGTAGTGACCGTGTTTCTCTCCTTCGATGTAACGGTTGTCCATGCACATCAAACATGTAGATGATATTAAGGAGGAAGAAAAGAATCCTTCACTTTATCTTTGAAAGCCTTCCACGTTGTTGGAAGATCTCTACTATGGCACAAGACATTCCACGAGAGCTCAGCTTTTCCTACTATATAGTTAGTGGCAAATTTGACCTTTTCACTTTCAACATATGTTTCATCAGTATAAAAATCATCAAACTTTGATAACCATGAAAGAACAAAAGGGCCATCCTTATGGCCATCAAACCGTAGAATCTGGTGGTTTTTAATACCAATCTTGGAATCCATGCCATCAGATAGGGCAGAGACAATAGCTTTTACTATGCCCGCAAGGTTATCTTCATCAAATTGTGTCTTCTCAAGTACTTCATCGCATTGTTGGACATAGAGTACAAGCACAATTCCTTCCCTCCTCTCTTTAAACCATACAAGTTAGCATCAGAAGTACATCTTTTGAAACCTAGATCCAAGAGATACTTATCTATCTACTGGTACCATGCTCTAGGGGCTTGTTTCAACCCATATAATGCCTTCTTTAGCTTACATACCTTGTTCTTTGAATGGGGGTCCTTAAGCCCTAGTGGCTAAGACACATACACCTCCTCGTTGAGGTCTCCATTTAAGAATGCTCATTTGACATCCATGTGATAAACTGGCCAATGCTTATGTGCAACCACAATGAGTACTAGTCAGTTAGTAGTCATTATTGCAGTCGGGGCAAATGATTCACAAAAGTCAATGCCATCAACTTGTGAGTAGCCCTGTGCAACAAGTCTTGCTTTCTACTTTTCTAGAGTACCATTAGCCTTGTACTTTAGCTGCAGGACCCACTTGGTGCCAATGACTTTATGCTTAGGGGGTCGATCCACTAGCTCCCAATATCCGTTCTTCATGATATTATTGTATTCTATTTCCATGGAAACCCTCCAATTTCGATCCTCCAGTGCCTCTTCCACATTGGTTGGTTCCTTTGCTTCTTCTTGAATGAGATCAAACATCAAGGTTGTGTTTACAATATGGGTGCTTGCCCATGTCTATTTCTCTATTCTCTGTGATCTCCTTGGTCCATGTGCAACCTATTCTAGTGACTATGAGATGGGGTTTGAAAAATAATAGTGCTACCTCACCCAACATGGCAATGGCTTTTCCACTTGAGTGATGGAAGGTTGGTGACTTTTAGAATCATCATCTGAAGATGATGCTTCCTTTTCTTTTGTAGAAGGGATAGATCTTGGGCCAGCTTCATAGTGGATTGCCCCTTCACCTGATGATAAAGTGGAAGCTCTTTTTTCATCCTCCACTTTATGTGGCTATTCCTCCTTAAACAACACATCCTGACTCGCCATGATCTTCTTAGCCTCAAGGTCATAAAGCTAATAAGCCTTCTTATCTTTATTGTACCCTAGGAAGATACATTTGATGCTTTTTGGTTGAAGCTTGTTTATCTCCCTATCTCGAACATGTACATAGCATTCACTTCCAAATACTTTGAAATTGGAAACAGAAGGCTTTTTTCCAGTGTATTCTTCTTGTGGATTCGTTCCATCAAGTGCCTTCATGTAGCTTCGATTCAAGATGTAGATAGCAATGTTGACAACCTCTGCCCAAAATTGATGAGGCAAACCCTTCCCCTTCAACATGCACCTTGCCATCTCCATGATGGTTCAATTCTTACATTCTACAATTCAACACCCATGAGTCATCTATTCTTGAATCTTCAATTGAGGAGCATACCTTCTCTATTGTAAAAAAAATCTCAAGCTCTATTTTTGTTGTGTTTGTAGACTCCTTTCCCTTGCCACCTTTTGAAGAGAAATTCTTCTTTTCTATCTTCTTGATGTGATAGTCTTGGATTCTATGTCCTTTCTTCTTACAGTGGAAAGACTCTCCCTTGAACTTATTTTTGTCATTTTTCTTTTTGTCTCCATCTTCTGAAGATTCCACTTTGCCTCCTTTGTCATTCATTGTGAATGCAGCATCTCCTTTGCTACCATCACTCCTTGACTTGAGTCACAACTCCTCCTCCATCAGTAAGGCATTGAATTCTTCAAAAAGTTATTGGTTGAGGACTGATTTGAGTATTAAGAGCAGTTACCAAACCATGAAACTTAGGTGGACAGATTCAAAGACAATGCCAAGCTAGCTCTTCACTTGACTTTTGTACACCTGCTCCTACCATTTGATCTCATGGATTCTTTATGTGAGTGATAAACACCTCTGTAGTCTCCCAATCAACAAACCTTCCTACTGCTAATTGATTCTCCAAGTTCTAAATCCATGTTTGATTACAAGTTTCATATACATCTCTCAATATGTTTCGTGATCACATGCCTTGGTAGTATGCTAAATGAGAGTGAGAACACTATCAATAGTACTTGTAACTAGAGCACAAAGTGCATATGCATTTCTACATTTCCAAGCACATAGAGTATTAGCATCAGGAGGAATCATTTGGCAAGGATTTTTTGGATCAAGTGTTTCTTGGGGCTCATGATCAGTCCCAAGAATAGTCCTTAGAAGCTCATATGAATCAAGAATAGAAGTGATTTTAAACTTGCACATGGTGTAGTTTCTACCATCAATTTTACCTTTCGTGAAGGCCGGTGGTCATATCCGCAACATTGAGATGACCAACATTGGGATGACTAGCATCATTGCTCCTCCTATCTGTTCTCCACCTACTCCTATTGATGAACCACCTTGATTCCAAGTTGAAGATGATTATGTGCTCGTTGACATCTTCTCTCTTTTTTCATTGAAACCTCTATGTTTCTACTTTTGTACCACTCAGAGCCTCCTTAGCTCTGATACCATGAAATAAAACATTTATAGAATGGAATAGACTAGTAGATAGAGCTGAGAGAAAAAAAACACGAAAAAAGATAGATGTAGACTGAGAGATAGAGAAATCAACTTCTTAGATTGCCAAGTGTAATGCAGTTAAAGCAATGGTGCTATCCACCCATGCGCTCCCAATGTGGAGCTTAGATGGTGATCTAGAAAAACTCTAGATGAAAGGCTTATTAGTGCACAATGATGTATAAAGCTCAACGTGGGCCATGCTTATATAGCTTTTACAAGTTGTCGGTATAGATAAACATAGTTGGGAGATACACAAAAGTTGGCAAAATATACAATCAATATATATATGCATGATTAGAGGTCCCCCAGATCCCGTACAAGGGAGCAAGCATCCCTCTGCACTCCCCCATTAAGGTTCTATGGGGAAACTGTGCGATATGCAAGGGCCTTTATTTTTGCCTTGACTGGAAACCCAATGGCCTAGAAGTTTATGACCTACCTAAGCTAATGGTTAGGCTCACAAGGATTGTCTATAACCATCAACACTCACACATAGACCTCATCTAACTCACACACATAGACCTCATATATATACACATACACATAACATATAAAATGTATGCATATCCTGCATTGTCACGACGATGTGATAGAAGTATCCGCATCTCATGAAGGCACCATTTGTGATACCAACCAGTTTCAAATTCAGACTCCAATGAACGAAGTTCATATTTTTTATGTCTTTCATCAAACTCACTGCAATAAAATAATTATATAAGTAAGACATAAAAAATATATCAT
Organism: Ceratopteris richardii; assembly: GCA_020310875.1. Classification (NCBI taxonomy): domain Eukaryota; kingdom Viridiplantae; phylum Streptophyta; class Polypodiopsida; order Polypodiales; family Pteridaceae; genus Ceratopteris; species Ceratopteris richardii. The sequence goes on along the minus strand of CM035425.1, from coordinate 80,293,540 downwards.
AATTTTAATGAAAGTTTTATACTTACAACCATTTTAAATGAGCAAAGTTAAGGTATGAATCACAAAGAGGTCTTATTCGATTTTTGAACTTTAGAACATGTTTCACATATACTATCCCTCCATCTCGAGGGTGATCCTTGTTGGAGTTTGGGGTCTGCAAAAGCATGCAAACACCACGAGGAAGAAGAAAAAACTTGGAGTACAACACACAATATTGAATGTTTTACCAAGTGAATGTACAAAGATAAGTGACCCATTAGGGTTACAAGCATATATACAAACTAGGGTAAAAAACCTCCTAAAGAGGGAAAAATGTGCCCAAAGATTCCTAACTGTGTTCACACATATCACTACCAAAATATATCAACAAATTGCCCCTAGAAGTGATGTGGTGAGCAAGGATTTGCACTCATGTATAATGAAATGCTAAGCTATGTGGAAATAGATCAATCCACAAATTGAAGTAAGCCCAAAACTTTATAGAAAGCTTCAAAATTCTATCGAGGTAGAGCCTTCGTGAAAAGATCAACAATTTTTTCTTGTGTGAGCACATATGCCAAATTGATCTCTCCACTAGAGACCCTCTCCCTTACATAATGATAATGCTTAGTGTGACCATGGAACATAGGGTTTGTTGCAACTTCCAATGCACTCTAAATGTCAGTGAAGATGGTGGTGGGAGAAGAGTGACCAACACCCAAATTATCCAAAAGGCATCTGAGCTGCACACACTCAACGGTCACTATGAAAGTTGCCCTATACTCATCCTCACAACTAGAAGTGGCCATAGTAGGTACAATTCCCAAATAATGATGCAAGTACCCAAAATTTTACATCTCAAAAGAGGCATGCAAATGAGCCTTAAAATTAGTAATATAATTCTCATTTGGACTAATGAGAAAATTTCATCAACATACACAACAATGATTAGAAGTACATACTCTACACATTTAACATATAAGGTGCTCTCAGTTGGATTGTTTTCCAAATCCTGTGCAATCAAGTAGGGAGTATCTTTTCATACCAAACATGTGGTGCTTGTCACGAGGAAGGAGATAATGAAGAGAGCTCACACACACACTCTCACTCTCAAGGACAAGCACACACACACCGATTGAGGCAAGGAAGAATTACATAAAAAGGAATGTACAAGAATGACCTAAAAACAAGAATACAAAAAGTGCAATATATAAAGATCAGTACATAGAGAAAAACCTAATGTCCAAAAATGAGTGAGCTGGCAAGGAACAAACGTGCCATCACTCTCAGTAGATAAATCTAATAAAGCTCAATGAAGTATTCCTGACATATACTAGCGTAACCACTATACATGTCAGAGAAACAAAAAACTGGTACATGTCATGCTAGATCATCACATGTTGAGCTTGATATCTCAAGACTCCCCCTCAAGCTCAACACCATATCCTATAATCCAAGCATCTCCCAAAACTTCTTCAACTTCTCAACTCCAAGTGCTTTGGTGAAAATATCAGCAACCTGCTCATTTGTTCTCACATAAACAAGATCAATATCACCTACTAATACTTTCTCTCTAATGAAGTGATAATGTACCTTGATATGCTTTGTTCTAGCATGGAAAATAGTATTCGGTGCTAACTATATGCTTCCAAGATTATCACAATAAATAGTGATAGGCTTTCCCACTTCCACACCTAAATCTGCAAGTATCATTTCTAGCCATGATGCCTCACATGCTGCCATTGCAGCACCTCTATACTCGGCCACTGTACTCGACAAAGCAACAGTGGGTTGCTTCTTGCTGCTCCATGCAACAGTTGCACTCCCAAGTGAGAATAAAAAACCACTAGTAGATCTTCTATCTAGAATGCTACCAGCCCAATCTGCATTGGTGTATCCATAAACCTGCAAATCTACACCAGCCTCATAAAACAATGCATAATCCAAAGTAGCACTCACATAACGTAGAGTGTGCCTCAGAGCATCCAAATGTGGCTTCCTTGGAACCTGCATAAAGTGACGTTCAAGTCCAATAGTATAACTTAGATCAGACCTTGTAATTGTGAGATATATAAGACTCCCCACAATTTTCATGTACATAGTAGCATTTTCCAATGATTCACCCACATTGAGGCAAGGAAGAATGATCTTCTTCTTCTTCTTCTTCTTCTTCTTCTTCTATTACATAAAAATGAATGTACAAGAATGACCTAAAAACAAGAATACAACAAGTGCAATATATAAAGATCAATACATAAGGAAAAACCTAACGTCCACGAATGAGTGAGGTGGCAAGGAACAAATGTGCCATCACTCTCAGTAGATAAATCTAATAAAGCTCAATGAAGTATCCTTGACATATACCGGCGTAACCACTATACATGTGAGAGAAAGGAAAAACTGGTACGTGTCATCCTGGATCATCACATGTTGAGCTTGATATCTCAGTAGTGCTTGCTTTAAACCATATAATGCTTTTTCAACTTGCACACTTTGTTTTCATGCCCTTTCTTCACAAAACCACGAGGCTGAAAAACATATACTTCTTCATGTAAGTCACCATTCAAAAAAGTAGTTTTAATGTCCAACTAATGTATACTCCAACCATGATGGGCTCCAAGTGCACAGACAGTATGAATGGTGGTCATTCATCAAGTGGGTGTAGAGGTCTCATCAAAATCAATGCCTCTCTCCTAGGCATAACCTTTTGCAACTAGCCTAGCCTTATACCTATCAACTGTTCCATCAGGCTTACACTTCAGCTTGTATACCGATTTAGTGCCAATGGCATTTTTGCGTGGAGTCAAATCACATAAAGACCAAGTACCATTCTTCATAATAACATCATATTTTGATTGCGTAGCAGCCATGCAATTCTTTGAATTTCATGTTTCATCAAAAGAAATAGACTCATTCTCATCACAAAGACTAGAGTCAACCATAACATAGCAATCTGATGCAGAAGAAGCACTATGCGAGCATAAACAAGTATGATATGATAGAGGTGCATCTAATTTGTTATCTTGCAAAGTCTGCATTAGCCATTAAGGCATAGTATTTTTCTCCTCTATATCAGCCCTCTCATCAACAAGTGCATCATGTAAATCTGCATCAGAATTGGAATGATATGCATCATCATGTGGAGCCTATAAAGGCTGACAAATTGCCTCATTTGAGCGAACACTAGGTTGTCCACCTATGGAAAGAGCCAACAAAGTGTATTACACATCTCTAAAGGTAACTAATTTCTCCTTGGTACATGAAAGTAATTGATGAATTGCATCTTCCACAAAAACATCACGGCTAGCCAAAATGCATTTAGTCTATGGATGATACAGATGATAGTCTTTGTATTCATAACTATATCCAACAAAAATACATTTCACTACTTTATCTTTGAATTTCCTACGTTGTTCATGCACTAATGCATATGTCAACCAAACAAAGACACATAAACTAGCAACAGATGGCTTGCAACCATGCCAAGCCTCATATGGAGTGATCGATTGCCGTGCTTTAGTGGGACACCCGTTAAGTACATATGTTGCACACATAACAACCTCAATCAAGAACCTATGTGATACAGCTTGATTTTTTATCATACACCTCGCCGTGAGTGACCTGTTCTTTCTTTTAGCAGCTCCATTTTGTTGAGGTATATGTGGCATTATACACCGATGTTTTATCCCATGTTCAACAAAAAATGCATCAAAATAAAAGAGCATGTATCCCCCCCAATCAGAACGGAGTGTGCCCACTTTACATGTTGGCATAGTTTTAGCCAAAACCAAAAACTATTTGAAGCTCATGACACTTCTGTCTTTGCTTTCAATGGATACACCTACACATGCCTGGAGAAGTTATCAATCAAAGTCACCAAACAAAGGTAGTTCCCAAAAGAAGGTGTCTACATAAAACCACAAACATCATTGTTAACAAGCCGCAATCTCTAACTAGCTCAAATTGAACCATCTTTTGGGAAGGAGGAATGCAGCATTTTGCCCAAAGTACTGCTTTCACAAAATTTTTAACAAGGTGCCTCAAGTTTGAGCAGAGAGGAGATCATTTTAGATTTTTTCATGTGTAGCAAACTAGCATAATTCAGATGACCAAAGGGTGCATGCAGAAGCTTTGCATCTGACATAGCCCAAGAATCTTGTACCACACATGTTGAACCATTCACAGATTTTGCATAAAATATGTACAACTCATTATATAAAATGCCAAAAGCAATAATCACATCGCCATTTGAAAGATCACGAACTTTACATCTATCATCAATGAATTTGACAACCAAGCCAATTTTGGTAATGCTGAAACTGACAACAAATTTTCTTGATCCTTCGCACATACAAAGATTCTAACAATATGAAAGAACTACAATTAGTAGTATTCAAAAGGATCTTACCAAATCCCTTTACAGGATAAGAGGATTTGTTAGTGCATGTGACAATATTCCTTGTAGGGGAAAGCTCAAGTGAACTGAAGAAACTATGCTACAAGGTAATATGTTTGGTCGCCCCACTATCAAAGTGTCAAGCATCTAAGTGTACTATAGTCATGCACTACTCATGAGAAGATGGGTCATAACTACATGATCGCTTCCTTTATAATATTTGCAAAACTATTTTATCTTTTCTTTTTTCTTCTCATCTCTCTCTTCCTTCTAAAATTGTGCAAAATTAGTAGATTTTTGCTTTCTAGTAGATGAGCTCCATTTTCCCTTGCCCTTCTGAGTAGCTAAGCAAGCTTAGTCTCCAACACATATGATTGGCCTATTCTGCCTAGATCAATCTTCTTGCAAAAAAAAAAAGATAATAAACCCTTGAATGTTAAGGCATTTGGATTTCTTTTCATCATCAATGGAAGAGTATAAGAAAAACTATGATATGAATTACAAACACCATTAAAAATAGTCTACACAAGCGAGCTATATGATGAGACTTCATCAGCAAAAATCAATTGCTCCAAATATTTGTTATTTGTCAAAAAATTATCTATAAATCTCTTTCATTCATATGCTCACTCTCCAACTATTTTTGGAGGTAAGAAATACAAGCCTTATTCCTTGCATGGCATAAAGTGGTAAGTGTATGCCAAGCACCCTTTGCTCTTCTGCAAGATCAAATGTGAGGAACAATGGCATGTTTGATACACAAAGATATCAATGCATGTGCTTGATCATCTCTGCCATCCCAATGAAGTTTCTCTATGATAGATGAAGTAGGAACCACAACACGAATAGGAATTTGAAGATCTTCTTCTTCAATGCCATCTGCATCACCTTCAACAACTGTATTTTCATGTGTAGTAGGATGCTTTGAAACACCCTGCACAATATTTTACAATCCGTTTGATCCCAATACATGAAACATCATATATGCCCATAATTGGTAATTAGTACTATCCAATCTATCATCCATAATGAACATACAAAATACATCATTGCTTTCAACCATGCATACTGATTAAAATACCTTGATGCAAAAAAAGGACTATATTTGGAAACATTCAATAGAACTACCCTGTTGAGCTCTACTAAACATGCAGCACACTTCGAGAATCTTGCACTGGTGAACCAAAACCTGTTTATATGTTTAGCATAAATGGAAAAAATTGCATGCACAAGTGCTACCATAGTGTGTTTAGATGTGAAAACAAGCTCAAATCAAATTTTAATTGCCAAAGAGAAAAGTAGTTTTGAACTCCTAATTGTGCTGATTACACTCCTCAATTTGCATGTGATTCTAAGACTATGACATGAGGGGTGTTGGTGATGCCCTAGATGAAGCAACCACCTACTCTGATACCAATTGTTGGAGTTTGAGTTCTATAGAATCATGTAAACAACTGACAAGGAAGAAGAAGAAGCTTGGAACACAACACACAATATTGAATGTATTACCAAGTAAATGTACAAAGAAAAGTGACTCATCAGGGTTATAGGTGTATTTACAAGCTAGGTGAAAAAAACCTCCTAAAGAGGGAAAAACGTTCATGGATGTGTGTTCATGCACATCACTACCAAAATATATCAATAATCCTATTACAGAGCCCTAATCTTTTCCATATAGTACATTACATTGTAGTACTATCTTCAGTAAATTACATTAACTTCTTACAAGTCTTGTGCAATTGATTGATACACACAATGTTATACTATTATGTTCATTAACTATTAGCCACTTCAACAACTACATCAATAGATAGACAAGGTACCAACGAATAGATAGACAAAACAAAGGATACAACAAATACTCAATATTTATGCAAATGAAATTTTTGTGCATGAAGCACCAACAACGGCTCCACCACACTACTATAGTGTAGTCATCAACAAGCCGTTCTATTATATATGTTGATTTGAGGGGGTTGCATCCTTATTTAGAATGGTTCAATGTATCCTTTTGGTGAAAACATAATACAATTTCATATTACAATACTCAATAATCGATGTGTTCCATTTGGTGGCCCTAACAACATGCATGTATGTATTTATGTATGCATGTGTGTATGTATGTTTGCATGTGTGTATGTATGTATGCATGTGTGTGTGATGTGTGCATAAGTCTATGCATGTATGTGTGTATGAATGTGTATATGCATGTGTGTATGTATGAATGTGTGTTTACCATGTTGTATGCATGCATGTGTGATGTGTATGTATGTATGTGCATGTGTGTGTGACACATGCATGTGTGTGTCTATGCATGCATGTATGCATCTATGTGTGGTGTATGTATGTATGTGCATATGTGTATGTATGCATGCATGTATGCATGTGTGTGTGATGTGTATGTATGTATCTACATGTGTGTTTGATATATGTGTATATGTGCATATGTTTACATATGTGTATATTCACACATATATGCATGTGAGTATGTATGCATGTTGAATGCATGTGTGTATGCATGTATCCATGTGTATGTATGCATGTGTATATATGCATGTGTGTGTGATGTGTATCTATGTATGTGCATGTGTGTGTGCATGTGCTTATGTATTTGTGTGTGATGTGTATGCATGTATATGCATGTGTGTGTATACATGCATGTATGCATGTGTGTGTATGCATGTATGCATCTGTATGTATGCATGTATGCATATGTGTGTATGCATGTATGCATATGTGTGTATGTATATCTACACATATGCATGCATGTATGCATATGTGTATGTATGCATGTGTCTATGTGTATGTATAAGAAACTCATTACCTAATTTTGAGCAAATTACCTCTCTTATAGTGATTGAGGAGCTCAACCATGGTGGCAACAAGCCAAAGGCATCTGGGATCAGCTCTTCTATGTGCATAAATGACGAAAAGGCAAAGGCTTCAAAGATGGATCAAGAGCAAGAGGTAGAAGCAACTACCAAAAAGGTAGCCAAAGCTATCAAGGAAGTCAATAAAGCCAAGATGAAGGTCAATCAACAGCGAAAGAGGAAGGGGCCGAGGTAGAGGAGGATGATATGGAGGTAGAGGTTGTCACGAGGAAGGAACTAAGGAAGAGAGCTCATACACACTCTCACTCTCAAGGAGAAGCACATGCACAGATTGAGGCAAGGAAGAATGACCTTCTTCTTCTTCTTCTATTACATAAAAGGAATGTACAAGAATGACCTAAAAACAAGAATACAACAAGTGCAATATATAAAAATCAGTACATAAGGAAAAAACTAATGTCCGCAAATGAGTGAGCCGGCAAGAAACAAATGTGCCATCACTCTCGGTAGATAAATCTAATAAAGCTCAATGAAGTATCCCTCACATATACCGGTGTGACCACTATACATGTCAGAGAAACAAAAAACTGGTACGTGTCATCCTCGATCATCACATGTTGAGTTTGATATCTCAACACTCCCCCTCAAGCTCAACGCCATATCCTGTAATCCAAGCATCTCCCGAAACTTCTTCAACTTCTCAGCTCCAAGTGCTTTGGTGAAAAAATCAGCAACCTGCTCATTTGTTCTCACATAAACAAGATCAATATCACCTGCTAATACCTTCTCTCTGATGAAGTGATAATGTACCTCGATATGCTTTGTTCTAGCATGGAAAACAGGGTTCCGTGCTAACTGTATGCTGCTAAGATTATCACAATAGATAGTGATAGGCTTTTGCACTTCCACACCTAAATCTGCAAGTAACATCTCCAACCATGATGCCTCACATGCTGCCATTGCAGCACCTCTATACTCAGCCTCTGTACTCGACAAAGCAAGAGTGGGTTGCTTCTTACTGCTCCATGTAATAGCTGCACCTCCAAGTGAGAAAAGAAAGCCACTAATAGATCTTCTATCTGGAGTACTACCAGCCCAATCTGCATCGGTGTATCCATGAACCTGCAAATCTACACCAGCTTCATAAAACAATGCATAATCCAAAGTAGCACTCACATAACGTAGAGTGCGCCTGAGAGCATCCAAATGTGGCTTCTTGGGAACCTGCATAAACAGACTTTCAAGTCGAACAATATAGATTAAATCAGGCCTTGTAATTGTAAGATATATAAGACTCCCCACAATTTTCCTGTACATAGTAGCATTTTCCAATGCTTCACCTGATGTGGTATCCAACTTCAAATTCTGATCTAATGGCATAGAAATTGGCTTACAACTAGCCATACCATACTTTTGCAACATATTCAAGGCATATTGCCTTTGCGATATCCATATACCTGTTTCTGTATGTATAAACTCAATGCCCAAGAGATAGCGCAGCACACCAAGATCTTTCATGTTGAATTCCTGCATAACAAGTTGCTTTACCTCTTTAATGCTTTCTTCATTATCGCCACCTACAATCAAGTCATCAACATAAATAGCCACATTCGTGATGCCATCATCAGCCTTCCTTGCATATAGTGAATGATCTGCATCACACATAGAAAACCCAATGCTGGTTAATTAATTAGCGATCCTTGCATGCCATGCACGTGGAGCCTGCTTTAGCCCATACAAAGCCTTTTGCAACCTGCAAACATATTCTTGCTGCTTTTAATCTTCATATCCTTGTGGTTGGTCCATATATACTTCTTCCTGTAACTCACCATGTAGGAAAGCCTTCTTCACATCCATCTGATGCAAAGTCCATCCTTTTGCTATAGCTAATGCAACAAGTGTCCTAACAGTAGACATTTTAGATACAGGGCTGAATGTTTCCTCATAATCAATGCCATATGTCTGTGCATATCCTTTAGCTACCAATCGTGCTTTATACGTGCTTATGCT
>CM035425.1:80254324-80281824 GCA_020310875.1 Ceratopteris richardii | reverse complement strand
TGTTCACATAGATTAATGATCCTACAATGCTTCTGTATGTCGTTACATCTTCCAATGGTTCTCCATCATTTGAACAAATCTTTGTATTTGTGTCCATGGGTTGAGTCAGTGGCTTGCATTCACTCATTCCAAATCTGAAAAGAACATCCAACAAGTACTTCCTTTGTATCAAGTGGATGCCACTCTTTCCATAAACAATTTCAATTCCTCAAAAATATTTCAGCTCTCCAAGATCTAAAATTTTAAACTCCTTACCAAGCTTCCTTTTGATATCTTTAATCCCTATAACATCATTTCCTGTTATGATGAGATCATCGACGTATATGCAAATATATACCTCTCTATTTTCTTCCTTCTTCATGTACAATGAAGGATCTGCACTACTTGGGTTGTATCCACACTGTTGGAGCAAGTCTATGACAAGCCTAAGTATTGGCTTGAGTCTCACAAAGTCTTAGAAGAAGCTTTAAAAAGAAGACTATGTAAAGTTCACTTGTGAACTACCTCTTGTAACTTTTGAAGAGTTTACTTAATGTAAAAGTAAGAGAATCTTAAGTGGTTGAGCCCACTTGATCAAGAATGGAAAGAGGAGCCACGAATTCGTGATTTGTGGTAGGTAGAGAATCAAATCAATCATTGATTGATTGGAGAGTGATTGAGGGAAGTTAGCCTCCCAAACTCAACTATAAATAGATGGCAGTTTTAGTCGTGGTTAGAGAGACCTATGTGACGACCTCCAAGAGCTGAGCTTTATGCCATATCAAGGTGTGATTACAAGGCACACACATGTATCAATAATTCATTGTATTGTACAAGCAATATACTTTCATTTTCATGATTATTTGAGTTCATCTTTCCATGTTCTTGTGAAGTGTACTACTCACTGCCATTACTCTCAGTTTTCTCAGTCAGCTTGCAGAGATGTTTTCTCTGAGCTTGGTGCATCATTTTCAGTGATTTAACTTGGTAAAGTTAGATCTATAAGTCTACTATATGCTCACAAATTTGCATGTCATTTGGATGTTGCAATCTTCAGTTATGTTCATTTGAAGTCAACAGGGTCTGTTCATCTTCACTTCTCTGTCAGGTACCCGACTTTTTCACTCATCTTGGCAGAGCCATTTCTCAGTGGTTACTTAATAAAATTCAGTGATTTAAATCTTGTTGGATTCAGCTTACTGTCTAGTAGAACCATAAAAATTTTCATAATCATTGGATTTCTACATTTTGAGTTATGTTGATGTTTCTGCTCACTGGTCTATTTCTATAGCAGCCCGTGAAAATCGGGATGATGTCATCACTTGTTAAAACTCATTCTCAGTGTGTGGTTCATTATTTTTGATGAGATTACTCTTGAAAGTTAGCTCTTTAAGTTGCATAGACTTCCCCAAGAGGAATTGAGCTAATTGCTGCTGTGCTCAGAGAATTATGTAAAACACTGGACAGGTGTATGAACCAAGAATAGCAAGTTTTCACCTCTGAGCTAACTCCAACTTATCTGTTTTGATCTATTTTTTCGAGAGTGATCTTCCAAGGTACATAGGGTGTCTAATACATCCATTGGCAAGCTAAAAGGGCCCACCATATACTCTTGGAGTTCATTTGGCTGGTGTAGATCAAGGATTTTGCAACACCTCTTCATCTTCAAACACATACCTATCCATCTCTTCACAGTGGTATCAGAGCAAGGTTGGACAACATGGAAGATGGATTTCCTTCATCAATTGACAAATTAGAGAGAGGTAACTACTCAGCTTGGTCATTAAGAATGGAAGCCTATCTCCAAGGTAGAAGTTTATATGGTTATGTGGCTGGAGATGAAGTTATGCCAAGTTTCAGGAACAAAAGTCAACCAACACAAGAAGAGCAAGAAAGATTGAGCACATGGTGCTCCAAGGATGCACTTGCAAGGTCTTATCTCCTCAACTCTATCTCAGATTTTTTGTCGCCTCACATTAGAAGTTGTAAGACATCTCAGGAAGTGTGGGATGCACTTGAAGCTTTCTTTTCTTCAAGTACCAAAGCTAGGAAGCATCAACTATGGCTGGAGTTCACAACTCTCAAGAAGGCTCCCAAACAAAATGTGACTGATTTTGTCACAAAGCTCAAGGACATAGCGGATTAGTTGGGAAGCATTGGAGAGGTAATAGATGAAGAGCAAATTGTAAGGTAGGTCATCAATGGCTTGAAGGCAGATGATAAGTGGGAAGCATTCACCACAGCTATGGATTTGTACATGGACATGCATGTACCTGATTTCAACACACTCATTGGACAACTACTTACTCAAGAGGCAAAGCTTATCAAAAATGGAGAAAGCTCTAAAGGTAATCAATCTTCAGCTTTATACACGGATAAAAGCAAGTCTAAAGATAACAAAGGAAAGGCAAAGAAAGTGGATGATGAAGCAGGTACATATCAAGCTAACTATGCAGGTAGAGGAAGACATGGGAGAGGTAGAGGAAGAGGAGGTAGACAAGGCAGGGGGAGATCCTAAGACTCCAACTCATGTTCTATTTGTGGATTAACTAATCATAGAACTGAAAATTGCTTTAGGAATTCCAGGAATCAAAGAGGCAGAGGATACAATAGAGGAAGTTATGGCTACTCAAGAGGAAGGTTCAACAACTACCATGGCAACTACAACAACTACAAAGGAAGGAGAGACTACAATAACTACACAGAAGACTCAAACAAAGAGGATTCATTATTGATCATGAACATGGCTATGCCACAAGGTAAATCTGATGAGCATGTTTTCTACATAGATTCAGGTTGTTCAAATCATGTGGCAGGAAATGTGGCACTCCTATCAGATTTAGAAGATCCAAGGAATAAGCATGAGGTACAAACAGAAGATGATACAAAACATCCTGTGGAGAAAATAGGCAATGTCAAAGCACCTGATGGAAACATCAACCTACTCAGTAAGGTACTCTATGTCCCTACCATTACAAAGAATTTGATAAGTGTTGGGCAGATAGTAGAGAAAGGGTTGCAAGTCAGGTTCACAAAAGTAGGAGCATTTGTTGAAGATCCAAGTCAAGGATTCAGAAGAATTGCAAAAGGTGAAAAGACAGGTAGATTGTTCACATTTGAATTACAGGACACTAGAAACATTGCTCTCTTTAATTATGGTAGTCAGACACTCACATAATTGGAAGTATGGCACAAAAGGTTAGCACATATTGGTGAAATGTCATTAAAGCAAATCTGCAGGGACCAAAGTGTACTTGGACTTCCTAATTTGTCAAAACAACATATGATTTATAAGTGTAGTGCATGTCAATTTGGAAAGTCTCACAGGTTACCATTCATGAAGAAAGGTTATATGCATGGAGATCTCTTGGAGTTGGTTCATACAGATGTATGGGGACCTAGCAAGGAAGCTTCAATATCTGGATCAAGGTATTATGTTTCCTTTATTGATGATTGCAGCAGATGGACTATCCTATTCTTTATGAAACACAAAGATGAAGTTTTTTCATGTTTCAAAAGATATTTGGCTCTTGTGGAGAATCAAACAGGTAAATCACTAAAAAGGCTAAGGTCAGATGGAGGGGGAGAATACTTCTCCCATGATTTTGATTCTTTTCTTCAAGAAAGAGGAATCAAAAGAGAGGTAACTACAAGGTACACTCCTGAGCAAAATGGAGTGGTAGAAAGGAGGAATAGGACAATTGTTGAAGCTGCAAGGTCTATGTTAAATGAAAAGCATTTACCTAATTACTTATGGGCTGAGGGTGTATCTACAGCCACTTACTTGATTAACAGGTTGCCTTCAAAATCCCTTGATGGGATGACTCCATATGAGGCTTGGAATGGAAGAAGACCAAGCTTAGATCATTGTAAATTTTTTGGATGTATTGCTTTTGCTCATGTTCCTTCATAGGTTAGAGGCAAGATGGATCGAAAGGCAGAAAGGTGTGTATTTATTGGATATGACAACAATCAAAAGGGCTACAGGTTATACAACCCTACCAACAAAGGATTCTTGGTAAGCAGAGATGTAGTTTTTGATGAGAACAATTCATGGTATGAAGATTCATGCAGGAAGATCAATTTACCATATGATCTTGAAGAAGATTTTCCAAAGCTTGGTAGAGAACAATCAAAGATTGAAGAACAAGACACCTCAGAGGATGATGAAGAATCTCACATGGAAAAGATCAAAGCATGGAAGTCTAAAGGTAAAGCAAAATTGCAAGAACTTGGACATGAGGCAGAATCATCACATCATGGCCTAAGAAGATCTATGAGGGAAAAGAAAAAACCAGAAAGGTATGGGTTTGACACCTCATTAGTAACTAAACATTCTATCTACATAGCACAGGACATAAACCAAGAGGAGCCATCATCATTTGAAGAGGCCAAAGCAAAAACAGAATGGAAGCATGCAATGAAGGAAGAGATTGAAGCACTTGAGGAAAACAACACTTGGGATTTGGTGCCCAAGACTTCATCCATGAAGGTAATAGGCTCAAGATGGGTCTATAAACTCAAGAAGAATTCTGATGGTTCCATTAACAGGTATAAGGCAAGGCTTGTAGCAAAAGGCTTTGCACAAACTCAGGGAATTGATTATGAGGAGACCTTCTCTCGTGTGGCAAAGATGCCTACTATTAGGGTTTTGCTTAGTATTGCCTCTTCCAAGAATTGGAAGATACTTCAACTAGATGTAAAGAATGCATTTTTGAATGGTTGGATAAGAGAAGAGGTATATATGGCACAACCACCTGGTTTTGAGAATCAAGTTTATCATGATTATGTGTGTAAACTTAACAAGGCATTGTATGGTCTCAAGCAAGCTCCAAGAGCTTGGAATTTCAGGCTTGTTTCATTCTTGCAGGACAAAGGCTTTCAACCAAGCAAGGCAGATCCTTCACTCTTTATTAAAAAGAGTAATTCCGAGGTCATCTACCTATGTGTATATGTAGATGATATTATATTGACAGGAAATGATGCATATGGTATGAAGAAGATCAAAGATCAGATGAGAGAAGAGTTCAAGATAAGTGATTTGGGTTCACTTACCTACTTCCTAGGTTTGGAAGTTGTCTACAAAGATCATGGTTTGTTTCTCACTCAAAGAAAGTACATTAAGGACATGTTGGCAAAATTCAAGATGCAAGATTGTAAGATTGCAGGTACTCCAATGGAGGTCAATCACAAATTGAGCTCACATGAAGGTGAACTCATAGAGGACATCACATCATATCAAAGTCTAGTGGGTAGTCTCAACTATGCCACATTGACAAGAGTAGATATATGTTACAGTGTGAGTGTGCTAAGCCAATTTATGCACACACCAAGGAAACCACACATGGATGCTGCCAAAAGGATTCTCAAGTATCTCAAAGGAACCATAAATGAAGGACTTTATTATCCTTATGTATCTGATTTAGGTCTGAAGCTATTTTCTGATGCAGATTGGGCTGGCTCCAAGGAAGATAGAAGGAGCACTTCAGGTTATCTTACCTTTGCAGGTTCAAAGCTTATTTCATGGTCATCCAAGAAGCAACCCACAGTTGCTCTCTCTTCTACTGAAGCTGAATATAGAGGTCTTGCCATAGCTACACAAGAAGCTATGTGGATGAAGACATTATTCAAAGATCTTGGATTGGAGTTTGGAACTCCAACTATTTTTGGTGACAATATGAGTTCTATTCACTTGGCTGCTAATCCTATTTTTCATGCAAGGACTAAACATATTGAAGTTCATTATCACTATGTACGAGAGAAGGTTCTAAGCAAAGAGATTCAAATATCATATGTGTCCACTCATCAACAATGTGCAGATATTCTAACCAAAGCATTGGATGGTACAAAGCTTTGCAAATTCAAGGCTATGATTGGTTTGCAAGTAATCTTGGAAGATTGAAGACCTCAAGCATACTTGGCTTGAGTGGGAGCTGTTGGAGCAAGTCTATGACAAGCCTAAGTATTGGCTTGAGTTGTAAAAATAGAAAATGGTATTTACAATGATTTTTAGTGATAAAAATCACTATTTTATAGGGATTTCTTCTGCAAATTTGACAGGTGCTTCTTGGAGCTCCCTACTTGCTCCTTCTTCTCGTGTCTCCACTTCCTCGATGCGCTTTTATGCCAGTGCTTGACCTTGGGCTTCAACAATATATGTTACAGTGTGAGTGTGCTAAGTCAATTTATGCACACACCAAGGAAACCACATATGGATGCTGCCAAAAGGATTCTCAAGTATCTCAAAGGAACATAAATGAAGGAATTTATTATCCTTATGTATCTGATTTAGGTTTGAAGCTATTTTCTAATGCAGATTGGGCTGGCTCCAAGGAAGATAGAAGGAGCACTTCAGGTTATCTTACCTTTGCAGGTTCAAAGCTTATTTCATGGCCATCCAAGAAGCAACCCACAGTTGCTCTCTCTTCTACTGAAGCTAAATATAGAGGTCTTGCCATAGCTACTCAGGAAGCTATGTGGATGAAGACATTATTCAAAGATCTTGGATTGGAGTTTGGAACTCCAACTATTTTTGGTGACAATATGAGTTCTATTCGTCTGGCTGCTAATCCTATTTTTCATGCAAGGACTAAACATATTGAAGTTCATTATCATTATGTAAGAGAGAAGGTTCTAAGCAAAGAGATTCAAATATCATATGTGTCCGCTCATCAACAATGTGCAGATATTCTAACCAAAGCATTGGATGGTACAAAGCTTTGCAAATTCAAGGCTATGATTGGTTTGCAGGTAATCTTGGAAGATTGAAGACCTCAAGCATACTTGGCTTGAGGGGGAGCTGTTGGAGCAAGTCTATGACAAGCCTAAGTATTGGCTTGAGTCTCACAAAGTCTTAGAAGAAGCTTTGAAAATAAGACTATGTAAAGTTCACTTGTGAACTACCTCTTGTAACTTTTGAAGAGTTTACTTAATGTAAAAGTAAGAGAATCTTAAGTGGTTGAGTCCACATGATCAAAAAGGGAAAGAGGAGCCACGAATTCGTGATTTGTGGTAGGTAGAGAATCAAATCAATCATTGATTGATTGGAGAGTGATTGAGGGAAGTTAGCCTCCCAAACTCAACTATAAATAGATGGCAGTTTTAGTCGTGGTTAGAGAGACCTATGGGAAGACCTCCAAGAGCTGAGCTTTATGCCATATCAAGGTGTGATTACAAGGCACACATATGTATCAGTAAGTCATTGTATTCTACAAGCAATATACTTTCAGTTTCATGATTGTTTGAGTTCATATGTCCATGTTCTTGTGAAGATTGCAGAGATTGTTTCTCTGAGCTTGGTGCATCATTTTCAGTGATTTAACTTGGTAAAGTTAGATCTATAAGTCTACTAAATGCTCACAAATTTGCATGTCATTTGGATGTTGCAATCTTCAGTTATGTTCATTTGAAGTCAATAGGGTCTGTTCATCTTCACTTCTCTGTCAGGTACCCGACTTTTTCACTCACCTTGTCAGAGCCATTTCTCAGTGGTTACTTATTCAAATTCAATGCTTTAAAGCTTGTTGGATTCAGCTTACTGTCTAGTATAACCATACAAATTTTCATAATCATTGAATTTCTACATTTTGAGTTATGTTGATTTGTCTGCTCACTAGTCTATTTCTGTAGCAGCCCGTGAAAATCGGGATGATGTCATCACTTGTTAAAACTCATTCTCAGTGTGTGGTTCATTATTTTTGATGAGATTACTCTTGAAAGTTAGCTCTTTAAGTTGCCTAGACTTCCCCAAGAGGAATTGAGCTAATTGCTGCTATGCTTAGAGAATTATGTAAAACACTGGACATGTGTATGAACCAAGAATAGCAAGTTTTCACCTCTGAGCTAACTCCAACTTATCTGTTTTGATCTATCTTTTTGAGAGTGATCTTCCAAGGTACATAGGGTGTCTAATACATCCATTGGCAAGCTAAAAGGGCCCACCATATACTCCTGGAGTTCATTTGGCTGGTGTAGATCAAGGATTTTGCAACACCTCTTCATCTTCAAGCACATACCTATCCATCTCTTCACACACACTTAGTTAGATATTCCACCAATCTTTGATTCAATGCTCTTGGTGCTTGCTTCAAGCCATAAAGTCCCTTCTTCAACTTGCAAACAAAGTTTGGATGGTTTTCATCTTCAAATCCGACTGGTTGACTCATGTATACCTCTTCTTGTAGTTCTCCATTAAGAAAAGCATTTTTGATGTCGAGTTGATATAATGGCCATCCCCTTGAAGCACCAATTGCTATTAATGTTATGATAGTTCCGATTTTTGCAACAAGGCTGAAAATTTCATCATAATATATGCCTTGTGTTTGTTTAAATCCTTTGGCAACTAATCTAGCTTTATATCTAGTTAGTGAACCATCAGCATTCCTTTTTACTTTAAACACCCATTTCTTTGAAACAATCTTCATACCTTCTTTCTTTGGCACTAGCTCCCATATGTGATTATCTTTGAGAGCTTTGATTTCCTCTTTCATAACTTGCTTCCATTCCTTTTGTGTGCAAGCTTTTTCATATGTCTCAGGCTCTTTGTCTTTGATAACCTGCATCATGTATGCAAAATGTGTCGCCATGAAACTATCATGACTCAACCTTTGAGCTGGATACCTTGTCCTTGAAGATCTCCTTTCATTGCCTTTAGAAAGTTGCTTCTTTAACCTATTCAACTTTACCATCGGAGTGATTACCTCTTCATATTGTTCTTCACTTGCATCTATCTCACTGTTTGGAGTAGCACTTGCTTCTTCGACTCTATTATGAGCTGAATTTGGAGACATAGAATGACTCCCCCTCCATGTTGAACATTCTTCATTTGATGTAGATGCCTCTAGACCTGAAACCTTTGTGCTTGATTGTTGAACTTCTCTTTGATTTGTTCCTGCATAATCATCACAATCTTCTTCAAGAATCTTTTCCTTTCCTTTATCTTCATACCATGGTCTTAGTTCATCAAAGACCATATCTCACGAGACTCTTAATTCCTTTGTTTCTAGGGTTTGTAACACTTGTATCCTTTTTGCTCCGTCGAGTAGCCGATGAAAATGCATCTTTCTGACCTTGGTTCCCTCTTTGTTCTAACTTCTTGTGGAATGTGAACAAAGCAAACACATCCAAACACTTTGAGGTGTGTAAGATCCGGTTTCTTACCGGAATATACCTCCTCTGGAATCAAGTGATGTATTCCCAATGTTGTGCACCTATTCATCAAGCAAATGGCGATTGTGGTAGCTTCAACCCAATAGTACAATGGTACCTTCATCTCGTTGAGCATGCATCTTGCAATTTCAGCAATTTGCCTATTTTTCCTCTCAATTACTCCATTTTGTTGTGGTGTATACCTACAAATGAACTGCCTTTTGATCCCATTCTCTTGTAGAAAATCTGAAAATTCTTTGGAGAAGTATTCTCCTCCACCATCGGACCTTAAGGTTTTAATAGACCTTCCTGTTTCTTTTTCAACTTCAACTTTGAATCTTTTGAATATAGAAAACACCTCTGATTTTTGCTTCATACAAAACATCCATACCTTTGTTGAGTGATCATCAATGAAGGTGACAAAAAATATATTACCAGCCATTGATGCCTCTTGGGTTGGTCCCCATACATCCATATGTAACAAGTCCAAGACATTTGGGGCCACATAATTGCTCCTCTTGAACTCTTTTTGCACTTCAAGATTCTAAGTTATTTATTAAATGTATTTTTCCGCATCATGGTTTTCATGTCTTGATGTGTTTCATGTGATTTTTGTTTTAATTTAGCAAGTGAAGACTCATGAGGGTGTGAACCTATGTGGACTTAGTTAGATATTTTTGAAGATATTTAGAAGAATATTAAGAAGATAGTATTTTTGTTATTTTTTAAAACAATAATAGATCACTTTAAAAAGTGACATTTTTGTAAAAATAGTAAACTGCTTGAAAAGCCAAAATTTTATAAATAAAGTAGATTTTCATAAATGCACGCTTTTTGAGGTGCTATCGTCATGTATCTTCTATTTAAGATGGAATGAAAAATACATGTAAATACACATGCTTTGATAGACTTGTCAATCAAAGTATGTGGGGGGAGATTGCACCTAGTCTGGTGTCCTTGTCTCTCATCATTATGTTTATGCTTTTGTGAGATTTCATTTTTGTACTATCCTCGGCGTACATGCATCTGCAAGAAGATCCAATCAACAAGACCCCTTTAATTGATGGCAAACCTCTTCCTTTAAACCCTCAATAAATTTTCTCTTTAGGGCATCTCCAAAAATTTCTAGTGCATACTTATGTAAATGCAAAAATTTCTTCTTATATTCTTCATCAGACAAGTTATGTCTATCATCCTCTCATTGCTTGAAGGAGTAGAATTCCATTTTCGTTTTCATCCAATAATGTGGACAACAATAATGATTCTCTACTTACTCTCAAAACTATTTCTAGAGAATCGGCCTTTCATGTGCTCTTCTTTGCATATATGATTTCCACCACTGTTTGGAAACTCCTCACAAATGCAAAATTGCCACCTTTGCTTTTGATTCCTCACTAAACACGCATAGATCAAAGAAATCTTTGAGTTCCTTGATCCGTGCTTCAAGATTCTCTCTAGCTTTATTCTCACCCTCAAATTCATTTATTTTTGCTCTTTTAAACACTTGCTTGGTTGCAAACTTGCCTGCATCATCATCATCTTCAAGTTCACATTGTCGTCTAGCTCTACGTTGTGGTCGTGATGTGAAGAGCTAGCCCATAATGTCATATGAAGCACTAACTCAAAGCTCACGTCAAGATATGTTAAAATCAAACATAAGAGCTAAAAGTACTATTTTTGCAGGTAAGTTCATGAATGACATTCAAGTTGGACAAAATGATATCAACATGTTCAAGGATAGGTGATATTTACTCACTACTTTATCTCGGAATGTCATGACTCTATGTATGGTTAACCTTCATTGATTATATGATTCCTCTAATTCCATGTGCATTTCTGTGCATTTCTAGATACATAAAGAGTTAATGGCAGTGTGCAAGCATGTGTTTGTTGGTGAATATGAGTCAATGAGCATTAATCATGTATGTTCATGTACATCACGATTGCAATATATAAATGTGTGCGAGAATGTCTTGAGGTGCATATATGAGTGTCTAAATGAGCGTAAGAAATTGTGTGGAGATGTGTATAATGCTAAACATATTAAAAGCATGTGGTAAAGTGAGCTAAAGTATGTGCATCAATGTGTGCATATGAACGCATTTAAATCATATATATATATATATATATATATATATATATATATATATATATATATATATATATATATATATATATATATATATATATATATATATATATATATATATATATATATATATATATTCATATAAAAATAATACATATCCACATGAACGCATTTAAATCATATATATATATATATATATATATATATATATATATATATATATATATATATATATATATATATATATATATAATCATATAAAAATAATACAAATGGATATGTACTCACCGATTTGCGAAAAGGGAAAAGTGGATATGTGGAGCGGGGCATTTTGTTTTTCTTTCTGTGGCAGGAAGGGCTGATCGTGAAGGAGGAGAGGAATTCTGCTGCAGACAGTAGTGGGAGTTGTTTTTGTACTTTGGCAGTGCTGCACGTCTGTGAGGTATGTCCGATTATATGAGAACCACATGGCAGCCAGGTCATGGAGGGATATTACAGTGATCAGTTGCAACAAGTCTTAAAGAGACAAAAGTTGTTGGAACTGAAGGACTATGTTGATCAACGCACTCAGCGGTAAAAAGGGTTTGAAGATCTGAAATGATTATGGAAGCGAAGAATTCAGATGCTTCATTGATAAATGTATTGATTTCAGCTGCTCTGTATAACTTTACATGTCCATTGGATCTCTTTGGGCTCTTAGAATATCGATATTGCAGTTATTTGCGATGAAGCATGCTTATGGGCTAAACATAGGTATGGAGAATGACTTTGAGAGTTATGAATGTTTACTGTATGCATCGTTACATCATGCAAACATCTAATTTCCATGTTTATTTGGTTGCTTTCAATATCTATGGGCAGTTTTTATACATCTTGATAACTTTGTTTACATTCTACTAATACTTCTGAGCCATATGCTCAACTACGACTCTCACAGTACATATGTTCCTCTCTCTCCCACGTAGAACAAAACGTCAATGTTGTTATACACTGGTGCGCCTTTCATTTCATGACATCTCATGCAGCCTTGAATTTTATTCTACCTTATCGGGTCTCATTCTTTGTGTTCGTTGAATCGCTAGGGAAAGCATGATGAAAGCGATCTTATAACTCCAATCAAAGATTGTTGTCTGCCGATGTTTTGCTGAACAAAGCTTTATTACGTGTTTGCGCCTCTTATGGCTGTAAAATCTTTAGTTTAACTTTTCAAAGATATAATTGCTGAGTTTTCTAGAAAAACAACTCCATGAATTGGATTTCATAGCGAATGGTTGTGTCTTGCCGTGGAGAGATTCGGACCTCAAAATCTATACTCTGTGCTTTATACAAGGTCTTTGTCTGAATTGTTTATCATAATAGAATTAATATTTGTAGACAATAAGACGTCCTAAATTGTTATCATACTGTGAACATCGAAATCAAATGGTTACTAGAAGAGGTGGACATCGTTATCGTTGCAACATAGTGTGTGCCAAAGATCATTCATCCCATCTTATATGCCTTCTCTATCCATTGCTATTATTTGTTTAATTTCACGGTCAAGATTGCTCTGTAGTGAGCCTACACTGCCCAATTCAACGTAATTTAATTCCTCCATCATTAATCTAGACTTAGCATAGTCTGTTTTGATGTTTAATGAGGATGCGGGAATGAAAGTCATCAAGTGGTATTTACAAAGTACTGTTCATTTTTTTCTTAACTTAGACTGGTTGTTATGAAAGGATGCTTCTGTTTCCACCGATAAGTATGCGCTCCTATACCAATGTAAAATGAGATTAAAGTTATGTTGAGTTAAGTCCTACAATGTTCCTGCCAATGATCTACCCAAGGTCTTATTAAGACTCGGCGAAGGAAGGAAATAACACATCATGAATTTTTTTTCGAAGCAAGGATAACTTAAATCCAATACCATCGAGGTAGGAAGTGTGCTCTGGCTCATCATGTATTTGAACCAAACCCATGCTTATCTGTCATGAATTTAGAAGCCTTGGTTTATGTTCGCTTATCAATCTGTACACTCTGTCGGTTATGCATTTACAATTTGTCTTTTTCTGCGAGAACGAACTCATGCAAAGTATGATACTCTGAACTCTTCAGTTCACTCTGCGGTTTTATGAACCTCTACAAAATTTTGTCTATATGCATACACAGGCGACATATCTAGTAAAGTGGGAGCTTCTACAGAAGGCATATGTGCGACATCGTAATTCCTTCTTGCCAAATATATTTTAGACTTTCAAGTGATCCTAAATAAGTTGATCATCAAACTCAATTCAATATACTTGTCTGTTCACGATTGGGAATCACGACACTCTTTTTATCTAAAAACAACAACTATCATATTTGCATGCATCGTTATGCGCTGTTGTTGATTGTTGCAACCATAACATCCATCAATGAGTTTTCTATGATATCTGTAGGTGGCTTGTTACTTCATGTTTGTAGGTAAAAGGCTCATATGTAATGTACTCTTTCCTTAAGAAAGCTTTGGATTTCTTTTTTCTTTTGTAAAACGTTTCCTCATCCTCTTAAAATGAAATGCTCACATAAAAATGATTGGAGAAAAAAATAATAATAAAATAAAATAAAATAAAAAGGCCTAACTCGGAGTTGGAGAGTTTAAATGCACTAAGATAAAGTAACCGATTAAAACCCTCCTTTATAAGAAGTCCGCGACATACCTAATGAACCAACCATGGCTATGATCAATCCTTGAAAAGATTAATATGTTTAAGTTATGTGATGACTTATACGCTCATTCTAAAGATCCTAAGATTAATGACTCTTTCACCCTCCTTTTTTAGAACCTCACGACATATCTGGTGAACCTGACGTGAAAGGAGGGGGTGAATAAAATATCGAGCTAGTGCACTGAAGAATAGAGTTAGCATTAAAATAAAACTTCGGATATCAAAGATCTCCTAGCTGAGTTCATACACTTTCAGGAAGAGGATCGGGATCAAAAAGCCATCCAATCACTTCATGAACGTTTAATCAAGCGATGTGGGTTTTTCAATGGCAAAAATATATCCAAGTTCTGCAAAAAATATGAGCTTGAGGCAAAATACCTAGGTGTCGGATTGACTCCGATGATGGATTTGGAATTATGTGAAAACTTTGTCTATGTGTGTGAATACAGTGTTCGCGATCAACTCATGCGAATAAACCATACGACATGGTCACAATATAAATCGATGCTCCTCAAGCAGTTCATGCTGGAGGACATAGACAAAGTGACTCGTAAGTCCTTCCTGAGGTGGGTTCATATACCCAAAGATCAGCCAATTCTCGAGATCAAAGAAGAGTTTGAGCGATAATACGATGATCTTTTTGAGTACGATAAAAGGTGCTTAAGACATGAAAAAGTATCGTTGTTTCTTCGAGCAATAGACGTTAAAGCCAGAGCAGAGCTAATTCCACTTTTACACCAATACTTGAGGAGCTATTTGATACCATCTAAGAGTGAAACATCTCTTGAAGCATATGATTCAAATATGAATTATGGCCAAATGATTGATTTGTATGAAGAGAATGTAAGTAAGCATGATGTCAATCAGAAGGACATGCAAATGATGAGTCCTCTAAAGAATGGTATGTATGCCGATGGTGAAAAGCATGATGCTAAGCCTACTGATCATTTAGATCAAGATCAAGATTGTGAAATACTCTTCAGGGATGCCACATTAAATGAGTCGTTAGAGGTACAAAAGAGTGATCATAATCATAGGAGTAATGAGTTGCTGATTGAGCTTCAATACAATTATATGTATGTGAATGATGTTGTACTCCATGAAGAGGGACATATAAATGATCATGTAGAGCAAGAGTCCATGACTGAAGAAATGTATGATGAGTGTGATGAAAATACATCCTCTAAGGAGGAGAGCAAGAAACGATTGAGAGAGATGAAGAATTCTATGATGGCATTTTGAATAAAGAAATTGTGTTGCCGTCAAACTATATGCATTGTCCCATAAGGCGTAAAAATTACGATGCCCCACCATGAGGGCCTTAGATGGTTCAATGGAAATGGCCTTGACAAAATTTTGAGATTCAAGAAGAATCTGGACCATCATGTCACCCTTTATAGGAAGTAGTTTCTTGATTGGTTGAACTTGCGATGGGAGTTTAAGTTCAAGTCACTTTGGCATCCAGTCATCGAGATAAAAAGGTCAGTGCTAATGTGGCAAATCCTCCACCGAAGAATTTGGACCAATGCAAAGGCTAACAAAATTTGCATGTTACCCCCATGGTGCAAAAGATGCATATGAGGCAAAGATGACTTCTCGTGCCCCAAGTCAATGTTGGTCTGGCATACCCCTGAGAATATCATGTAGTTACAGGGACTAATCCTCTAAAAGCAAGCATTGTTGGGTGAAGCGATTGGGTGTTCCTCATCTTTGTGGAATGCAATTAGAGGAGAGACTCTCTGGAAGATCTGGAAGGAGCGGTGTGCTGCCAATTTTGGAAATCCTCCTAAAGAATGGTTGTTAGAAAAGTCTCTTTTCCTATTAGGCAAAAGAATTTCCAATTGTAAGAACCCCCTCCTTTCAAACATCATAGAGTGTTTTTCCTAGAAAATAATAAGATTAAAAGCAAATGAGCCCCACATGAAGGGTATGAGAGGGTGATCCACCTTCTTTGTAGAGCTCTCTAATTTTATTTGACCTTCCCCTACTTTGTGGGATTTGGGGGGTCTCATGGGTACTAAGCCCATTCACTTCTACAATTGATTTCTTTATTAATTAATGTATGAGAAAGTAGCCTACTGCCGAACTTCCATTTTGGAGAAATATGTATGTTTATTTGTATTAGCATGTGTAGATGTGAACAAATAAAACTGAATGAAAAAAAAAACTCTTCGTGTGTATATGTGTACCCTGTAGGGTCGCTTATGATTCACTCATTGCGTGTACGAAACTTGTTATGATTCACTTATGTCCGTGTCACAAGATATGAGTCAAAATGTGCACATGCACGCGCATCCACGTACGAACTGTCATAACTCTTCACTCAACAGAGCCTTTTTAAACGACACATAAATTTAGATATTCAGGAATGGAAGCAACATGTTCATTAATTTCCAAAGGAATGATCGATTGAAAAATCCTTGTTTCTTCTAGGTAAAAGAATCTCCCGAGATAAGAGATCTCCACCGTTTAAACATCACTGTATTTAAAAATAACATGTTGAAACCCAAATGGGTCCCACATAAGGGAGACAATAGATTTATGTGCCTTATTTGTAATGCCCTCTAGCTTGCCATTCTCCTCCCCTTCATTGTGAGATTTGGGGGGTCCCATGGACACTAATCCCATTCACTTGTAACTTTTCTTTATTCTAATTAAAGTTTGGGAGAATAAGCCAAGGCCGAGCTTCTTTTTATTGAAAAAAAAAAATTTTAACGTGTCGTGAAAAATCTTCTAAATGGTGCCTCTTCCCTGCACGACTTAACAAATTCTTGATCCTCTAATGGACGACTACTTGCTCAAATGCTCTATAAAATAGATAAGCGTGCACAAACCAAATTCAACACGCGTCTGCTGAGCCGCACATATTCATACTTCCAAACCGAGCTCATCGCCAGAACACCATCCTTCAGTGGGGTATTCCTTCGATTTCTCAACACATGGACCTCACTATCTCAGACCACTATCCGATTACTCTGTCATTCAAACCTATTCCCATGCTCCAGAAAGCTCCTTGGTTTCAGGCTTGTCAGACATCATTTTCCCTCCCCTCGGTCCACCAGGAAATTTCTGAGGTGTGGACGGAAGCCTTTGCTTACGGTAATGAACCGGCTAAGTGCTGGAGAAACGCGGTAGAAAGGACTCGTAAAATTCTAATCAGGACTCAAAAGGCTATAAGAGGAATTCGAAAGAAAAGAAGAGAAATGGTGTACCGGAGGCTCGCACGGCTTGAAGAAGAGGTGAACAAAGGTAAGCTACATTGCCAACAGGGTCTGTTGAAAATCAGGGGTAGGCTAAGATTAGAGGAGGAGGTCCAAAGGAAAAATCTCCAAATCTTCTTCAAAGAGTGGTGGGCAGGGAAGGCGGACAAACCAACGAAAGAGATGTGTAACATACTCAAAAGGAAACAAGCTAGGGATTCCATCCCCCTAATGGTCGATAACAATGGAACTGAATGTCGCACTGAAATGGAGAATAGAACTATCATCGTCGAACATTTTACTAACCTTCTCGGGGTCTCGACTCCTCTTTCCCCCCACAGGCGCGACTCCATGGCAACCATCTCAAGGGTTGCTCAAACCAGAATCCCACAGAACTTGATTGCTCTTCTGGATGCTAACATCTCCGAGAATGAAATTATCGAGGTTATTGATGCCCTTCCCAATGGGAAAAGTCCGGGTCCAGATGGCCTTACCAATGAGTTCTTTAAGTCCTTCAAACTTCAGGTGGCCACCCCCCTGCGCCTCGTGTGGCAAGAGGCTCTCTCCTTCGGTGCCCTCCCTGAGTGCCTGAATAATGGCGTCATCAAGTTAATCCACAAACGGGGAGATAAAAACAAAATTGAAAACTGGCGCCCGATTACCATGCTCCAAACTGGATACAAGATAATTGCAACAGTTATCGCCAACAGAATTTCCTGTCATTTAAAGTCATGGCTGTGCGAGGACCAGAAAGGTTTTATCAAAGGTAGATCTATACTTGAAGCAATTATTGATATTTGGGAAGGCCTTGCTTTTGCTGAGGAGTCTGCTCAAGATCTAGTTTTTATTAAGATCGACTTCGACAAAGCGTATGACAGATTGGAATGGGACTTTATTCTTCAATCATTGAAAGACCTTGGATGCAGCCAAAAGTTTACGAAGATGGTTTCCACGCTTCTTGGAAATGCTTCAACCAGAATAAACATCAACGGTAAGCTCTCTGAGCCCATTCGTTTAAAAAGATCAATTAGGCAAGGCTGCCCTCTGGCTCCTTTACTATTCGCTATCGCCTCAAATGGGCTCAGCTGCCTATTAAAGCATCACATGGACGCCGGCAATCTCAAGGGTCTCTCCTTACCTCGAAATCACGGCCAAATGGCTGTGAGACTTTTTGCTGATGACATGAATGCCTTTGTGCATAACGATATAAATAGCATTGAGATGTTTTGGTGGTGCCTCCACACCTTTTGTATGGCATCAGGCTCAAAAATCAACCATGCTAAAACTGCTTTTAGAGCGATCAACGGGCCTACTCCCCAATTGTTGGTGGATCGGGGGTGTCAAGTTATCCCTAGCGGTCAAGTCTTCCGTCTCCTCGGCATTCCGATGGGTTTCGATATCTCAATGGAACAACGATGGAACTGGGTGCTATCCAAGTTGGATAGCAAGCTGAATCAATGGAAAGGTATGCAAGTCAACCTGGCAGGGCGTGCTATGGTTATTAACACCTTTATGTTATCTACAATTATTTACTTTATCTCGTGTTGGAGACCTAAGGAGAAAGACTTGGCCAAAGTAGAAAGAATCTGCAGGAACTTCCTTTGGACTGGGGACCCAAACAGAAGAGGGGTTCCCAAAATCAAATGGGAAACTTGCATTAGCCCTAAAGACTCAGGGGGCTTGGGTATTTTGGATATTGCTGGATTAGCTGACAAACTGGCGGCTAAATGGCTTATCAAGGCCTGGAGCAATAGGGAGTCCTCTTGGGCTAAATTGATCTTCAGAAACACGGAAGACTTTACCTTTGTCGGCCTCCCTGGTTGGAAGGACATAGGGATTCTCACTCTTTTGTTCTCCCCCCACCCAGTCTGCCCTAAAGGCTCTAGCCTCGTGTGTTCCTTATGGAAGAATTGGAACAAGGCCAAACAGTTCATCAGAATCAGCGATGATTGGAAGTGGGCAGCTGGCATAAGACAAAATGACTCTATCTGGTTCCCGATCAGTGGCATTCGGGGAGTGGACTCTTGGAACCTCCAAACTGCAAGGCGGTTATGGAACAAGGGGTTCAAACAGTGGAAACAGCTCTGGAAACAAGAGACCCGCCAGTGGATTAGGTTCGAAGATTTGGATCCGAGACTTAGCATTACCTTTGAGGAATGGACTCTTCTTCAAAGCAGGTGTTTAGCCTGGGACCGCTCTACTACCCGCCTTCTCTGCGGTCAGGATCCTCCTTGCTCGGAGGGCCTCAAATGGAGCAATGGTAAGAATCTGTCCAGAATCCCGAACTTCAAAGGGGAAGTGGATGTTCACCACACCCTTAACAAGAGATGGTGCCTTGCTTGGACCAAGCTTCGGTGGGAGCTAAAATTCATGTCTCTCTGGCACCCCCTAATTGAGGTCAAAAAGTCCGTTCTCATGTGGCAGGTCTTACATAAAGGAATCTGGACCAATGCAAGGGCTAACAAAATCTGTGGTGTGCCGCCTTGGTGCAAGCGTTGTCATCGGTGCATCGAAGATTTAGCCCACCTGTTCTTTGACTGCCCCAAGTCCCGTGTTGTCTGGCATCACGTGTCCCGAGTTTTGAGAAGTACGAGTCAAATCAACTGGCAACAAGTGATGTTGGGTGAGGCGATTGGTTGCTCTTCGAGGCTATGGAATGCCATCAGAGGCGAGGCTCTCTGGAAGATTTGGAGAGAGCGCTGTGCCGTCAATTTCGACCAAACTCCTAAGGAATGGTCGATCGAGAAATCCTTGTTTCTCCTAGGTAAAAGAATCTCCCGAGTCAAGAGTTCACCACCGTTTAGACATCACTGTATTTATCTCCTGGAAAACAACAAGTTGAAACCCAAATGGGTCCCACACGAGGGCGATGGTAATGTTATCCACCTCATTTGTAATGCCTTGTAGCTTGCAAGACTCCTCCCCTGCGTTGTGGGATTCGGGGGGTCCCATGGGCACTAGTCCCGCTCACTTGTAACTTTTTCTCTTTAATATAATTAAAGTCCGGGAGATTAGGCTAAGGCCGAACTTCCTTTATATAAAAAAAAAAAAACTTTTCGCCAAAAGATCTCGGACATCGCCAAAAGATCTCGGACATGTTCTCGGACATCTCGGACATCTCGGACATCTACTCGTCTGTATTCATGGAATTCATGCGATTAGAGTCCTTTCAAGGTCAAATAAATGAAGGATGTGAAGTTTCGGGAAGTGAGATGAAGGAAAAGAAATTCAGATACTTTGTATACTCGATGCAGATGTGTACACAGTACAACCCTCACGCATTTACATGCTTCGGAAATAAACAAAATGCTATACACAGTAACTCTGTTAGTGTTACCTTTATGGTAATGACGTTCACGAAGCGATCACTTATCGCGGTGAGATTGGCATTCACAATCTTGGAGTCCAGTGATTCCAATGCTCTTGACAGTCTTACAAGAATGCCCGGCGCGTTGTTGCAAAGTATACGGAGCTGATGAGTGTTAGCTTCCATGTTGGACACGTTTATCTGCGGTATGGAGCAGCACGGAATACATTTGCGTTATGTTATCAGCAGGAGCTTTCACCCCGTTTCCGGATAAGAAGCATTACACAGTTTAGCAAGCATACACACATGACTGCAAAGTCTATGTAGAGAGGTTTAGATCGAAGGCGGACCTGCAGAACACTGTGAAGCATCGTGTTTTGCGCTTGTTTTTTTTGCATTTTGTTGTCCTGATCACGCTCGGCTGCACAAGGGGAGAGGGTTTTCAAGGAACCTTTCTTGCTACAGCGTAGAGCAAGGATATCTTCCTGCATTGTTTTCACTTGCATTTGAAGGTCTTTCACGTAGTTAATCGCGTCGCCGACTATAGATGCCTTATCCATCTACACTCACAGTGGAGCATCATAGTGAATCTCCTTATATGAACCTTGTGACGAAACTATGGCACATACAGAGAACAGGCTCATATTTTTTACCTTGGTAATATTGGGCACGATTGCTCTGAGGCCGTACAGACTTTCATTTAACTTCATCCTTCGCTTCCTCTCCGAAATCAAGTTTTTTGATCGTCGATTCGAGCCTTCAGCGCCATGAACATCCCCTTCCGTCGCATTGTTGATGCTCGACAAGTATCTCCTTCCATCCATTTCTTGAATCTCCTGAAAAGGCAAGGAATCTGCTGACGTGTGATCGAATAGAAAATAAGGTCTATAACCTTTGCGTTCACCGCTACTGTCTTCAGCTGGAGTTGCCATACCTCCGGCGCGCAAAAACTCATTAGTGGTATGAATGCCGGTAACTTTCACATGCTCGGGGGAGCTACAGATCATGGAAGTGGTGTTCCAATCAATTGTTGTTTCATTCAAGGGCATCGTCCATGCTTTGAGGGTTGAAGAAAGATCTGGTGGAGTAGACTTCAGCAACGACACGTCCAGCAGATCAAATTCCCCCACGGTAGTGAACGATGTCGGATACACTACGGTTTCTTGGTCATCATTCCTTTCTAATACATGAAAGCAAAAGTTTTCAGCCGCCAAATCACCTGATTCCGCCTCAGAATGTGATCTCTCGGTACTTTTCGGGAAGAAAATGCCATTAAGGTGGCTTCCATTAGAGCTCCACATCCTGTCAAAGTCTCTAGGAGTACCTCCTGAGTCCGAGCTCGAGAGAAGCTTGACAACATGGACGGGAAATGAGGAAGCGTACACTTGTCTGATTTCAACATGTTTATCTTGCGATGGGCCTGGCCAGCTGTGACCTTTCCTACCTAGGTGGCAGGAACAAAAGCGCAAACAAACTGAAGGCAATGTGCATGATGGAAAGAGCCTAGAGGGGCTGTAAAAATCCAAATTCTTGCGCATGGGGAATCCGGGGCCAAGGGCCTGTCTAGCATCAATGTACGAGGGGCAAAAAAAAGCTGCGCGCTTTGCGGACCGTTCAGTCTGTTCGCGTACCTCGACTTCGATCCTCCGTGACTCCGACATCGCCTTGCACAACCGTAGATTTGCTGACTCCGACTCCCGAGCGCATGTCCGCGGACGGAGGAACCAGCACACAGACGGAACAGACAGACCGAGTAATACCAAAGAACTCAAAACAGTATTAAAGCAAAGTGAAGACTAGATGCAGAATGTGTAATGGTTTAGCTATGAGTGGTTTAGCTAGAACCAGTCATCCAAGTTGATCCAACTGAGAGGAAGGGGGAACTCGGAGAGAGAGACATGTCTGGAAAGCAAAAAGCCTAACTCGTCAGGACAAGGGATGAGAGTGCGGAATTGCGCCATCCCAATGTCATGTCCTCACTGCTGCCTGAGCGAAACGAATTTGTCATATACAGAAAGCTGCTTCCCTTGAGGGCAACGCGGCAAGTCGTATGACAGAATTTCACGGCCAAGACAAAATGTCATATGACATGCAAAATTTTGGTTTCATCTTTCATAAGAGAAATTTTGACATGTTTATACAAGGCATATGTAATATAATATATATACAGATAAATTATCATTTGACAGGAAGTCTCAAAAAACACCTGTTTTGACACCTAGCTGTCAATTTTAAGTCCTGCCTGTCAATTTTAGCCCTGCAAGTTTTTTTTTTTCCTTTTTTGAAGACAACAAAGTTCAAAGTTGAATATTATTACAGTGACTTACAGACTATGCAGAGG
Source organism: Ceratopteris richardii (assembly GCA_020310875.1). Taxonomy (NCBI): domain Eukaryota; kingdom Viridiplantae; phylum Streptophyta; class Polypodiopsida; order Polypodiales; family Pteridaceae; genus Ceratopteris; species Ceratopteris richardii. The sequence goes on along the minus strand of CM035425.1, from coordinate 80,259,071 downwards.
GCAGCCCCCTTTCAAAAATACATCCCCAAATTTTTACAAATGATATCCTAAAGCTATTATCCTCCAGAGGAGCATAAGCAATACATCTAATACATAATCATGCTATCTTGTATGCTAACAGACAACCAATACATTACCTTCTGTGCTCCTTGATTTCACTCTTCATATGCTCTTAATTGATCTGCAGCCTAATTGCTCTCTAGTTATTGTGGAGGGTTTAATTGTGTCCTTCGATTTACTTCTACTAGCCCTTTCTCATCACGAAATTTGGCATTCTGAATCTCCAAGCATGAAAGTTGTTCTTATCCAACTTATCACTCATAAGTTGACTCAGTACATGAATATTTGCCATTTCTATAGCAATTCACAATACTACAAAAATAGTAGAAGCACTACCTCTACTTTAACACTGTAATTATAACTTGACACTTAGATCCCAAAAAAACACAATTTTTGTGTATCAATAGTACATGATATTGCTTGAAATTTCCGATTTGAATATTTGAGAGATGCCAAACAAAATTCAAGTTATAGTTTTGCAAGCTGATCTATTTTTCCATGGGCCCCACCTTCTTGGCTCAAAATGGAGTTCAAGATGACTTCTATGTTCACAACAAATTTTGCAACAATTTGAGATCATTTATGAAGCATGCATTCTCCATGCCTTCTCATGTACTATTCACTACCAACCTTCTCCATGAGCTCCCTATAGCCACGTTGGTTGTGATACCATGTTAAGACAAAGGAGATAAGGAAGAGAGCTCTCACACACTCTCATATACAAGGAGATGATGAGATATAGATTGAGGCAAGGAAGAATGATCTTCTTCTTCTTCTATTACATAAAGAGAATATACAAGAATTACCTAATATAACAATACAACTGCTACAATATATAAAGAATAATATATAAAGAAGAGCCTAATGTTCGCAAATGAGTGACTTAGCAACAAAACAAATATTCCATCATTCTCAATAGATAAATTTGGGAAAAATCACTAAATGTTTCCTTGACATATATTGACATAGCCACTAAATATCAGAGAGATGAAAAAATGGTATGTATCATCCTCGATCATCACATGTTGAGCTTGATATCGCAATAAGCTATGCCTAGGGATGATCCAACTTTACCTTCAAGTTGGTTACTAGAGTACCAAGAATGATTAGTTGACAAAATTTTGAGATTGGTATGAAACTTGAAACCCCCCAGTTTAATTTCATGTAGGCAAATGAGGTCAAGCAGAAGAGAGAGGTCTTTCATCCAATTGTTAACAACTTTACCTCTCACTGGGTCAGTCACACCTTTGATATTAAGAGAGACCTTCTTAATAAAATCCATAATGGAACAGATAAGGAAAAATAAGTATCCCCAGCGATTCAAACCTGACTTAAAATCATTCATGTAAATATACCTAAACACTTAATAAAGCAAGAATAGACAACAATCATTTCATGATATTTAGAACCAAGATGAAAACAAATCATTTTTTTATAACTTTTTGTAGGTTCTAACACCAAGCCCAAAACTTTAACAATATCCTTCCTTATAGATGTGGAAGTTCCCTACATTTGAGGATTAGCATCAACATACTGAGTCATAGGGACATCCTCCAAAGCATCTTTAGAAGACTAAAATTTAGATATTCTTTCTTGATCATTTTTATTTAGTTATTCTGTGAGTGTAACATCATTCACATGATGATTGTCACCATCCCCTTTGTTAGAGGATTGGGAGGTAGAGATGTTACTAGAATTTGAACTTGTGTAGTGTTTATTCTGTTGGAACAAACCAATCACAAATTGATGATTACAAAGAGCTTGAAGAAAGTCTATGGTCAGATTGAAGTGGAAGAAGACACTTGAGAAAGTGAAGAAGATTTCAGAGTGATAGGTTGTATACATATGTACATTACAGTTGGAAATTTTTGTAATCTGAGTATAGATAATCCTTAGGATGATAAGGAGTAATGTCATAGATGCGGGATAAGTCTAAAACCATGTGTATATAAGTCAATGATGTAAGGAAATACATATGAGAGTCATTAGAAGATAAGTCTTGAGAGATAGATGTGAAGAGAGTCTTTTCTCAGAAAATAGCGATGGGTTTTTCTCTGAGTTCTCTCAGTCCGATCATGTGCATCAGAAATCCTTTTGTACACATCTAATCAAAAAGCTAATGAAGCTATGTTCAGAATTTCATGATCTAATTCCTTTCCTACTGTGAGAATGATCAATAGGAACATTTGTATGTAGAATCTGCAGACAGACTTCTAAAAGTCGCGCACTTTTCCAGGTCAATGTTTTGCTTAGATCTCAGTGCATAGTGTAAAGTTTTTAATGAGTGAGCATTCAAATCTAAGTTAGAAGGTAAGGAAACTATGGCTAAAAGCATTTAGCAAAACGAGATTTGTGCTGTGAGAAATCAACTTAAGAAGTTGACCATGTCAAAGTCACCATTTCTGGAAGACAGTTTTTGACATATCTTTGATCTTAAGGATCAAATCAAAATTTTAATGATTTTTTTGAAGGATCAACAGTAGATATGATTGCGCAAAAGTATTGTGGAGACTTGTGCATCATTGATTTGAAGAAATCTAAAGATATGTGCAGGTAATGAAGTCAATTTCTGAAGCAGATTTTCAGAAGAAGAAACTTCTTCACTCAGAGGAGTGTTAGTGAAAGGTTTGATAAAGAAAAACAATATTTGTGTAAAGTTTGATCCATAACTAATATAGAAGTGTTCTTAGATCAGTATAGATCAGACATTTGGAGATTAAGAGGTCTCCAACATATTCCTCCCTTTGAGTTGAATCCACCCCACTTCCATGGGATCATTCGCTTTACCATTAATATCAATCTTTGTAAAGAAATCTTGATCACTATTATTGGAATTACACGTACTTGGAATTTCTCTGAAAGATCAATATTAACTTCATTATTGTACTCTTGATACGGGTTAAAAACGTTATCTAAAGGAACACCATAATAATAAGACCAACTAGTGTTCTTTTTTTTCCGTAAAGTTTGGGAATGAATTTATTAAAAACACTTCTCAATGGTCTAGAAGAGTCTTTACTAGTGAATCTCACATTTGATTTGCTAGTTCCATTACCAATCTTCTCCTTCTCCTCTTTATTTTGGTTCAAGAGGATACAGTCTGTTATTAAATGACCTTTTTTATAGCAATTGAAATGGGCATAGGGCATGTTTCTATAAACAATTTTCTATTCATGTTACTTAAATCCATTAGAGTCTTTGATGATGAGAGAAGTTTTTATCTCTTTCTATAAGTCAGCTTCAACCATTATCTAAGGATGCCACTTGTGATTCATACCATTCCGAGGTCTTTGTCCTAGCACTTTACCTATTAACTTATTGAGACTCTCCACTCAAGGATAAAACTCCATAGGCAAGTCTAAAAATTGAGTCTAGATAGGAACCCTAGTTGGCTTAGGAACGATTGGGTTAAAGCCAAAATTCCATTTAAATAAAGTAACATTGTATGTTGGATTAGCCACCACCCTTCAATAATGACTTGCATAGCACTATTAGCATCATATATAGAAAGTGTAAATAGCAAGTATTGGACATATTTTAAAAAAATCCACGAGTTTCTTGATTATTTCTCATCCACATCTTAAGGGTTAGGCCTATCACCACTTTATCATTCAATTGGATATGCCAATTTTCTAAGGAAAATTTATCTATTACAAGCATATTGTATCGGAATCTTTAAAATAGGAGTCAATATTAGTTTTGTTCGCATTCATGTTCTTAAGCATAAAATCAAGGTCTATTCTATGATGATTATCCCCATTTGTTTTCCCTTTGGTTTAACAATAGAATGAGGGGGAATAGAAATACCTAGTCCATCATGAGGTTGAAGCACACTTTAAGTACCATTGACTTGAGTGTGAGCTTCTTCAACAAATATTTTTGATGACACAAGAGAGTTTCCTTTAGTAGGATGAACGATAGAAGAACCAACTGCATGTCCATACAAGTGCACTCCCGAGGTTGAGTATCCATTCATCTGAGCATCTTGGAGTTCCATGGCCTCCCCTCTTAGGGGGGCATAGCAAAATCGAGGGACAAGAAGAAAACTTCTAGACCTGAAGAAACTTTAATAGATCATGGAGAGTTGTAGTCATACTTAAGCAACAATGAGTTACTCAAAAAGGGTGCAAGCCTTAATCCACAATGGGGAAGGAAAAACCACATAGGGAAAACCCTAACCCTAGCTCTTCATAGTAGGGCATGTTGAGAATATGAGAGTGCATCTCCCTTTTGTATCTTGGAGTCACTCTATTTCCATTCCATTTCCATTATATTTCCATTTTATATTATAACCTTTGTATTTGGGTACCTTGCCATTTGCTTCTACCATGTATTCATTCTCCTTTGAGAGGAACTATCCCACATGAGATGTGTTCTGGAGAGCCCCTCCCAAATCTATGTAAGGAGGGCCTCTGCCCCCATTTGTACTTGGTTAGAAGCTTAAGGAGCCTACTCCGTACCCTTGGCAAGCTCATTTCTACTCCATGTGAGTTTACCTATTTCTTGGTCTAGTCACTTTGAGTCTCTCATACTCTTTCTTTTGTGAGCACTCTTCTTCTCATTTTGCTTCTGTGCGTATACACTCTACATGGTATCAGAGCACTAGGTGGAGGTCTTCGTGGCTTGTTTGATAGTGATTTTGGTGGTGGTACTGCTTGAGTCTTGGTGGTGTGCCTCTCTCCTCATT
>CM035425.1:80234324-80246824 GCA_020310875.1 Ceratopteris richardii | reverse complement strand
ATGCAATCCAGTACATATTTGCATCTATCTGAATAGCATTGTCCCCAAAAGTTTAATCTTGCATCCAGTATTTTAGCCCTACTAGCTACTTGACAACATCTCTGTTCACAACAATCATGCATTGAAACCATCTGAATTCTCTCAAATGAGCATCTCTTATTAGGAGCCAATGTAGTACTTTTTCTAACCTTGTGGATGTAACTTCTTTTTTTTTGGTTCACTTCAAAATATCCACAGTTACTATTTTCCATATGAAAATCCTCTTGTCGATCTGATTCCATTCGAAGAGGAGAAACAACTTGTATATCATTAAAACAATCTTGAATATCAATTGCATGAGAATAATTCTTATCAACATCTACATCCTCAATACCATTGCAATTATCATCATCGATGTTGTATGATGACGTAAAGCAAAAATTTGGATTCTCTCTAGCTTCAAGATCCACATCCTCAATACCATTGCAATGATCATCTTCACTGTCATACAGTGAGTTAAAGCCTAATTTTTGTATCATAGGCTCACCATCTTCTGTAATGATTTGGAGTATAGGCCAACTGACCAATTTCAAAGTTGAATCCAAAGTTGATGCATCCACAGTTTCATCCATAATAACACCTAGGCAACTTTCTCCCAACTCTTTGCAATTTATAGCATCCCATGGATTTACCAATAAAACAATAGCAGTTGCAAATCTTTCATGCTTTTCATGATCCAACAAGATGACTCTCTTTCCTTTCCACTTTTCTCTTTCTTCAAGTTGACTAGATATAGTTTGCTTTGTTGCCATCTTGATTTTGCCTGTAAAGAATAAATGAGAAATTAACAATGCTATTCAATTGATCATTCTTTCAATAATTATTGTAAAAATAATCAATTGAATTAAAACTAGATACAAACATCATTTCCACAAAAAATAATCCATATTTGCATATACAGACATTCACTAATTGGACTTAACTTTGAGTCTAGTCAAAAATCAAGGAAACTACAAGAATAAAAATCTCTAACTTCATTTTGATGCTAGCATGTTAAGAGGCACTCAAACCATCCCTGAAATGATATTATGTATGTCTTTGTACGTGTGTATTTTAGTTGTACAATACTATCATGTTTGGCTCACTTAATTTTGAGCTTCTTCTATTATACATTGAATAGAGGCTCAAACTTAAGTTCGAGCCTTTCAAACTGCACATTGAATGGAGCTTCAAACTTGAGTTTGAGCCAATCAAGAAAACTACAAGAATAAAAAACTCTAACTTCATTTTGATGCTAGCATGTTAAGAGGCACTCAAACCATCCCTGAAATGATATTATGTATGTCTTTGAATGTGTGTATTTTAGTTGTACAATACTATCATGTTTGGCTCACTTAATTTTGAGCCTCATTTATAACTAAACAAATTGAGACTTGACATGATTCAAAGCACTTCGAACCTCATATTATGTGACACAACATAAAATTCATGGACCGACTCTACGTTCAACAGACATTCAATTTTAAACTCCAACTTGAATCGACATCCAAACCTAAGCTTCACCTTCAGTTAGTTCTTTTAGATGTAAGAGAGTATTCAACGTAATAGTAGGCTCAAACTTAAGTTCGAGCGTCTTTTATTAAAATTTCAAAATAGAGGCTCGAACTTAAGTTCGAGCCTCATTTGTAACTAAACAAATTGAGACTTGACATGATTCAAAGCAGTCCGAGCCTCATTTATGTGACACAACATAAAATTCATGGGCTCGAACTTAAGTTTGAGTCTCATATCACGTGAAGACTCAAACTTGATATGATTCTAAAGGTGCGAATTTAAGTTCAAGCCTCTTAGCTCTTTTGGATTCATGAATTAAGAGGCTCGAACTTAACTTCTAACAACTTTTGGAAAAGCTGAAAAAGTCTGAGCTTCATAACTCAGCTCATATGATTCGGAGGCTTAGCTTTTGTAGATGCAAGAAGATTTTGAGTTAAAAATATTAGTGTTTTTACTAGAAAACTTGAGAGGCTCGAACTTAACTTAAGTTGAAGCCTGTTTTTGCCGGAAAACTTGAGAGGCTCGAACTTAAGTTGGAGCCTCATATCATATGAGCCAACAATCTTAAACTTGATATGACTCACGGGCTCGAACTTGAGTTCGAATCTATAAGTCCTTTTGGATCCAATGTTGTGTTGAACTTAACATGCTCGAACTTAAGTTTTAGCCTTTCTCAGTCTTAGTTGAATAAAGACTGGAACTTAAGTTCAACCTCTTCGATTCCAAGGTCAATAGAATCTTAAACTCCAACTTGAATCAATATCCAAACTTAAGTTCACCTTCACTGACTTGAAGTTGAATAGAGGTTTCCATCTCACTCTTAGTTGAATAAAGACTGGAACTTAAGTTCAGCCTCTTCGATTCCAAGGTCAATAGAATCTTAAACTCCAACTTGAATCAATATCCAAACTTAAGTTCACCTTCACTGACTTGAAGTTGAATAGAGGTTTCCACTATAAATTTGAACTTATAATGAAAAAGTTAAATAGAGGCTCAAACTTAAGTGCGACTCCAAATTGTATATGAGAGGCTCGAACTTATCAAGAGGCTCCAAATTGAATACAAGCTCAAACTCTCTCTATCCAAGTTGAAATGAAATTCAAACTGAAGTTCATAGTTTGAATTTCAACCCAAATAAGATCTCTATCCAAGTTGAAATGAAATTCAAACTGAAGTTCATAGTTTGAATTTCAATCCTATCTTATTTACAAACTTAAGTTTGGGTTTCTCAAGTTTTCTGAAGTTCATATCATGTGATCCAACAATCCTGAACTTGATATGGTTGGAAAAAGCTGAGAGGCTCAAACTGCTCTTTGTTCTTTTGCACATAACACACAACAATCCCAAACTTGATATGACTGGAAAAGCTCAGAGGCTCGAACTTAAGTTCGAGCCTCTTTGTTCTTTTCCTCATATCATGTGACCAAACAATACTAAACTTGATATGGTTGGAAAAGCTCAAAGGCTCGAACTTAATCTTTTGCACATAAGACACAACAATCCTAAACTTGATATGGCTGGAAAAGCTCAGAGACATGAACTTAAGTTCGAGCCTCTTTGTTCTTTTGCACATAAGACACAAGAAACCTAAACTTGATATGGCTGGAAAAGCTCAGAGGCTCGAACTTAAGTTCGAGCCTCTTTGTTCTTTTGTTCATATCATGTGATCCAACAATCCTGAACTTGATATGGTTGGAAAAGCTGAGAGGCTCAAACTCCTCTTTGTTCTTTTGCTCATATCACGTGACCCAACAATTCTAAACTTGATATGGTTGGAAAAGCTCAGAGGCTCGAACTCAGAGCCTCTTTGTTCTTTTGCTCATATCATATAACCAAACAATCCTAAACTTGATATGGTTAGAAAAGCACAGAGACTCGAACTTAAGTTGGAAAAGCTAAGAGGCTCGAACTTAATTCTTTTGCACATAAGACACAACAATCCTAAACTTGATATGGCTGGAAAAGGTGAGGCTCATATCATGTGATCCAACAAATCCTGAACTTGATATGGTTGGAAAAGCTCAGAGGCTCGAACTTAAGTTCAGGTCTCTTTGTTCTTTTGCACATAAGACACAACAATCCTAAACTTGATATGGTTGGAAAAGCTGAGAGGCTCGAACTTTGGTTTGAGCCTCTTTGTTCTTATGCTCATGTGATCCAACAATTTTAAACTTGATATGGTTGGAGAAGCTGAGAGGCTCTAACTCCTCTTTGTTCTTTTACTCATATCATGTGACCAAACAATCCTAAACTTGATATGGTTGGAAAAGCTCAGAGGCTCGAACTTAAGTTCGATCCTCTTTGTGCTTTGGCACATAAGACACAACAATCCTAAACTTGATATGGCTGGAAAAGCTGAGGCTCATATCATGTGATCCAACAAATCCTGAACTTGCTATGGTTGGAAAAGCTCAAAGGCTCAAACCTAAGTTCGAGTCTCTTTGTTCTTTTGCACATAAGACACAACAATCCTAAACTTGATATGGTTGGAAAAGCTTAGAGGCTCGAACTTAAGTTTGAGCCTCTTTGTTCTTTTGCTCATATCATGTGATCCAACAATTCTAAACTTGATATGGTTGGAAAAGCTCAAAGGCTCTAACTCCTCTTTGTTCTTTTGCTCATATCATGTGACCAAAAAATCCTAAACTTGATATGGTTGGAAAAGCTCTTTGTTCTTTTGCTCGTATCATGTGATCCAACAATTCTAAATTTGATATGGTTGGAAAAGCTCAGAGGCTCGAACTTAAGTTCGTCCTCTTTGTTCTTTTGCACATAACACACAACAATCCTAAACTTGATATATGGTTGGAAAAGCTGAGGCTCATATCATGTGATCCAACAATCCTAAACTTGATATGGTTGGAAAACCTCAGAGGCTCGAACTTAAGTTCGAGCCTCTTTGTTCTTTTGCACATAAGACACAACAATCCTAAACTTGATATGGCTAGAAAAGCTGAAGCTCATATCATGTGATCCAACAAATCCTAAACTTGATATGGTTGGAAAAGTTCAAATGCTCGAACTTAAGTTCGAGCCTCTTTGTTCTTTTGCACATAAGACAACAATCCTAAACTTGATATTGTTGGAAAAGTTGAAGCTCATATCATGTGATCCAACAATCCTAAACTTGATATGGTTGGAAAAAGCTCAAAGGCTCGAACTTAAGTTCGATCCTCTTTGTTCTTTTGCACATAAGACACAACAATCCTAAACTTGATATGGCTGGAAAAGCTGAGGCTCATATCATGTGATCCAACAATCCTAAACTTGATATGGTTGGAAAAGCTCAGAGGCTCGAACTTAAGTTTGAGCCTCTTTGTTCTTTTGCACATAAGACACAACAATCCTAAACTTGATATGGTTCGAAAACCTGAGAGGCTCAAAATTTGATATGGTTGGAAAAGTTCAAAGGCTCGAACTTAAGTTCGAGCCTCTTTGTTCTTTTTCTCATATCATGTGATCCAACAATTCTAAACTTGATATGGTTGGAAAAGCTCAGAGGCTCTAACTCCTCTTTGTTCTTTTGCTCATATCATGTGACCAAAAATCCTAAACTTGATATGGTTGGAAAAGCTCTTTATTCCTTTGCTCATATCATGTGACCCAACAATTCTAAACTTGATATGGTTGGAAAAGCTCAGAGGCTCGAACTTAAGTTCGATCCTCTTTGTTCTTTTGCACATAAAACACAACAATCCTAAACTTGATATGGCTGGAAAAGCTAAGGCTCATATCATGTGATCCAACAATCCTAAACTTGATATGGTTGGAAAACCTCAGAGGCTCGAACTTAAGTTCGAGCCTCTTTGTTCTTTGCACATAAGACACAACAATCCTAAACTTGATATGGCTGGAAAAGCTAAAGCTCATATCATGTGATCCAACAAATCTTGAACTTGATATGGTTGGAAAAGTTCAAAGGCTCTCTTTGTTCTTTTGCACATAAGACACAACAATCCTAAACTTGCTATTGTTGGAAAAGCTGAAGCTCATATCATGTGATCCAACAATCCTAAACTTGATATGGTTCGAAAAGCTCAGAAGCTCGAACTTAAGTTCGATCCTCTTTGTTCTTTTGCATATAAGACACAACAATCCTAAACTTGATATGGGTGGAAAAGCTGAGGCTCATATCATGTGATCCAACAATCCTAAACTTGATATGGTTGGAAAAGCTCAGAGGCTCGAACTTAAGTTCGAGCCTCTTTGTTCTTTTGCATATAACACACAACAATCCTAAACTTGATATGGCTGGAAAAGCTTAAGCTCATATCATGTGATCCAACAAATCCTGAACTTGATATGGTTGGAAAAGTTCAAAGGCTCGAACTTAAGTTCGAGCCTCTTTGTTCTTTTGCACATAAGACAGAACAATCCTAAACTTGATATGGTTGGAAAAGCTGAGAGGCTCGAACTTTGATATGGTTGGAAAAGTTCAAAGGCTTGAACTTAAGTTCGAGCCTCTTTGTTCTGTTGCTCATAGCATGTGATCCAACAATTCTAAACTTGATATGGTTGGAAAAGCTCAGAGGCTCTAACTCCTCTTTGTTCTTTTGCTCATATCATGTGACCAAAGATCCTAAACTTGATATGGTTCGAAAAGCTCTTTGTTCTTTTGCTCATATCATGTTTTCCAACAATTCTAAACTTCATATGGTTGGAAAAGCTTAGAGGCTCAATCTTAAGTTCGAGCCTCTTTGTTCTTTTGCACATAAGACACAACAATCCTAAACTTGATATTGTTGGAAAAGCTGAAGCTCATATCATGTGATCCAACAATCCTAAACTTGATATGGTTGGAAAAGCTCAGAGGCTCGAACTTAAGTTCGATCCTCTTTGTTCTTTTGCACATAAGACACAACAATCCTAAACTTGATATGGGTGGAAAAGCTGAGGCTCATATCATGTGATCCAACAATCCTAAACTTGATATGGTTGGAAAAGCTCAGAGGCTCAAACTTAAGTTCGAGCTTCTTTGTTCTTTTGCACATAAGACACAACAATCCTAAACTTGATATGGCTGGAAAAGCTTAATCTCATATCATGTGATCCAACAAATCCTGAACTTGATATGGTTGGAAAAGGTCAAAGGCTCGAACTTAAGTTCGAGCCTCTTTGTTCTTTTGCTCATATCATGTGATCCAACAATTCTAAACTTAATATGGTTGGAAAAGCTCAGAGGCTCCAACTCCTCTTTGTTCTTTTGCTCATATCATGGACCAAAAAATCCTAAACTTGATATGGTGGGAAAAGCTCTTTGTTCTTTTGCTCATATCATGTGATCCAACAATTCTAAACTTGATATGGTTGGAAAAGCTCAGAGGCTCGAACTTAAGTTCGATCCTCTTTGTTCTTTTGCACATAAGACACAACAATCCTAAACTTAATATGGCTGGAAAAGCTGAGGCTCATATCATTTGAGGCTCATATCATGTGATCCAACAATCCTAAACTTGATATGGTTGGAAAACTTCAAAGGCTCGAACTTAAGTTCGAGCCTCTTTGTTCTTTTGCACATAAGACACAACAATCCTAAACTTGATATGGGTGGAAAAGCTGAAGCTCATATCATGTGATCCAACAAATCCTGAATTTGATATGGTTGGAAAAGTTCAAAGGCTCGAACTTAAGTTCGAGCCTCTTTGTTCTTTTGCACATAACACACAACAATCCTAAACTTGCTATTGTTGGAAAGGCTGAAGCTCATATCATGTGATCCAACAATCCTAAACTTGATATGGTTGGAAAAGCTCAGAAGCTCGAACTTAAGTTCGAGCCTCTTTGTTCTTTTGCATATAAGACACAACAATCCTAAACTTGATATGGCTGGAAAAGCTGAGGCTCATATCATGTGATCCAACAATCCTAAACTTGATATGGTTGGAAAAGCTCAGAGGCTCGAACTTAAGTTTGATCCTCTTTGTTCTTTTGCACATAAGACACAATAATCCTAAACTTGATATGGCTGGGAAAGCTGAGGCTCATATCATGTGATCCAACAATCCTAAACTTGATATGGTTGGAAAAGCTCAGAGGCTCAAACTTAAGTTCGAGCTTCTTTGTTCTTTTGCACATAAGACACAACAATCCTAAACTTGATATGGCTGGAAAAGCTAAAGCTCATATCATGTGATCCAACAAATCCTCAACTTGATATGGTTGGAAAAGTTCAAAGGCTCTCTTTGTTCTTTTGCACATAAGACACAACAATCTTAAACTTGCTATTGTTGGAAAAGCTGAAGCTCATATCATGTGATCCAACAATCCTAAACTTGATATGGTTGGAAAAGCTCAGAAGCTCGAACTTAAGTTCGATCCTCTTTGTTCTTTTGCATATAAGACACAGCAATCCTAAACTTGATATGGCTGGAAAAGCTGAGGCTCATATCATGTGATCCAACAATCCTAAACTTGATATGGTTGGAAAAGCTCAGAGGCTCGAACTTAAGTTCGAGCCTCTTTGTTCTTTTGCACATAACACACAACAATCCTAAACTTGATATGGCTGGAAAAGCTTAAGCTCATATCATGTGATCCAACAAATCCTGAACTTGATATGGTTGGAAAAGTTCAAAGGCTCGAACTTAAGTTCGAGCCTCTTTGTTCTTTTGCACATAAGACACAACAATCCTAAACTTGATATGGTTGGAAAAGCTGAGAGGCTCGAACTTTGATATGGTTGGAAAAGTTCAAAGGCTTGAACTTAAGTTCGAGCCTCTTTGTTCTTTTGCTCATATCATGTGATCCAACAATTCTAAACTTGATATGGTTTGAAAAGCTCAGAGGCTCTAACTCCTCTTTGTTCTTTTGCTCATATCATGTGACCAAAAATCCTAAACTTGATATGGTTCGAAAAGCTCTTTGTTCTTTTGCTCATATCATGTGATCCAACAATTCTAAACTTGATATGGTTGGAAAAGCTCAGAGGCTCAATCTTAAGTTCGAGCCTCTTTGTTCTTTTGCACATAAGACACAACAATCCTAAACTTGATATTGTTGGAAAAGCTGAAGCTCATATCATGTGATCCAACAATCCTAAACTTGATATGGTTGGAAAAGCTCAAAGGCTCGAACTTAAGTTCGATCCTCTTTGTTCTTTTGCACATAAGACACAACAATCCTAAACGTGAAATGGTGGGAAAAGCTCAGAGGCTCATATCATGTGATCCAACAAACCTAAACGTGATATGGTTGGAAAAGCTCAGAGGCTCAAACTTAAGTTCGAGCTTCTTTGTTCTTTTGCACATAAGACACAACAAACTCTAACTCCTCTTTGTTCTTTTGCTCATATCATGTGACCAAAAAATCCTAAACTTGATATGGTGGGAAAAGCTCTTTGTTCTTTTGCTCATATCATGTGATCCAACAATTCTAAACTTGATATGGTTGGAAAAGCTCAGAGGCTCGAACTTAAGTTCGATCCTCTTTGTTCTTTTGCACATAAGACACAACAATCCTAAACTTAATATGGCTGGAAAAGCTGAGGCTCATATCATGTGATCCAACAATCCTAAACTTGATATGGTTGGAAAACCTCAGAGGCTCGAACTTAAGTTCGAGCCTCTTTGTTCTTTTGCACATAAGACACAACAATCCTAAACTTGATATGGATGGAAAAGCTGAAGCTCATATCATGTGATCCAACAAATCCTGAATTTGATATGGTTGGAAAAGTTCAAAGGCTCGAACTTAAGTTCGAGCCTCTTTGTTCTTTTGCACATAAGACACAACAATCCTAAACTTGCTATTGTTGGAAAAGCTGAAGCTCATATCATGTGATCCAACAATCCTAAACTTGATATGGTTGGAAAAGCTCAGAAGCTCAAACTTAAGTTCGATCCTCTTTGTTCTTTTGCATATAAGACACAACAATCCTAAACTTGATATGGCTGGAAAAGCTGAGGCTCATATCATGTGATCCAACAATCCTAAACTTGATATGGTTGGAAAAGCTCAGAGGCTCGAACTTAAGTTCGAGCCTCTTTGTTCTTTTGCACATAACACACAACAATCCTAAACTTGATATGGCTGGAAAAGCTTAAGCTCATATCATGTGATCCAACAAATCCTAAACTTGATATGGTTGGAAAAGTTCAAAGGCTCGAACTTAAGTTTGAGCCTCTTTGTTCTTTTGCACATAAGACACAACAATCCTAAACTTGATATGGTTGGAAAAGCTGAGAGGCTCGAACTTTGATATGGTTGGAAAAGTTCAAAGGCTCGAACTTAAGTTCGAGCCTCTTTGTTCTTTTGCTCATATCATGTGATCCAACAATTCTAAACTTGATATTGTTGGAAAAGCTCAGAGGCTCTAACTCCTCTTTGTTCTTTTGCTCATATCATGTGACCAAAAATCCTAAACTTGATAGGGTTCGAAAAGCTCTTTGTTGTTTTGCTCATATCATGTGATCCAACAATTCTAAACTTGATATGGTTGGAAAAGCTTAGAGGCTCGATCTTAAGTTCGAGCCTCTTTGTTCTTTTGCACATAAGACACAACAATCCTAAACTTGATATTGTTGGAAAAGCTGAAGCTCATATCATGTGATCCAACAATCCTAAACTTGATATGGTTGGAAAAGCTCAGAGGCTCGAACTTAATTTCGATCCTCTTTGTTCTTTTGCACATAAGACACAACAATCCTAAAATTGATATGGCTAGAAAAGCTGAGGCTCATATCATGTGATCCAACAATTCTAAACTTGATATGGTTGGAAAAGCTCAGAGGCTCAAACTTAAGTTCGAGCTTCTTTGTTCTTTTGCACATAAGACACAACAATCATAAACTTGATATGGCTGGAAAAGCTTAATCTCATATCATGTGATCCAACAAATCCTGAACTTGATATGGTTGGAAAAGTTCAAAGGCTCGAACTTAAGTTCGAGCCTCTTTGTTCTTTTGCTCATATCATGTGATCCAACAATTCTAAACTTAATATGGTTGGAAAAGCTCAGAGGCTCTAACTCCTCTTTGTTCTTTTTCTCATATCATGTGACCAAAAAATCCTAAACTTGATATGGTGGGAAAAGCTCTTTGTTCTTTTGCTCATATCATGTGATCCAACAATTCTAAACTTGATATGGTTGGAAAAGCTCAGAGCCTCGAACTTAAGTTCGATCCTCTTTGTTCTTTTGCACATAAGACACAACAATCCTAAACTTGCTATTGTTGGAAAAGCTGAAGCTCATATCATGTGATCCAACAATCCTAAACTTGATATGGTTGGAAAAGCTCAGAAGCTCGAACTTAAGTTCGAGCCTCTTTGTTCTTTTGCATATAAGACACAACAATCATAAACTTGATATGGCTGGAAAAGCTGAGGCTCATATCATGTGATCCAACAATCCTAAACTTGATATGGTTGGAAAAGCTCAGAGGCTCGAACTTAAGTTCGATCCTCTTTGTTCTTTTGCACATAAGACACAACAATCCTAAACTTGATATGGCTGGAAAAGCTGAGGCTCATATCATGTGATCCAACAATCCTAAACTTGATATGGTTGGAAAAGGTCAGAGGCTCAAACTTAAGTTCGAGCCTCTTTGTTCTTTTGCACATAAGACACAACAATCCTAAACTTGATATGGTTGGAAAAGCTGAGAGGCTCGAACTTAAGTTCGAGCCTCTTTGTTCTTTTGCTCATATCATGTGATCCAACAATCCTGAACTTGATATGGTTGGAAAAAGCTGAGAGGCTCGAACTCCTCTTTGTTCTTTTGCTCATAACAACTTTTGGAAAAGCTGAAAAAGTCTGAGCTTCATAACTCAGCTCATATGATTCAGAGGCTTAGCTTTTGTAGATGTAAGAAGATTTGAGTTAAAACTGTTAATGTTTTTACTAGAAAACTTGAGGGGCTCGAACTTAAGTTGAAGCCTGTTTTTGCCGAAAAACTTGAGAGGCTCGAACTTAAGTTGGAGCCTCATATCATATGAGCCAACAGTCCTAAACTTGATATGACACACGGGCTCGAGCTTGAGTTCGAATCTATAAGTCCTTTTGGATCCAAGAGAGTGTTGAACTTAACATGCTCGAACTTAAGTTTTAGCCTTTCTCACTCTTAGTTGAATAAAGACTGGAACTTAAGTTCAACCTCTTCCATTCCAAGGTCAATAGAATCTTAAACTCCAACTTGAATCAATATCCAAACTTAAGTTCACCTTCACTAACTTGAAGTTGAATAGAGGTGTCCACTATAAAATTGAACTTATCGTGACAAAGTTAAATAGAGGCTCAAACTTAAGTGCGACTCCAAATTGTATAAAGGATCCCCAAAATTAAATAGAGGCTCAATCTATTTCTTGGAGAAGCTGAGAGGCTCGAACTTAAGTTTGAGCGTCATATCATGTCACCAAACAATCTCGAACTTGATATGATTCAGAGGCTCCAAATTGAGTACAGGCTCAAACTCTCTCTATCCAAGTTGAAATGAAATTCAAACTGAAGTTCATAGTTTGAATTTCAATCCTATCTTATTTACAAACTTAAGTTTGGGTTTCTCAAACTAAAGTTTAATCTTCTTTGATTCTCAAAATTAAGTTCAAGCTTGTTAGATTCCAACTTGAATAGATTGAGTCCCAGCCCTTCAAACTGCACATTGAATAGAGGTTCAACCTTAAGTTTAAACCTTGCTGACTCTACATTCAATAGACATTAAATTTTAAACTCCAACTTTAATCGATATCCAAACCTAAGTTTCACCTTCAGTTAGTTCTTTTGGATATAAGAGAGAATTCAATGTAATAGGGTCGAACTTAAGTTCGAGCGTCTTTTATAAAAATTTCAAAATAGATTCAAGTTAAAAATACTATCCTCTTTGTTAGAAAAGCTTAGAGGCTCGAACTTAAGTTCGAGCCTCATTTGTAACTGGGCCGACTCTACGTTCAACAGACATTCAGTTTTAAACTCCAACTTGAATCGACCTCCAAACCTAAGCTTCACCTTCAGTTATTCAAGTTAAAAATACTAT